>JBBBDQ010002468.1:155000-528547 GCA_037127315.1 Ascarosepion bandense | reverse complement strand
TTTTTGTTTATCTTAATAAGGCTTCCGCCGGAAAAGGCTTAATGTGAGGTCAAGATACAGTAAGAACAGCCTTTGACCGCTGAACTTTATCACTGAGTCAATTTTCCTCAAAAAGAAAAAGTGTTTATTTATTTATTTTTCTCTTCTTTTTCACTTTTGTTAGACATGTTTTCTAACTATTTTCCATTCTAATCTATTTTCTATTTTAATCTATTATAATAAAATACATATATATAGTTATCGTGTCACATTACCTCCCCCAACGGATCTTGTCATTTATGTCAATAAATTACAATAAACAAAACAAAAAAAAAACATGACACGATGCTTCATTATGTCGGCACGCTATGACCACCAAAAATTATTTTGATCCCCCAGGGATATTCTCCTCCTCTCCACAAACATCAATGGCGCCCGAAAAATGATTGAAGCATGGTTTACACAATAAATTCAAGAGAGGGGTGTTTCCACCCTCTCTCTCAAAGAAGAAAAGAAATTAAAACAAAACAAAAAGGTGACAAAATAGTTATACTCCGAGCAAGTCTATAATTATGGGAGCGATGCAACTGCTCCTCATTATCAGTCTCTCTTTTTTTTTCTTTTTTTTTTTTTTTTTACAAAACAACAAAGTAAATAAATGTTCCTAAAATGTCTCTTTCTGTTTTTTTTTTCAAAAAATAATTTTTTTTTCATCATCATCATCCATTTTTTTTTTCAAACAAAACAACAAAAAAAACGTAATTAAATGTCTCTAAAAATGTTTCTGTTTTTCTCAAAAAAATTTTTTTTTTCACACCATCATCCCTTTTTTGTTTCTTTTTTTCTTCCAAAACATACCTGCTGTACACACTCACCCAGTTTCTCTCTTTCTCATTTTTTTTCATATATAGTACTTTTTTTTCAAGCACTCTCATTTTTCTTTATGTGCATGCTTCTGGAACACCCTGTCCAGAAGGAAGAGGAATATGGAATATCAGTTCTTTCTTTTTCATTCTTCTTTTTTTTCTTTTTTTTTTTTTTTTTTTAAATCTCCAATCGTACGGTCGATAGTTGCAACCGTTCCTCTGCCTGGGTCCCTTTCTCAGGACCAGTTTTTTCAGGGTTCTCTGTCCCTTGGGTCTCCGTGGTTTCAACAGGCGATCCACCCTTTTTGCTATTCAGTCCTCTCGCCGGCATAATTCTCCTACATCTTTTTAACCACTGCCTTCCCCAAACTACTTGAATTATTATTATTATTATCCCCACCAAAACACATCCCCCGACTGATAACAAGGCTACGGATTTAGTGGTCCAACTCCCCTGGGGGATAACTTCCCCGTCTATTGTCTTTAGTTGATCAACTAAGTCTTGTAAATTAATTCGTTCTATTTTTTCTAATAGTTGTGGGAGATTCCTTGCAGTAACATTCAACGACGTTCTAACGAGAGGTTTCCACAAGCCTGTCCAACGAGCCGATGTGATGTTCGAGAGAGCGAGGAAAGAATCTCTAGATTCAAATTTCTCTTCCGCTTGGTAAAAAGGCGGAAGTGTGATAGACGTACCGAAAGCCGTGCACCCCATAGGTAAGCTTATGATAGATAGGGGCGGGGTGGCTGTGATGGTTAGTGTTGGCCTCCCTTTGCATACCTGGGACAAATCTAACTTTGTCTCCAACGCTATCGCCCACACCCCGTCTGATAAGCCTATTGCTTGTGGCATCAATTTGCTTTTTGATACCTCTACGTTGCAGGTTTGTTTAATCTCTTCCTTGTTCCCACTAAATAACCCAAGCAAACAAGTTTGATGCTCTCCAGTGCCATATATAGGACTCCTTGAGGAGCATGTTCCCAGCATGTCTATTCTGCATTTCTCCGCTTCCACTGCAGTGAGCAGCATGAACTTGGTCCTAGCTAGGTTCAAGGCTATATATTCTGCTTCTATCTTATATTTAGCAATTACTCCTAGCTCCTGTTTTGTTCCAGGATAGGGGATGGGTAAATTAATTGCCTGGAAAACTTCAAATATACTCCCTCTGTTTAATAGCGGTATTGGTACTAAGGCTAACAACTTATCGTTTTCTATTAGCGTAACACAACCCAGGGAGCTATAGTAGCGCCATAATTCCATGTTGGGATCAGCGGGCAACCGAAATTGATGAGGAAGTGCAGTTTGAATCCCCAGCAAGATATCTCTGAGGTGACCGGGAGTTACAATACTAGGTGACAGATGTCCTAGGGAGAGCATGTCTAATTGAGCACCAACATGCTCGAGAGACAACTGCAAGGACTGCGAGGCCTGTCGCAATCTGTTGATGGCCATGAGCAATTGTAGAAATTGTGCCACAAAGCCCCCGAGTTCCTGCAGCTCGGCCGACATGGAATGGGTCACTTGGCCCAATTCATTCTGTATGTCTAGTACGTTCTTTATCAGCCGATTGATGGTCTGCCTATTTTTTGCCAAGTCTATCCTGGTAACATTTAAAATCGATAAACTATTCCTTGTCTGTTTCTCAAGGCTTCTTTGACCTTCCCCTATTGCTGCTAATTTCCTTCTGATAGTTTCCAAGTCGTCTCCGGTTACCGTTCCAAAAAGCACACTAAGTGCCTTACCTACAATTGGTAAGACTGACCTTTTTTTTCTAGATTCAAGTAACTTCAGTCCCCCCAGATAGTCTCTCATAGTGCCCCAGTGCAACTCCAATGCAATTATTTCCTGCCTAAGCGAATACATGAGGTTATGATAGTTCCCCTAATCAGAGTAATAACTTACAGCGATGTGTTCACCTATTGTTTTTGCTTTCTGTATCTCCAAACCCAACCCGTCCAATAATCCGTTATATGGCTTCAGGTCGATCATCAACGTGATGACCCATTTTGATCTGGTAACGACAACTTCCGCAGTCTTTTTGAAAAGGGTGTTCTCGCTATGTCGCAAGGCAACGGTTGACGCAACAAGGACGAGCAGCAACAGAATCCTAACGCTGTCCATCCTGAAACACAAAGGGGGAGCCCGGTTACGGTAGTGAAAATGAATATGAATAATAGCACCCATCCCCCCCCAAAATTTTTGGCTAGGCTAAAACCAATATATCTTAAACCCCATTCTACCTTCCCCTTCTGTCTATTAACCTCCTGAAGGTTTCTATCGATCCCAGAGAGAGAGAGAGAGAGAGAGAGAGAAAGGTTCTCCATTCTTGGCTGAAGAAATAGTCTAGCTAGTGCTTTTTCCTAGTCCAATCTCGTCTCGTAACCTGGACTGTATCCTACTCAAGGGCACATCTTCCTCGTCGTCATTACCCCCATTCTCCTCCGTATGAGAGGATTGCTTATTGTTTGACCTTAGTTCTGCCAAAGGGATGTCGTCCTCCGAATCCCACTCTTCGTGGTCCTGTTGAGGCGAATAAGGGTTCTCCCCGGAGTGGCAATAACCTTCAGTAAATTCTACGAAGGTTCTCTCCGACTCCGAGTCCTCGATATCGGATTCTCGATCTGAGGTGGGAGCCGCCAATGTTGATGGTCTGATTGGTCTTTCACCACTCTCCATCGTGGGTGTTTCCCAGCTTCGGAGTTCAGCCAACTTTAAATCATTGGCATGCGCCCTCTTGATTTTTCCACCAAGCTGGTCCCAAATTACGAATTTAACTGGCCCTGTTTGTTCAATTATTCTATAGTAAGGCTTCCATTTCAGATCTAATTTGCCTTGTCTAACGTGCTTCTTGTAATACACTGGGTCCCCGACTCTTAATTTTACTTCTCGGCGGTTTTTGTTAACAGTGTGGTTCCTCCTCTTTTGGGCCCGTTTAATCCTCCGTTGAGCTTGGACGAAGATTTTGTGTTGTTGTTCGATTATAAGACGATGGTGATCTTCGCCCATGTACCTTCTACGAGGCTTCAACAGATTATCTACCGGCAGAATCACGTCGCGTCCAAATAGCATATAATATGGCGAGTATTCTGTTGTCTCGCACATAGAAAATCTCACTGCTGCTAATGCTTGACTTAAATACAGATCCCAGTTCTCATTCTCCCCCATGGCTAATTTAGCTAAAATATTACCTAAGGATCGGTGGAAGCGTTCTACCTTCGCGTTGCTCTGCGGGTGGTATGGAGATGTGGTTATGTGCTTTATATTCAAACTGTTGAGAGTCTCCCTCATTATCTCATTGACGTTTTCGGTTCCATTATCTGTCACTAATTCTAAGGGGGCCCCATATCTTGGGAATATCTCTGTCAGAACTAAATTGGCTACCGTCTGAGCCTTTTTATCTTTTACGGCATATGCTTCTGGCCAGTTGGTAAGCCAGTCGACAAAGCTGACTATGTAATTGTTTCCGCGAGGGGTTTCGCCATATGGCCCTGAAATATCTAAGCTAACTTTCTGAAATGGATAGGCTGGAGTGTCTGTTTCCACAAGAGGCCCTATCGTATGGTTATCGGCTCTGACCTGACATGTGATGCAGCTATTTACATATGCAGTCACTTCTTTGTACAGAGCCGGCCAGTAATATTTCCTACTGATAAGTCCGTACGTTTTATCTATGCCCATGTGCCCTAGGGTGTCGTGATGCTGCGATAGTATCCTACTTCGGAGTGACCTAGCTACGTACAGCCGGGGCCTCACTTCCCCATCTTTGTCGGAGAGATAATATAGTCTACCTTCTTGTATTAGGTATTTTCGTGCACATGCTTCCGTTACCCGCCCCGTCTCTATCGCTTCCTTTAGATTCTTAATTTCATCATCCATTTCGTACTCGCAGAATATTTCGGAGGGCCGGTCCTCTTCACTGTCACTTGAGTCTTCCTGTTCCCCTAAGCCGGTTTGTCTCCCAATTCGCTGAGAGTTAATCACGTTTATCTGGTACGCCCTGTCATCCACCTCCGGTATAATGTTTACAGATTCCTCTTCTAACGCCTGAGGGATTCGAGACAGCAGATCGGCACATGTATTGTCCCTCCCCGCCAAATATTCTATTCTACAATTATACCCGCTCAATGTAATGGCCCACTGTTGTATTTTTCTGTTGGTAAGTTCCGCTTCAAATAAATACTGTAGAGGTTTATGGTCAGTCTTGATTATAAACTTCGCTCCGCTCAGGTAATAGTCTAGTTTTTGTAATGCATAAACTATGGCATATGCTTCTTTCTCAATCACCGGCCACCTCTGCTGAGTAGGGGAAAGCCGGTGAGATAAAAAGTAGATGGGTACCTCTTCTGGTATTCCTGGAACGGGGCCATCCTTGTCTGGACAGGGCTGGGTCAGACATGCCCCAATGCACTGATCACTCGCATCAGTGTACAATATCATTGGCCTATTCAGATCTGGATAAGCCAATAGGGGGACAGCAGTCAGCTGTTCCTTCAGGGCATCAAAGGATCTTTGGCAATCTTCCGTCCATTTGAACCTGGCATATTTTTTTGTCAATGCTATAAGTGGTGTGGCAATCCTAGAGAATCCCGGAATAAACCTTCGGTAGTACCCTATTGCCCCTATAAAGCCCCTAACCTGCCTAATCGTTTTTGGTGCAGGCATTGCCCTGATCACCTCAACTTTATCCATATCTGGTTTAACCCCCCGTTCGTTGATTATGAATCCCAAGTACCTTGTTTCTTTACTCATGAATTGGCACTTAGATAGCTTGATCTTCAACCCATGTTTTCGCAATTGGGAAAAGACAATCTGCAAGTGCTGCAGGTGTTCACTTGCACTGGCTGAGAAAACTAATATGTCGTCCAAGTAAGCCATTGCAATTTGCTCTAACCCCCCCAAAACTACTGACATAAGTTGCTGAAAAACTCCTGGGGCATTAGCGAGTCCGAATGGCATTACTCTAAACTGATACAGACCCGCATGGCACGCAAATGCTGTCTTTTCTCGGTCCCTTCTGTCTAAGGCTACCTGCCAATATCCTGATCTTAGATCAAGTTTAGAAAAGTAGTTAGATTTTCCCAACAAAGCCAATATATCATCAATCATCGGCAAGGGGTAGGCCATGGGCTTCGTGATTTTATTTAAGGCCCTAAAATCGACACAAAACCTATGTCCTCCATCTTTCTTACTGACTACTACTATTGGAAAACTCCAAGGGGATTTAGAGCGTTCGATCACCCCTGATTCCAGCATATCATTGACTGCATCCTCCACCAGTTGACGTTTGTGTATTGGTGTCCGATACGGTTTTAATTTTATTGGTGGGTGATCCCCTGTGTCAATCTTCATCTGCACTGTTTGTGTCCGACCCAAGTCCTTATCGGAGTTAGCCACCACGTCCTTATTCTTAAGTATTAGTCGCCTTATGTTCCCCATGTGTTCAGGCGGTGCCAGTATTTCCTTCTCATTTACTATCGAGTTTACCTGAACATGAGCTACATTTCTCCTGCTCACCGGTTGCCTTATGATAGTCGTGGGTGTTGCTCTTCCTATCTCATCCCCTTTCTCTATTTTTATCGTTGTGTTAGTGGTATTTCCTAGCATTATTGGGATGTCATTAGTGTCACTATATTCGACCACAGATTCGTGTAGCGTAATTTCCCCTTCTTCGGAGTAACCTTTATCAGTTGGAGTTACCTGATATATTCCTTGCTTTAGGTTTACTGCTGGGGACAGCCTTCCGTTACATGCAATAGCCGTGCGCGGCGGCAAAACAATGTCCTCAGCAGTAAGAACGACCACTTCCTCATCCATCGGAGCTCCGAGAGGAATCTCCTTCCCACCTAACTTTAAGAGGGTTGGATTAAAGCTGATTTGGGCCTTATTGCTCTCCAACCAGTCTCGGCCTAATATCATTGCCCTACAGAGGGTTGGGGCTACATAGAATTTCTGCCTAGTGGATACCCCTCCCACACTTATAGGCAGGCATATCGCACCGGTTATTCTTATTTCTCGTCTGTCTGCCTGAATTATCTTTACATCTGCAGCTTCGAGTCTCCTATTTTTTTGTCCTAATGCCTTAAAATCTTTTAACCTCAAAATTGATATGCATGCCCCCGTATCTAATAAGGCCTGTATGTATTTGCCGCTCAACAGCACATTACAAGTTACTTCAGTACCTTGGCCGAGCAACGCATAACTTCGGGCCACCCTTACATCTCTCGGGGTGGCCCTTCTGCGTTTCCCGGTTGTCGTTCGGGTTCTCTTCTGGCACGTAAGGGCCCCTCCTGACGAGGACATTCCCTCACCAGGTGTCCCAGCCGCCCACATCCCCAGCATCCCGGTCTGCCAGGAACTGGACGCGATTTTGTCCAGCTTCCTTGCGGAGTATAGTTTCCCCAATGGTGATTCGTCTCGCCATACCTCCACCGTCCCCCATTGTTCTGAGGAGGTCCCACATATCTTCCATCATCTTGCCCCCTCGCCCCCCACATTTGTTCCCGAGAGGTTGCCAGCCTTTCGTGCAGCCTGAGGCTCTGCTGTGCTGCATTGAATGCCTCTGTCAGAGTGGTTGGGTATGCCCTGGCTGTGTCCTCTCTCACGAACGGGTTTTCGATTGCGTCCGTGAAAAACTCAGCCAGCTGCATCTGAATTACCTCGCCCTCTCGTTGAACTGCGTCCTTATATGCTATCTTAGCCAGTCCTAAAATCCTGCTCGTTAGTTCTGGCAGAGTTTCTCCCTCTTTCTGTCTAACCTTAATTAAAGCCCTTGCAGCATTAGCTGCACTAGTACAATCACCATACTGATGAGTTAGCTGTTTCAAAAGTTCATCCCAACTACATTCTGGATGATCGTCTAAATACAGCCCTATATATTCTGATACTACTCCATCTGAGTAGTCGTAGGCCACATTAACTATCTCTGCCTGCGAAAGCTTGTGTATTCTACTCTTTTTTTTTATGGCCTCAACCCAAACCTGGAATTCGGAAGATCTACCTTTAAATACTGGAATTCTCGACCCATTTGATCCGATAACATGAATTTTATCCATACTAAACTGTTGCAATTCTAACAAGTGGCAAAAGAAGGAGAAAAAAAAATTCAAAACCAATACCAAGAATATGCCAGCAAGAACTCTGAATAGACAAAATAAGGGAGTAAAAAGAATTCGGCTTACTTTAAGTGGATCGGCGCTTGTTGATTCCGGGTTCCCTCTTCTTTCTTTCTTTTTAGTAGGTGTGAAAAGTTTAAAGGAAACTCTTCTATCTGCTGAGATCCCTTGAGTACTTCTTTATTTGGTTATTAGTTGGTTCTTCCTTCAATTTTTTTCCGTTCGTCCCGTCTCGTCCAGTCGCGTCGGTTCGTCGAAATCCAAACTTAGCATCCAATGGCACTTCCGTGGGTTCCAAATCCTGCAGTCACGGCACCAATTGTAATACCCCAATGGTCCGTCCTAACAATTTCCTCCGGCGGCCGTTCTCCACGCTGTGTTGTTGCCGGGAATTTGTAGAAAATGTCGGCCGGACAGCTGGGGGTACAAGATTGACTGTAAGGAACGAACTTCCAAGATTTTGGATGAGTGGAAAAGAAGGCTTTATTCGTTTAGAGTTAGCTTTGTCTGCTGGGGCAGGCGAATGTGACACGCAGCTCTAACTCCAATTAATGGAGATCAACAAACCCAAACTGGACGAAGACAAGACGAGGACAGATACTTCCTTCAAGCTCGCACCCGGCTGACTCCTTTCACTTCTCTCGTCTTTAACTTAACTGCCCAACTCGGAAAAAACACCTGAATTTATCTAAAAAATCGACCGGAAACAAGGAAATCCGGAAATGCTCTGTAAGTCTGAAATTTCAGTTATCTTTTTTTTGTTTATCTTAATAAGGCTTCCGCCGGAAAAAGGCTTAATGTGAGGTCAAGATACAGTAAGAACAGCCTTTGACCGCTGAACTTGATCACTGAGTCAATTTTCCTCAAAAATAAAAAGTGTTTATTTATTTATTTTTCTCTTCTTTTTCACTTTTGTTAGACATGTTTTCTAACTATTTTCCATTCTAATCTATTTTCTATTTTAATCTATTATAATAAAATACATATATATAGTTATCGTGTCACATTTTCAAAGTTTTTAAAATTCTGTAAAGTATCGAAACCTCTAAAATTTTTTTAAAATCTAAGCGTTTCCTATTATTACCTAATGTTATCAACATTATATATCAATTTTTATTAATTTATCTGAAAGATAAATTAATTTTCTGAAACTTTGAAATTTTCAAAATTTACGTAATAAATCTATTGCATTTTCGAGATTATCAAACTCCCAGAAAATATTGAAGACCCTAAAATTTTTTTAATATCTAAGTGTTTTCTATTCATACCAAGTGGTTTCAACATGTTTCACATATTTTCATTAATTTATCCTAAGGATGAATTAATTTTCTGAGACTCTGAAAATATCAAAATATACCTCAAAAAGTATCACTTTTTAGCTGATTTCGCATAGTTTTTCAACGTAAATTTCAAAGTTTGTAAAATTCTGTAAATATCGAAACTTCCAAACTTTTTTTAAAATCTAAGCGTTTCCTATTATTACCTAATGTTATCAACATTATATATCAATTTTTATTAATTTATCTGAAAGATAAATTAATTTTCTGAAAGTTTGAAATTTTCAAAATTTAAGTAATAAATCTATTGCATTTTCGAGATATTCAAACTCCCAGAAAATATTGAACACCCTAAAATGTTTTTAATATCTAAGTGTTTTCTATTCATACCTAGTGCTTTCAACATGTTTCACCTATTTTCATTAATTTATTCTAAGGATGAATTAATTTTCTGAGACTCTGAAAATTTCAATATATACCTCAAAAAGTATCATTTTTAGCTGATTTCGCATAGTTTTTCAACGTAATTTTCCAAGTTTTCAAACTTCTGTAAAGTATCGAAAGCTCCAAAATTTTTTAAAAATCTAAGCGTTTCCTATTGTTACCTAATGTTATCAACATGATATAATGATTTTTATTAATTTATCTGAAAGATAAATTAATTTTCTGAAAGTTTGAAATTTTCAAAATTTACGTAATAAATCTATTGCATTTTCGAGATATTCAAACTCCCAGAAAATATTGAAGACCCTAAAATTTTTGTAATATCTATGTGTTTTCTATTCATACCAAGTGGTTTCAACATGTTTCACCTATTTTCATTAATTTATCCTGAGGATGAATTAATTTTCTGTGGCTCTGAATATTTCAAAATATACCTCAAAAAGTATCACTTTTTAGCTGATTTCGCATAGATTTCAACGTAATTTTCAAAGTTTTTAATCTTCTGTAAAGTATCGAAAGCTCCAAAAATTTTTTTAAAAATCTAAGCGTTTCCTATTGTTACCTAACATCAACATGATATAATAATTTTTATTAATTTATCTGAAAGATAAATTAATTTTCTGAAAGTTTGAAATTTTCAAAATTTACGTAATAAATCTATTGCATTTTCCAGATATTCAAACTCCCAGAAAATATTGAAGACCCTAAAATTTTTTTAATATCTAAGTGTTTTCTATTCATACCACGTAATTTCAACATGTTTCACCTATTTTCATTAATTTATCCTAAGGATGAATTAATTTTCTTTTTAGCTGATTTCGCATAGTTTTTCAACGTAATTTTCAAAGTTTTTAAACTTCTGTAAAGTATCGATAGCTCCAAAAAATTTTTAGAATCTAAGCGTTTCCTGTTGTTACCTAATGTTATCAACATGATATAATAATTTTTATTAATTTATCTGAAAGATAAATTAATTTTCTGAAAGTTTGAAATTTTCAAAATTTACGAAATAAATCTATTGCATTTTCGAGATATTCAAAGTCCCAGAAAATATTGAACACACTAAAATGTTTTTAATATCTACGTGTTTTCTATTCATACCTAGTGCTTTCAACATGTTTCACCTATTTTCATTAATTTATTCTAAGGATGAATTAATTTTCTGAGACACTGAAAATTTCAATATATACCTCAAAATGTATCATTTTTAGCTGATTTCGCATAGTTTTTCAACGTAATTTTCAAAGTTTTCAAACTTCTGTAAAGTATCGAAGCTCCAAAATTTTTTAAAAATCTAAGCGTTTCCTATTGTTACCTAATGTTATCAACATGATATAATGATTTTTATTAATTTATCTGAAAGATAAATTAATTTTCTGAAAGTTTGAAATTTTCAAAATGTACGTAATAAAGCTATTGCATTTTCGAGATATTCAAACTCCCAGAAAATATTGAAGACCCTAAAATTTTTGTAATATATATGTGTTTTCTATTCATACCAAGTGGTTTCAACATGTTTCACCTATTTTCATTAATTTATCCTGAGGATGAATTAATTTTCTGTGGCTCTGAATATTTCAAAATATACCTCAAAAAGTATCACTTTTTGCTGATTTCGCATAGATTTCAACGTAATTTTCAAAGTTTTTAATCTTCTGTAAAGTATCGAAAGCTCAAAAAATTTTTTTTAAAATCTAAGCGTTTCCTATTGTTACCTAACATCAACATGATATAATAATTTTTATTAATTTAATCTGAAAGTTTGAAATTTTCAAAATTTACGTAATAAATCTATTGCATTTTCCAGATATTCAAACTCCCAGAAAATATTGAAGACCCTAAAATTTTTTTAATATCTAAGTGTTTTCTATTCATACCAAGTGGTTTCAACATGTTTCACCGATTTTCATTAATTTATCCTAAGGATGAATTAATTTTCTTTTTAGCTGATTTCGCATAGTTTTTCAACGTAATTTTCAAAGTTTTTAAACTTCTGTAAAGTATCGATAGCTCCAAAAATTTTTTAGAATCTAAGCGTGTCCTATTGTTACCTAATGTTATCAACATGATATAATAATTTTTATTAATTTATCTGAAAGATAAATTAATTTTCTGAAAGTTTGAAATTTTCAAAATTTACGAAATAAATCTATTGCATTTTCGAGATATTCAAAGTCCCAGAAAATATTGAACACCCTAAAATGTTTTTAATATCTACGTGTTTTCTATTCATACCTAGTGCTTTCAACATGTTTCACCTATTTTCATTAATTTATTCTAAGGATGAATTAATTTTCTGAGACTCTGAAAATTTCAATATATACCTCAAAAAGTATCATTTTTAGCTGATTTCGCATAGTTTTTCAACGTAATTTTCCAAGTTTTCAAACTTCTGTAAAGTATCGAAAGCTCCAAAATTTTTTAAAAATCTAAGCGTTTCCTATTGTTACCTAATGTTATCAACATGATATAATGATTTTTATTAATTTATCTGAAAGATAAATTAATTTTCTGAAAGTTTGAAATTTTCAAAATTTACGTAATAAATCTATTGCATTTTCCAGATATTCAAACTCCCAGAAAATATTGAAAACCCTAAAATTTTTTTAATATCTAAGTGTTTTCTATTCATACCACGTAATTTCAACATGTTTCACCTATTTTCATTAATTTATCCTAAGGATGAATTAATTTTCTTTTTAGCTGATTTCGCATAGTTTTTCAACGTAATTTTCAAAGTTTTTAAACTTCTGTAAAGTATCGATAGCTCCAAACATTTTTTAGAATCTAAGCGTTTCCTATTGTTACCTAATGTTATCAACATGATATAATAATTTTTATTAATTTATCTGAAAGATAAATTAATTTTCTGAAAGTTTGAAATTTTCAAAATTTACGAAATAAATCTATTGCATTTTCGAGATATTCAAAGTCCCAGAAAATATTGAACACCCTAAAATGTTTTTAATATCTACGTGTTTTCTATTCATACCTAGTGCTTTCAACATGTTTCACCTATTTTCATTAATTTATTCTAAGGATGAATTAATTTTCTGAGACTCTGAAAATTTCAATATATACCTCAAAAAGTATCATTTTTAGCTGATTTCGCATAGATTTCAACGTAATTTTCAAAGTTTTTAATCTTCTGTAAAGTATCGAAAGCTCAAAAAATTTTTTAAAAATCTAAGCGTTTCCTATTGTTACCTAACATCAACATGATATAATAATTTTTATTAATTTATTCTGAAAGTTTGAAATTTTCAAAATTTACGTAATAAATCTATTGCATTTTCCAGATATTCAAACTCCCAGAAAATATTGAAGACCCTAAAATTTTTTTAATATCTAAGTGTTTTCTATTCATACCACGTAATTTCAACATGTTTCACCTATTTTCATTAATTTATCCTAAGGATGAATTAATTTTCTTTTTAGCTGATTTCGCATAGTTTTTCAACGTAATTTTCAAAGTTTTTAAACTTCTGTAAAGTATCGATAGCTCCAAAAATTTTTTAGAATCTAAGCGTTTCCTATTGTTACCTAATGTTATCAACATGATATAATAATTTTTATTAATTTATCTGAAAGATAAATTAATTTTCTGAAAGTTTGAAATTTTCAAAATTTACGAAATAAATCTATTGCATTTTCGAGATATTCAAAGTCCCAGAAAATATTGAACACCCTAAAATGTTTTTAATATCTACGTGTTTTCTATTCATACCTAGTGCTTTCAACATGTTTCACCTATTTTCATTAATTTATTCTAAGGATGAATTAATTTTCTGAGACTCTGAAAATTTCAATATATACCTCAAAAAGTATCATTTTTAGCTGATTTCGCATAGTTTTTCAACGTAATTTTCAAAGTTTTCAAACTTCTGTAATGTATCGAAGCTCCAAAATTTTTTAAAAATCTAAGCGTTTCCTATTGTTACCTAATGTTATCAACATGATATAATGATTTTTATTAATTTATCTGAAAGATAAATTAATTTTCTGAAAGTTTGAAATTTTCAAAATGTACGTAATAAATCTATTGCATTTTCGAGATATTCAAACTCCCAGAAAATATTGAAGACCCTAAAATTTTTGTAATATCTATGTGTTTTCTATTCATACCAAGTGGTTTCAACATGTTTCACCTATTTTCATTAATTTATCCTGAGGATGAATTAATTTTCTGTGGCTCTGAATATTTCAAAATATACCTCAAAAAGTATCACTTTTTGCTGATTTCGCATAGATTTCAACGTAATTTTCAAAGTTTTTAATCTTCTGTAAAGTATCGAAAGCTCAAAAATTTTTTTAAAAATCTAAGCGTTTCCTATTGTTACCTAACATCAACATGATATAATAATTTTTATTAATTTATCTGAAAGATAAATTAATTTTCTGAAAGTTTGAAATTTTCAAAATTTACGTAATAAATCTATTGCATTTTCCAGATATTCAAACTCCCAAAAAATATTGAAGACCCCACTTTTTGCTGATTTCGCATAGATTTCAACGTAATTTTCAAAGTTTTTAATCTTCTGTAAAGTATCGAAAGCTCAAAAATTTTTTTAAAAATCTAAGCGTTTCCTATTGTTACCTAACATCAACATGATATAATAATTTTTATTAATTTATCTGAAAGATAAATTAATTTTCTGAAAGTTTGAAATTTTCAAAATTTACGTAATAAATCTATTGCATTTTCCAGATATTCAAACTCCCAGAAAATATTGAAGACCCTAAAATTTTTTTAATATCTAAGTGTTTTCTATTCATACCACGTAATTTCAACATGTTTCACCTATTTTCATTAATTTATCCTAAGGATGAATTAATTTTCTGAGACTCTGAATATTTCAAAATATACCTCAAAAAGTATCACTTTTTAGCTGATTTCGCATAGTTTTTCAACGTAATTTTCAAAGTTTTTAAACTTCTGTAAAGTATCGAAACCTCCAAAATTTTTTTAAAATCTAAGCGTTTCCTATTGTTACCTAATGTTATCAACATGATATAATAATTTTTATTAATTTATCTGAAAGATAAATTAATTTTCTGAAAGTTTGAAATTTTCAAAATTTAAGTAATAAATCTATTGCATTTTCGAGATATTCAAAGTCCCAGAAAATATTGAACACCTTAAAATTTTTTTAATATCTAAGTGTTTTCTATTCATACCTAGTGGTTTCAACATGTTTCAGCTATTTTCATTGATTTATTCTCAGGATGAATTAATTTTCTGAGACTCTGAATATTTCAAAATATACCTCAAAAAGTATCATTTTTAGCTGATTTCGCATAGTTTTTCAACGTAATTTTCAAATTATTTAAACTTCTGTAAAGTATCGAAACCTCCAAAATTTTTTAAAATCTAAGCGTTTCCTATTGTTACCTAATGTTATCAACATGATATAATAATTTTTATTAATTTATCTGAAAGATAAATTAATTTTCTGAAAGTTTGAAATTTTCAAAATTTACGTAATAAATCTATTGCATTTTCGAGATATTCAAAGTCCCAGAAAATATTGAACACCTTAAAATTTTTTTAATATCTAAGTGTTTTCTATTCATACCTAGTGGTTTCAACATGTTTCAGCTATTTTCATTGATTTATTCTCAGGATGAATTAATTTTCTGAGACTCTGAATATTTCAAAATATACCTCAAAAAGTATCATTTTTAGCTGATTTCGCATAGTTTTTCAACGTAATTTTCAAATTTTTTAAACTTCTGTAAAGTATCGAAAGCTCAAAAATTTTTTTAAAATCTATGCGTTTTCTATTGTTACCTAATGTTATGAACATGATATAATAATTTTTATTAATTTATCTGAAAGATAAATTAATTTTCTGAAACTTTGAAATTTTCAAAATTTACGTAATAAATCTATTGCATTATCGAGATATTCAAACTCCCAGAAAATATTGAAGACCCTAAAATGTTTTTAATATCTAAGTGTTTTCTATTCATACCCAGTGGTTTCAACATGTTTCACCTATTTCCATTAATTTGTCCTGAGGATGAATTAATTTTCTGAGACTCTGAAAATTTCAAAATATACCTCAAAAAGTATAATTTTTAGCTGATTTCGCATAGTTTTTCAACGTAATTTTCAAAGTTTTTAAACTTCTGTAAAGTATCGAAAGCTCAAAAAATTTTTTAAAATCTAAGCGTTTCCTATTGTTACCTAATGTTATTAACATGATATAATAATTTTTATTAATTTATCTGAAAGATAAATTAATTTTCTGAAAGTTTGAAATTTTCAAAATTTACGTAATAAATCTATTGCATTTTCCAGATATTCAAACTCCCAAAAAATATTGAAGACCCTAAAATTTTTTTAATATCTAAGTGTTTTCTATTCATACCAAATGGTTTCAACATGTTTCACCTATTTTCATTAATTTGTCCTAAGGATGAATTAATTTTCTGAGACTCTGAATATTTCAAAATATACCTCAAAAAGTATCACTTTTTAGCTGATTTCGCATAGTTTTTCAACGTAATTTTCAAAGTTTTTAAACTTCTGTAAAGTATCGAAAGCTCCAAAATTATTTTAAAATCTAAGCGTTTCCTATTGTTACCTCATGTTATCAACATGATATAGTAATTTTTATTAATTTATCTGAAAGATAAATCAATTTTCTGAAAGTTTGAAATTTTCAAAATTTACGTAATAAATCTATTGCATTTTCCAGATATTCAAACTCCCAGAAAATATTGAAGACCCTAAAATTTTTTTAATATCTAAGTGTTTTCTATTCATACCAAGTGGTTTCAACATGTTTCACATATTTTCATTAATTTATCCTAAGGATGGATTAATTTTCTGTGACTCTGAATATTTCAAAATATACCTCAAAAAGTATCACTTTTTAGCTGATTTCGCATAGTTTTTCAACGTAATTTTCAAAGCTTTTAAACTTCTGTAAAGTATCGATAGCTCCAAAAATTTTTAAAATCTAAGCGTTTCCTATTGTTACCTAATGTTATCAACATGATATAATAATTTTTATTAATTTATCTGAAAGATAAATTAATTTTCTGAAAGTTTGAAATTTTCAAAATTTACGTAATAATTCTATTGCATTTTCGAGATATTCAAACTCCCAGAAAATATTGAAGACCCTAAAATTGTTTTAATATCTAAGTGTTTTCTATTCATAGCAAGTAGTTTCAACAAATTTCACCTATTTTCATTAATTCATCCTAAGGATGATTTAATTTTCTGAGACTCTGAATATTTCAAAATATACCTCACAGAGTACAATTTTTAGCTGATTTCGCATAGTTTTCAACGTATTTGTTAAAGTTTTAAACTTCTGTAAAATATCGAAACCTTCAAATTTATTTTTAAAATCTAAGCGTTTCCTATTGTTACCTAATGTTATCAACATGATATAATAATTTTTATTAATTTATCTGAAAGATAAATTAATTTTCTGAAAGTTTGAAATTTTCAAAATTTACGTAATAAATCTATTGCATTTTCGAGATATTCAAACTCCCAGAAAATATTGAAGACCCTAAAATTTTTTTAATATCTAAGTGGTTTCTATTCATACCAAGTGGTTTCAACATGTTTCACCTATTTTCATTAATTTGTCCTAAGGATGAATTAATTTTCTGAGACTCTGAAAATTTCAAAATATACCTCAAAAAGTATCACTTTTTAGCTGATTTCGCATAGTTTTTCAACGTAATTTTCAAAGTTTTTAAACTTCTGTAAAGTATCGAAAGCTCCAAAATTATTTTAAAATCTAAGCGTTTCCTATTGTTACCTAATGTTTTCATCATGTTATAATAATTTTTTTTAATCTATATGAATGATAAATTAATTTTCTGAAAGTTTGAAATTTTCAAATTTTACGTAATAAATCTATTGCATTTTCGAGATATTCAAAGTCCCAGAAAATATTGAAGACCCTAATATTTTTTTAATATCTAAGGGTTTTCTATTCATACCAAGTGGTTTCAACATATTTCACCTGTTTTCATTAATTTATCCTAAGGATGAATTAATTTTCTGGGACTCTGAATATTTCTAAACATAACTAAAAAAGTATCACTTTTTAGCTGATTTCGCATAGTTTTTCCACGTATTTGTTAAAGTTTTAAACTTCTGTAAAATATCGAAACCTGCAAAATTATTTTAAAATCTAAGCGTTTCCTATAGTTACCTAATGTTTTCATTATGTTATAAAAAATTTTATTTATTTATCTGAAAGATGGGAACTAATGCTCGTTTTTCTCTAATTTGTAGCAATTCATTCTCTCCCATGTAATTTTTCATGTTATTCCACTGGCCCTCCATTACAGTCTTTTCCATCTCTAAGGGATACAAAAATCCGAGATATACTTCCTGTCCTGGATTATTCTGGGCTACTTTTATTCTTTCTATTCTCAGCTTCCTCATCTCATCCTTCTGTCTGTTCAGTAACACCTCGTACGTGTTTAAATCTATCACAAACGTGACCACCCATTTCGATCTTGTTATTATCACTTCATTGGTCTTCTCCAATATGGTACTTCTGCTGTGTTTCCAACATCCTATCCTTCTCATCATCATCGTCATCAGCAGCAGCAGCATTGGTCCTTTTGTCTTGGCCATTCATTCAAGGGTAACAGATCCTCTGTTTTTATTCCCTTAATAATTCCTTAATCGATTTAATTCTTCACTTACTTATTCCCTAACCTGTTTTTCACTACTTTTCTCTCTTACTACCTTTTCAGCTTTCAGTTTTTTGTTTTTTTTGTTTTTTTGTTTTTTGTTGTTTTTTTGTTTTTTTTGCTAAATAACTATTAATAGGGTGATTGATTCGGACAAGTAGGCGTTGCCCATGCCACAGCGGTTACGTCCTGCCGGTACCACTGCTGGCCAATTAAAGAGCGATTTCTTTCTCACCGCGACACGCCATCCGCTCACACATTCTCTCCACCACGACCACCACCTTTCCCTTTTTTCTTTTTTTTTTTCCTTTCTTTCATTATCAGAATCTCTAAGGGATCCTTATTTTCCGCCATCTCCTTACTGAAATTTGGGTGTGTCTGCCTTCCTCGGTAGCTTTTAATGGGGTAATTCTGACTCTGTCTCTGACTCCTCTCTAGTTACTGTCTTGAGGACTGAGAAGTGGGGTCCTCTCCTTTTTATTCGGGCAGTTCTGACTGTGAGCCCTGAATCTCTTCAGTCTCTGTCGACTGGAAGTCTAACACTTTCATTTCTCCATTTTTTTCGGAGTTGGGAGAGGAGTAACTAGTCCTCCTCTTCCCATTCCCTTGATTCGACTTATTCTTTTTCATTTCTCCATTTCTCTCGAAGTTGGAAGATAGGTATCTCATTCACTTGATTCGCCTTCTGAATGTGGTTTACGAAGTTTCAACTTCGATTCTTGGATAGCATCATGAGTTCCCCTCGCTCTTCTTTTATTGGGCTTTCGGGGCGAAATAGTGACATTGCAAGGCTACCTCTGCAACGACACAGACAACGAATGAACGCCGCTGGCCGCCAGTGATGAATGTCGCTCTGACACGTGGTCCGTCCAGTCTGAGCCTCTAGAGTTCATTGTAATTCATCTACTGATTCATCTATCTTTTTATTCTTCCTGTCCTTCGGAGTCTTCATATGATTCTAATTCTTCTGGCTCTACAAGGGTTACTTTCCTTGTTCTTCTCTTCTTGGCTTTTGGCTCACTCATTTCCCAATTAGAAACCACAGCTAATTTTAAATCATTGGCATGAACTCTCTTTGCTCGACTAGCCACCTGGTTCCAAATTACATATGACACTAGACTAGTTTACTCTATTACTCTATAGTATGGTTCCCATCTCTTATTCAGCTTTCCTTCCTTCAAATGAACTTGGTAGTATACGGGGTCTCCAACCCTAAATTCCACCACATTCCTATTAGCATTCACCCTGTCATTTCTCCTCTTTTGGGCTCTTTTTATTCACCTTCTGGCCTGTACAAACAACTTATGCTGTTGTTCTATCACTAACTGATGGTGGTCATCCCCCATATACCTCCTACGGGGCTTTAATAGGTTATCTATCGGTAAGATCACATCCCTGCCAAACAGCATGTAATACGGTGAGAATTTAGTTGTATCATTGATTGTGAACCTTACCACCGCGAGAGCCTGGGTCAGGTACAGGTCCCAATTCTCAACTCTCAACAGGTCCCAACATTCTCAACTCTCCACCGTGGCGTTGCTCTAGTGGTGGTAGAGGGATGTTGTTATATGTACCATATTCAGGCCTTCTGCTACCTCTCTCATCACATAATTTACATTTTCAGGCCCATTGTCTGTCACCAGGAACACAAAGGCACCATACCTGGGGAAAATTTCATCCATGATTAAGTCGGTTACGGTTTTAGCTTCCATCGGGTACTGCGAAGGCCTCTACCCAATTCGTCAACTAATCTACAAAACTTATTATGTAGAGGTTACCTCTAGTGGGTCTTTTCATACGGTCCTGACACATCCATACTGATTTTCCCAAAGGGATAATTTGGAATATCCATCCCTTCCAACGGCGCCAAATTCCTGTCTCCTATTCTTCATCTGACAGACCATACAGATCTTAACGTAGCCAGTAATTTTCCTGTATAATCTAGGTCAGGAGTAGTTTCTGCTTATCAATTCATGGATCTTATCAATCCCCTTGTAGCCTAGCTTCTCGTGACAGTGTTCCAATATTTTTGGTCTTAAATCTTTGGGTATGTACAAACTGGATCTACTTTCTTCATCCCTACCCGAAAGATAACATAGCTTCCTCTCATGTATCATATATTTAGAGGTTTCCCCTGCCTCTACATTTTAATGCAGCCAATCTTCTCCCAAGATCATTCCTGCACATAGCCCGGGGGTGATATAAAATCTCTAGAGACTCTACGTCCCTCCTACCTTCACTGGAAGATTCACCATTCCCCTTATTCACATGGAACCACCATCAGCCTGTGTGATTTCTGTACCGGGCCTTCTTATTCTTCCCCGATTCCTCAGTCTTCTTTATTCTTCTTCCCTCAATAACGATACTGAGGCTCCAGTATCTACTATGGCCTTCACCACTGAACCTCCTACCACTACCTCACAGGAAAGTTCTCTTTCCTGTCAACAAAGAGAATATCTTTGCTTTTCTCCTTCTTCGTTGCTGCCTTTCTGCCCACCCAAACATGGGTGCTGGCAGCAGCAGTCCTTCATTAATATCTTTACGATGCCCCCTCCATGACCTCTGTTCCCATATCGGGGTCTCTTATTTCTATCTCTATATGGGCAGCGACTCTTCAGGTGTCCTGTTTTCCCACAAGACCAACGCCGTCTTCTTGGGCATTTCTTTGTAAAATTACCTATTTGCCCACACCCCACAACAATGTATTTGTCTTCAGCCCACACCATTTGGCCAAATGCCCCCTACCTCCGCATTTCGTGCATATTTCTTGCAGATGATCCGGGGGCAAACCCCACTTTGTGGAGCAGTCTGTTGCACAGTGGCCCTCATACTGGCACGTCCAACACACCAGGCCGTATCTGCCTGGCGTGGGTTTAAAAAAACCGTGTCTTAGGGACCACTTCTTTCTGTTAGGGTCCCCCTCCCATTCCTCCTCTTCTTTTTTCACCCATTTATGTATTACAGGGGGTTCTTTTGTGATCCCTTCTATAATCCTTCTTCCACCTGGGATTCTTTCTTAGGTCCCTCTGCCTAGCTATCCCTTGGTCCTACTGTGTCTGACCTTGTTCCACACCCACTGGCTCTCTTTGTCCAGTGATACCACCACCGCCAGTCTTACGGGACCCTCTTTTAGAACATCTTATAGCGCTCCGACGTAGAGGTCTGCCAACTGGACCTGGATTGCCGCATTTTCCCTGACCTCTGCAGGATAGGCCAGAGAAGCTAGTCTCTTTGCTCTTTTCCCTAAATCTTCTGATCTCTCATCTTTTCCCTGAACTAACTTCATGAGGCTTCTTATGGCCTCTATGGCTGTCCCTTCATTAGAGTATTCCTCTGCCAATTGTTCTTTTAGCTTCCCTCATGTCACCTAAGGATCTTTTTCTAGTAATCGGCCTGTAAATTTGGACGGTTCTCCCGTCACGGTGTGGAATGCCACGCATACCGTCTCTCTCTCAGTCAGCTCGTAGATTAGTTGACTTTTATCTACGGCCGCCAACCAACTTTTTAATTCCTTCGCGTCTCCCCAAAAGCTCGGCACCCTTGGTCCCCCCCCCCCCAACAAATTCCTTATCCCTTTAAGTGTGGGTTGTTTTGATTTAACGTCAATGGCATCCACTATCTGTGCGATCTCATGTATCTCCGGCCCTGGCATTCCCTGTTCCTCCCCGTGGTCAGAGATTTAAGCAATACAATTAACAATTTATAAACACGAGAACGAAATCGATTTACGGAAAAATGGCAACAATTTCAGGGAGAAACCAAAAACTGGTTCTGGGTTGATTTTCGCTCGTTCCTTTTTCGATGAACTCTCTCTCTCTCTCTCTCTCTCTCTCTCTCTCTCTCTCTCTCTCTCTCTCTCTCTCAGCGTTTTGAACCAGATAGTCAAAATGACTAAAGTTCTTTTTGATTCTCGCTCTTTGGTTATTCAGGGTCTATCCTAGTCAGGGTACCAGATGTGACGACGGTCTCCGGCCGCTAGTCGAGATGGCTTCGACAGAGTAGCTGGTTTTCAAGTCGTCTATCACAACGGTGTTCTTCCTCGCCCACGCTATGAATTTTGACCCCAAGTCACGCTGAAATCTTGCTGTCTATTTAGCAAGTTAATCAGTCTGGACACGCGCACAATTGGATTAATGAAAACGGCACCAAAAGTAAATTGAATGACGCCTAAATAAGTTGCGGAAAAAGTTTTTATATACAAACAAACAAAAAAACAAAAAATAGAATATAACAATCATCAATATCTTATTTCTACAACGGAGCGAAAGTTTCGTCTAAGAGTAGTGTTTACCTTCTTAACTTCTAGCTTTTGGTTGGTAATGTCTGTTGTTCACTCTACTTTTCAATGATGCTTTACGGAAACTACCGAAGATTGGTCTCTGTGTGTGGTGGATAACGGCGGCGGTAATTCGTCTTATCTTTCTTAGTTCAGCGCAACAAATAGTCTCTGACCCCCCCCCCCCCTCCGGGGCATTGTTTTTATGCCTGTACCAAATTCTCTTGGGGAAGGCATGACGAACACGGGGTGTCCATGCAAATCAATTCTTTAGCCAATGAAATCACTCCCGCCTTCGCATTTTGAGGCACAGTTACTTCCTTAGTTTAACCAAAGAAGAGGCCATATATCTGGTGACGTCATTTCTTTCCGTTTTCTTCTTTTTGATTCAATTGATTACATCATTTATTTTTCTGGTTTTAAAATCTGTTCACAGCAAATTTTGAGAATATCTCGAAACAATATTTTGGCTACCGCTTACTTCTCAGTTTCACCTGCCGTAATGTTTCCGCTTTATCACATAATGGCCACCGATGCGATGACCCTGTCTGACCCGCTGCCTGCACCTGCAATTGTTTTTTTAATTTACTCAGCTAGTTTCCAATATTTCATTTTGCGAATTTTTTTTCACAATTCATTAGCTGAGTTCATATTGCAACCGAAGAAATAATTTCATTATCCATTAGGCTTATTTTTCTCTCTGCTCACATTGGAACAATTAATCTGCACAATTAATAATACAACTAACAATAATTTCTTTCGCTCCGTCGTGTTATATTTTTCCGCATGCAAAAATAGTGTTACATTTGTAAAAGTAAATAAACTTTCGTAAACTATCGAAAACCCCTAAAATGTGTTTTCAATTAATACCAAATGTTTGTTTCCATGTTTCCATATTTTTCATAGAAAAACATTGTTCGATTGTTGAAAAACATTGTTCGATTGTTCGATAATTTGAAAATTTACTTTCAAAACTATAGTGTTTTCTTGATTTTGACATATGTTTTCAACGTATTTGTAAAAGTTAATTAAAAACTATCGAAACTTTTGTAAAATCTAAGAGTTTTCAATTGATATGTAGTGAATAAGAAATTAAGAATTAAAATCAACCTTTTTCTTCACTTTTACAAAAATTAACAATGACGTGTGAAATCCTGGTTTTTCTTAAATAGAAAAAGGATTGACCATGTGCTTAAAGAAAAAGTCGAAACCAGATTTCGCAAGTGGGTGTTAAATTGATTTTTGAAAACGGGAGCGACTTGAGGACTTCGCGAATCAATGCGAAAAGTTTAATGACAATAAAAGGGCTCCGATCAGCGTCAGTCAGTCACAGTCACACATGGAAGCAGCATAGACTACAAGCTAAAATATAACAGAAGCTTCAAGTGACCCGGACATTCGTCTTCTTTCTCTTTCCTTCTCGTGTGCTGATTTCTTTTTACTTCTCCATGTAAAGACATTCCTACTGAATACACACGTACGTACGCATACTCTTTCAACAATTACTACTACAATTTCTTCAACTCTTGATACCTTATCTTTCTCACTGAACGCGAAATCTACCCTTAACTTCTTAATAATGCTTCTAATTGCACATTAACTCTTACAACTTTTCTTTTAATAAATTTCTATTTTAACATGAAAAATGTATATTTTATTCTTACATTATTCCACACATTCCAACCTGCCGACAACCAACCTTCTGATAACTCTAGATAAAACTTGTAAGTTGTAGGGAGTTCGGTTAAGTCCTACTCAAAACCGAATCAAAAGAAACATTAACCATCCCACCAAAGGTACAGATACCAAGTGTTTTCATCATGTTTCCATAAATTTCAGTAATTTCTCTCATAGAAAAAGATATTTTTCTGATTGCTTAAAATTTGAAAATTTACCTTCAAAACTCTAGTGTTTTCTTGATTTCGACGTAGTTTTTCACACTATTTGTAAAAAGTTAATAAACTTTCGTAAACTATCGAAAACTCATAAATTCAATTGATTTTATCTTTTACAAATATGTTGAAAAATTTTGCCGAAATCAAGAAAACACTAGTTTGGAAGGTAACTTTTCAAATTTTTCAACAATCAGAAAAATATTTTTTTTATGAGAGAAATTACTGAAAATTATGGAAACATGATAAAAACATTCAGGGTCTATTTGTTGACATTCTGCTATCAACGTGAATTACATCCTTTATGAGTGGTCTTTTTCAAAATTTTACAGATAATATTTTTCATTTCACTCAATAGCTTCCTTTCTTTCTCCAAGAGAGAAAAGGGAATGAATAACATACAATCACGGAAGAAAGAAACAGAATTATCTCACCTACTATATAGTCTCAAACTGAAAACTGATATATCTTCTAGATATAATTGAGAAATTTTACAGCAAAAAACAGCAAGTAATTCTAAAATAGGAAATCTGTTAATTTATATTTTTACATGCAGTCTCTTTTGTCCTAATCTTTGCTGTTGATATCACATTTCAGTCGTCGTGTCCTCCAACCGTCAATCTGGGTAACCTACAGGGAATTTTCGACTAAAACACTTTATTTAATCTACGGAGTTAGGAGTTATTCTCGTTCCAATACCCATGTATAGGGATATAAACCCGATAAAAAATTTTCACATGTAAATAATTCCTCATCCTAGAAATTCAAAGACAGAAATTAGTATGAGCTACTGTAGCCTTTGCTAAACTAATGTTATTTGTACATTTTTACAAGAGTTAAACGGTACTCCTTTATAGAACTTTTTAAAAAACTATAAGTTGGCAAGTGGTGATTTGATCAGCATTTTTAGGAAATCTCATTTTATTTAGCTGCATGCAAAAATTAGATAAGATAAAAAAATTATATTGATTGAAATCTCATATGTTTTAGAGTTTTCAAAAGTTTTCATTATTTCATCCATTTTACCAGATTGATAAGTTTGTAAAAAAAAGATTCTCAGATTTAAAATCCTTGCAAAAATAAAATTAAACATCTTTGAGACGTTATTTTTAGAAAATTAGCAAATTTAAATTAATCTGATTTCAAACAGGTATAAGTTGTTTATAACATGAAATTTAGAATAAAATTATTTTTTAATCACGGTAGTTTTATTTTTCTGACCTTTGAAGTGAGTGATGACAGCCAGATGTGTTGTATGTTTGACTAGAAATGACATGATTGTTCAATTTTTTGCTGTAAGTGGAAGAAACTGAAACAAGTGATATTTAATGTCACACAAGAAATATCATACTTAAAAAAACAAAAAAAAAAAAACCATACCTACACAAACAGAGAAAGAAAATTATTTTTTAAATTTTTAGCTAAGATTTCTATTTTAATTTTTGATTAGTAAATATAGTCTACACTTAAAAACTTCATAACTTAACCACCAAAAGTGTTTGAAGTAATGTGTCGAAAACCCCCAACATTTTTTAAAATGTACTCGATAACAAGTGTTTCCATCATGTTTTTTCAGGAAATTTTCTTCAAAGAAAATTAAGTTTGAAAATTTCAAAATTTAACTTCAAAACTATAGTGTTTTCTTGATTTCGGCATAGTTTTTCAACGTATTTCGTAAAGTATCGAAAAACCCCTAAAATATTTGAAAATCCAACTGTTGATACCAAGTTTTCTCAGCATGTTTTCAAAATGTTCAGTAAATCATCTTAAAGAAAAATCAATTTTAATTTTCTTAAAATTTGACCATTTCAAAATTTACTTTTAAAAATGATAGTGATTTCTTGATTTCGGTTAAGTTTTTAACCTATTTGTAAAGGTTAAACTATCGTAAAGTCTTGACAACCCACAAAATATTTCAAAATCTAATTTTTTTCCATTGATACCAAGTGTTTTCATCATGTTTTCATAATATTCAGTACATTATCTTCAAGAAACTTAAAGTGTGAAAATTACAAAATTTCCCTTCAAAATTACAGTAATTTCTTAATTTCAGAGTAATTTTTTAACGTAATTGTAAAAGTTAATAAACTTTCGTAAATTTTAGAAGACCCCTAAAATTTAAGTGTTTACAATTGATATCAAGTGCTTTCTCCATGTTTTCATTATATTTAGTAAGTTGTCTTCAAGAAAAACTAATTTTCATGAAGTTAGAAAAATTCAAAATTTACTTCAAGACTTATAGTGTTCTCTTGATTTTGGAGTAGTTTTTCAACGTATTTGCAAAAGGTAACACTATCCTAAAAAACCCTAAAATTTTTGTAAATCGTAAGTTTTTTCAATTGATACTGTTTTCAACATGATACCAGGTTTTTTCAGAACATTTTTTGTTATTTCAGGAAATTTTCTTGAACTTCTCTTGAAATATTTGTTTTGTGGTTGTCAGAGTAGTTTATCAACATAGTTGTAAAAGTTAATAATTGTTAGTAAAGTGTAAAAAACCCCACAATTTTGGAAAACCTAAGTGTTTTCAATTGATACCAGGTGTTTTCATCATGTTTTCTTAATATTCAGTAAAATTACCTTCAAGAAAAATTAATTCTTAAAGTTTGAAAATTTCAAAATTTACCTTCAAAACTAGTGTTTTCTTGATTTCGGAGCAGTTATTCAATGTACTTGTAAAAGTGAATATACTTTTGTAAGGTGTCAAAACGCCCGCAAAGTTTTAAAAATTCAATAGTTTCAATTGATACCAAAAGTTTTCATCATGTTTTCTCAATATTCAGTAAATAATCTTAAAGAAAATTAATTTTGTTTAAGTTAAAAATTTCAAAAGTTACTTTCAAAACTAATGTTTCTTGATTTCTGTGTATTTTTTCAACATATTTTTAAATATCGAAAACTCCTAAAATTTTTGAAAATCTAAGTGTTTTTAATTGATATCATGCATTTTCATTATGTTTTCAGAATGTTCAGTAAAATATCTTAAAGAAAAACTAATTTTCAGAATCCTTTAAAATTTCTAAATTTACATTAAAAACTATAGTTTTTAAGATTTCGGAGTACTTTCTCAATGTATTTGTAAAAGTTTCTTAAAGTATTGAAAACCAGGAAACTAAATGAAAATTGAACACTTGCATCTATATACATTAGACATCTGAAAAAAAAAATTAAAATTTAGCATCTTCAGTGTTTCCTCTCAGTGCATTACTATGACAATATTTTTATGTACAATACATAGATATAATTCCGACAATAAAAATATTATTTTAGTCAGCCAAAGTCCTTTTAATAAACAAATTTGTCATATATATATATATATATATATATATATAAAAATATATATATAAGAATTTTGGCAGACTAAAATAATATTATTGATGGAATTATATTTATGTAGGGAAGAAAAAACATTGGTGTGTATATATATATATATATATATATTGTCTTCATCTTCATTGCCATAATCAAGGTGTTTTGGTCGTTATACACTTCGGACTTATTCAGGTGAAGGGCAGCTCATAGAACAGTCAAAACTTTGTGAATATGGCAATGAAGATGAGGACAAACAATGTAAATAATGATAATACCTCATTTGATAAATATCAGCCTAGTGCCATATGTGATACATACTTGGGTGATCATGTCCCTTTATGACATGACTGACCAGGCAGATTTTCCTGCAGTAGGTTACCATTACTTTCTGCGATAAACTGATTGCCAACCAAGGTTGTAGAACCCAATCTATCCTGTTATTAAACCCGTAGTTGGAAGAAAGAGACGGATTAATACCTTTCCCAAGAGTATCTACATGTAAGGGAATGCAATGAATTCAACTGGAATAATAATCTCCGATTTCTCATTCCAACCTAATATGAGATAGCAAATGATATAGTGACGTAAATAAATATACATATGAGGGTGCACATATGTATAGCATTATTATTCAGGTGTTAATAAAACAGTGCTCAATGTATGAACATATATATATATATATATATATATATATATATATTAATAAATATACATTTTCCTACATTGATGGCACAACTCAGGGTTTCAAGCATTATGCATTCATCAGGTAGTTTACTCTATGTTCATGAAAATTAAATCTTATAAAGTTATTGCTTTTTTACTAACAAGATTAAAAATTTAAATATTCCAAAATTACATGTAGATAAACATTTAAACTTAAAATATAAAATAAAAAATATTAAAATGCAGGGAGAAGAAATCAAAGCGGTATAAAACATAAAAATTTAAATATTACATGTAGAGAAAAAATTAAAATTATTAAAAAATAAAATTTAAGTTAAAAAATAAACAATGCAGGGAGCAAAAATTAAATGGGTGTAATTCACAATTGTTGAAAGTAATATTTGTGGTGGAAAAAAAGGGGAAAGTAAGAAAGAGAGAAAAGGCAAATATATAGAGAAATCTATATCAATCTGGGTCTAAAGATTTAAGTAAGCATTTTTTCTATAACAGCATGTAGTCATTAAATCTTTTTAAGTAAATTAGGATTATAAATATGGTTCAAGATGACTAATATTAATATGGTTTAAAATGACAAGTTTTTCTAAAAGAAAAAACCATATGAATAAGCCTAATTGTTTTAATTTTTTAAATTTTAATCTTAAACCATATTAATAATCCTAATTATTTTAATTTTTATCTACATGTAATCTAAGAACATCTACATTATTAATCTTGCTATGAAAAAAGCACTAACTTTATAAGATTTAATTTCCATCAACATCGAGTGAACTTAAAATCAAATCTATTAAACTGTCAGTTTAAAATATGTGCCTGATCATTGTATAGCACATAAAACTGAGTTGTGTCATCGACATAGGACTATATATATATATTATATATATATATATATATACACACACACACACAAAGAGAGAGAAGATTAATACAAGTATGAAATTTGTCACCTAGCTGAAAAGATTCTTATATATAGTTCTGAAAATTAAAACATTTATTAAATTTATTTATTAATATCTTTAATAAATTTTTTTTTAAATTTCTAATAAAATTATATAAGCAAGAATTTTCATAAAAAGCAAAAAAAATACTGGTTTGAGAATAATTTTTATTGTGAGATATTGCAAGAACAAAATTAAAGAAAGCTTTAAAACCTTATTTATTTTTTACAAATTGCTGCATGTAGTCAAAATAAATGTTAGAAAAATAGTATGACTGTGATTGGCAGTATTTCAAAATTATGCAGATCATTTAGAAATTCAGATTGGAACTGTTTAAATTCTGATTATTAAATTTTCTAGGGAGGCAGAATTTCTCTAGACTATTTATGTCTTAATGATTCAAATATTTCTAAAAATAGTGTAATTTATGTCATTTAGAGCAGAAACAATTAAATTTAGGTCTGAAAATGTCAAACTCATTTTAAAAACATACACATTAGTACAACATTTTGTTTACTTATATATCTTTGCACAAAAAAAATCCCCTTTTTCCTTATTATATTGTGCGTGAATGTGTGACAAACAGACAGAGACAGACATACAGAAACTGCTGTATCTAGTTACACAGAATTCTTAAATGTTCCTGTAAGGAATTGTTCCAGAACGTCGAGCATGGTAGCACTGATACAAAATGACAACAATAACAGCCAGCCCAATACCAACAGCCATACCAGCAAAAAATATTCCAACTTTGAATTTTGGCCAATTGGGAGCTTTTGTTGTAGTACTGGGAAGTGCAGTTGTAGTATGAGGTGCCATACTGGTCGTGTTTGTATGAGGCGCCACTGTGGTAGTCGTGTTCGCAGGAGGCGCCACTGTGGTGGTCGTGTTCGCAGGAGGCGCCACTGTGGTGGTCGTGTTCGCAGGAGGCGCCACTGTGGTGGTCGTGTTCGCAGGAGGCGCCACGTGGTGGTCGTCGCAGGAGGCGCCACTGTGGTGGTCGTGTTCGCAGGAGGTGCCACTGTCGTGGTCGTGTTCGCAGGAGGTGCCACTGTCGTGGTTGTGTTCGCAGGAGGGGTCACTGTCGTGGTCGTGTTCGCAAGAGGGGTCACTGTGGTGGTCGTGTTCGCAAGAGGGGTCACTGTGGTGGTCGTGTTTGCAGGAGGGGTCACTGTGGTGGTCGTGTTCACATGAAGCAATGCAGAAGTCTGAGAATAAACTGGAAAAGAAATTAATAAAATCTCAAACTGATTAAATGTAATACAATAGAAGCTCAAACACTGCTACCACCACCTGCTACATACACGAATATAGGTAAAATTGCACTGGTTAAATATTAAACTTGACAAATAATGGTATCATTGATAAACGCTAGGCATGAAGATAGATAAGAATATTGGTGGAAATTAATGCAAGATTCAAAACTGCATTACATATCTGTTTACTGCTTAAATTTAAGAGAATGGAAACTAGTTTGTCAGTTAAGTTTAAAAAAGTACTGAGTAAAATTAATTGAGAAAATGCAAACATTGTCAACAAATCTGAAGAATGAGGTGATTGACATGGCAAAGTTAGATATATTATTATTCAGAGGACAAGAGAAGTGGTTGTCACTGTTGTTGAAGTTTGGAGTTTTGGGGTTTGATAATACCAGGTTATTATATCATTCAACAAAGATATGTCTGGCTGTGCTAAAATTTATTCTCTAGTAATTAGGTCACCTACTTAATTCCATTAGAATTGGTTAAATAACACTTTAAATAACTGAAGTGAACCCTATTGTCTAGTTAAATTTTTAAATGAGCTGATCACAGATCGAATAAAGATCGGAGTTGCCAATGTTTAGGCAGTGAGACCACATCTACAAAAGACTTCCCAAGTTATCTGGAAGTTATTCCTAACTCTTACCAGAGCAGCTGGAGTTCTATTTGTGCAATGAGGGTTAGAGAGAATCACCAGAGGGACTTCACTTTCCTGCTTGATGGGGAGTGATCACCAGACAGTACAGAGAGTGTTGTCAGGCTGTGAAAAGTGTCCATCACTTGCCTAGTATCGCATGCACCACCACCCATCATAAGTGTTGTTGAACCAATAAAGAAAGATTCTTTTATCATAGAGTGACTGTTCTTATCCCCTTATCTTTGGGATTTCCAAGTGAATGTTACCCCAAATTTAAAATTCACCCCTTCGTGAGCACACTTTGACCCAGCCAACAACAAGCCATCTTCTAAAAACGAAACAACAAATGACAGTGTAGGTCAGTTGCTTGTTTGCCAAATCTGTCATGCTTCCTGGTGTGTGGTCATACACACAAGTTTCATCAAGTTCAAGTTGCAACATTTTATCTAGATATGCTTTATAGGGTATAGCTTAAGACTGTTGTCATCTCCAATGAGGCTGCATTGAAAACATGGAGCATACTTCTTTTAGATAAAAAAAAATTCAGGATATTTAGCTTTTTATCATGATACCAAATATCACAGTTATAGGCACCTCCACTAAATCAGTGAAAAAACAGTATAGTATGAATAAAAAAGGCCCCAAACTAAATAAAAACAAACTTTTTCCATCAAAATGTTTATATTATTAAGAGGAAAGGTCAAAGTATTTTTTAATTATTTTTTTTAATTCCTTCTAACATGTTCGAAACTTTGGTAAAAAAAAAAAAAAATCTTGTTTTGATTTTAGTTAGTGGGTAACCAAATTGTTACGAGGGTTTACAATGGAAAACATAGTATTACATAATTTTTTTTTCCAGTGAAAAACACATTAATTTGGAAATTCTTGCAATTGTCGGATTTGAATGAAACTTTCAGTACTTATTCGCAAATGAATTAAATTATTTTTGAAATTATTATTTTTTAAAAGTCATGGTAAAAACATTTTTTTTACATCTGTTACCCCACCTCTACGTAAATTCATAAAATTTAGGAAATTGAATTTTGTTGCGATAATTGGTTTTATTAGTTAAACACAGAATTCATTATGGAACGTAAATCATCTATTATTTTTTTGAAAAATTTTAACTATTTCCAAAAATCCACTCTAAATAATAAAATAAAAAATGAAATAGAACTAAGACATTATTTAATTTGATAAACTTTTAATTGCTTGAATAAATAATACAAATTAAGGACATTATAGTCTAAAAGAATTTTTTTCAATTAATAAAATTTAAAAAAAAAAAAATGCTATCATTTTTTAATTATGATAATTTATAAAGTTTCAAAAATATTTTTAAAATATTTCACAGATTTGTTGGAATTAGTTTTAAAAAATATTAAGCAAAGATTAAATTTACTAATCAAAAATTAAAACGTTTAATACAAATTATTATTTTAAAAATAATTTTTCTAATTTTATTTTTTTTGTTTATTTGAATTTTTATTTTTGTATGGTAATTTTATGTGTAGATTAAAAGGTCATGTGTTTCAGGGTTTCTTCCCCTTACAGGAAAAAAATTGTAAAATTGTCATTTGTGATTGCCATACAGCATCTGTCAATAATACATAGGATGGAAAGGTCAGGAAGCTGAACTCTGTGTTTAAGAAATAGTTTTATTCTAAATTTCATGCTTTTGTGTAAATCAGATAATTAGTTTAACATTAAATTTGCTTATTTTCCAACTCATGTATCACAGATGTATATTTAATTTTTGCAAGATTTTTAAAACCAAGAATTAACTTTTTGTTTTCAAATGTGTTGATCGCTCAAAAATGGCCGGAAAAAAAAAATTGAAAAATTTTAGATTCTAATCAATAATTTTTGTTTGAAATACACGAAGTATTTTGCTTACTGGAAAATATTTATTTATTTTTATTTTTTAAAATTAATGGATAATTATTAAAGTTTAATCCAGTAATTTTAAAAAATAAAAATAAATATTTTCTGGTAAGCAAAATACTCTCTGGTGGTGTATTTCAAACATAAATCATTGAATTGGAATCTAAGATCTTACAATTTTTTTTTTTAAATAATTAAAGGCTTTCGTTAATTCGTGGTACTGTTCCACTAAATTTCTCAATCATGTTATTGTTATTGTTATCGATAGATGTGTCAACACCCCAAATGGAAAAAAACAAGTGATCAAGATATCAACAGTGATAGCTTGATTGATGTCAATAATAAAAATTAAAAATTAAAGTTAGCATAATCTGATCCACATTCTCAAGTGGTAGTTGATTTAAGTATTTAAATTTGAATTGTTAGAACATCTCTCTTAATTTTTAATTGACTGACCTAAATTCAAAATGCTATATAAAAAAAAATATATTTTTAATTTAAGGGAAAAAAAACGAATTTATAATTATTATTTGAATTTATCACTATCAGTTAGGTACTTCTAAAATTAGAATCTAATTTTTCAATCTCAACTCGAGGTATATTTCTATTTTAAAATTAAAAAAAAGATCACTAACGAAAAATAAAAATTCAGATCACGAACGAAAAATAAAAATTCACACAGAGAGAGAGAGAGTTTCCGTATATGTATTTTTTAAACTTCAAAGTTTTTGGGGATGAATGAATCATAACACTACAAGTAAAAAAAAACAAAAAAACTGAATAATTCTGCTTTAACAGTTTTATAAAATTATTTTTGACGTCTTTGAAAATTTAAGCATGACAACGCCCATCAAAACTAAAAACTTTTTAGTAAAAAGTTTTCAAAACAGTGATTTAAGAAGTTTTGTCTTACTCTTCTTTTTAAAACAATAAAACAACAAAATGTGTGCTAGAAATAATAAATAAACAAACAGACGAACTTCACTTATTGAAAAAACGTAAAAATTCCTTGTTTAATGTTTAATGAGAAAATCTTTCTTGTTAAAATCAGTTTCATTTTTAAATAAATGTCATACGTCTGAGAATGACAAGTAACCCAACCAAAGTTGTTTGAATTGATTAGTTTTATTTTTTTGTTGGGTCAAAACTGTAAAAATTAACAGGTCTTATGAAAATTAATTTCTGAAGAATAAAAATTAATAAATTAATTTTAAAGCTTTTTTTTTTTAGTCATGTGAATGGGAAAATTTAGGGCGTAACAAGTGAGTAACAGGATATTTAAAAAATAAGTTTCACTTCTAAACAGTGAGGTAGATATGACGAAATGAACAAAAAATGTTTTTGATACATGACTTCGTTTTCATTCAATAAACAGAAGAATCAAGTCAAAGACGGTAGTAAAAGTATTTTTTGGATAAATTAAGTAGAGCAAAAATTGTTTTTCCTCTTTTCCCTAAAGCGACAAGAAACACAAGGTACTGGTTTTAAAAATTTCAGTGAAAAATGTTTTTCAGTAAAAGAATCATGTGAAGGATTCATTTCATAGTGTAGATTTGAATGGATCGATATATTTCAATTCAATACAAAGAATTTAACAACCTTAACTCAATTCTCAAAATAAACAAACTGATACAGTTCTACTACTTAAACTGTGTCCATGTGAACAAAAATTAACGAGCGAAAGGAAAATAGTCTCTCTAATACTCCACCATATTTACTAAACTACTAATAATCAAACGTTAGGCAAAAAAGCACATAGCAAATGAAAAAAATACAATTTTAAAATTTTTCAGTTTGTTTGAAGTTTTGATGATGTTCGAAAAAAAAAATACCATTGATTTGATGATAATTTTACTGGAAAATATAAACAGAAATCAAATTTATTTTAATTACAGAAATTTTCGATAAAAAAAAAATTAAAGTTAATCTTAAAAGATTAACTTTATTTTCTTCACTGATTCAATTTTTTTAAAAATTGAATCAGTTAAGAAAAACGGAATAAATATAAAAATGAAAAGAAAAAGTAAAGAAAGGCTATAAGCGGCTATATCGTCATTTAACTGTCAGTAGGATAAGAATGAGAAAAAAAAAAAACGAAGTTTTAAGAGACAATTCTTCATATAGATCCCGAAACTTCGAAATTGTTCAAAACTTTTTTTAGTAAATTAACAAAGCTAAGTATCTGTGAAATTTCAAACTTTATAATATATGGAATTATTTTTTTAATTTAATTCGTTACAAGTTAATTTATTATTTCTTTAAACAAAAAAAGTTTTTAAAAAATGATAAATTAAAAAAAATAGAGAATATTAAGGGAAATTACCCTAAGAATGAGATAAATTCGAGAGAGAAAAATAAAATCTTACCTGTGAGGTATGTGGCTAACAAGAATATAACAGCAGATATAAAATTAGCCATAGTCGTCTCTGTCTATAGTCTATAAAACGCCTAGAAGTCCAAGGTTGATTATGTTTTGTAAGCGACAAAATAGACTAACTCAACTTTAAAACTTTCACGAGAACAAAAAAAAAAAAAAAAAGAAGCGGCGCGGCTCGTCTGTGTGTTGAAGTTTCGTAATACAAAAAATAGAAGATTGATTAGGGAAACTGACTTTAAATGGTGTCGTTTTCCAATACAATATAGCAATTCAAAAGTAATATGAATTGTTAGCGGTTATATGTGCATAAAAAACATAAACGAGTTGCGTGTTAAGTTGAATGTTACTTGCTAGGAGATTATCAATGAATGCTTCTTTCCAACTGATCTACGCTTGATTTTTTAGTTGAAAAAATTGAGGAGAAAGAAAATCAAAGCGACATCTACGAAGGGAAGCAATTCCTTTCGAATTTTAAATTTTCTTTTTTACTTTTTTTTTTTTAATAGATCGAAACTCAACAAGGTTACATAAGAGTATTTTCTTCCTTTGCGTTTTTTTTTTTTTAATTATTTGAAAAAACTTAAAACATTGTTTCAATGATTATGAAACAAAACAAAAACTTCTATAAATCAACATTCAAACACTACAGATTAAAATGATACTTAAACGTATTTATTTTTTGCTTACAACTTCAACTTACAACTCTGTGTTTCTTGCATGTTTGATTACATTGACAGTGTATTTTATTTTATCTGGTGTGGTATCAGAACACGCATTTTAAGAAATTCTTCAGATAACGTTAATTTTAACCTTCAGTTCTCGTACCACAACAAAAAAAAAGCTTCACGAAAGTTTTTTTTTTAATTCACTTTGAAACGTAGGTATCAAAAATGAGTGGAGGTACCTTTGTACAATAACACAATTGAATGAAAGTCGAAAGTGATGTTAAAGTCTCTTTGAAACAAGAGTCAATCTTTTGTTTAAAGTTCAGGATAAAATTACAGTTCAAAAGCGACAATTTTGTAATCGTGAAAGTAATAAAATATGGGTGTGTGTGTGTAGGTAAGACAAAATACAGAGTTGCGTACCTTGGATTGAATTCGCAAGAAAACAATATTTTGTAGTTGATAACTTTTATAAAATTGTTGTTTGAAGAATCGATCTTCGTTGACGAATATCTTAAAGTACAGATGAATTTATAAAGGATATTTAAGTCGTTCATAAGCTTGATAAGTTGGAAGTTGAAATATAGCTGAGACGTGTGTTTGCGCCGGGAAAATCTAGGGTTGCGGCGATGAGTTAACGAAATCGCCGATACGGGCGTCAGTGCTTCAGGTTGGAAAATCGATCGACTATTTATTAACTACATATTAGATTTAGTTGTAGCGCAAGGCCGAATTGGGGAGTGGGGAACAAAACTCAGGTTAGTCTTCAATAACTATATACCTAGCTAAACACTATCACGACCCTATCACTCATTTAACAATTTGCACATTCACCGCAAGAACACGTTCATCACCTCCAAAACCGTCACACACCACAATACCACATATTTACAAGGGGTTGAAGGAGAAAACATATTTAACATATTTACAAGGGGTTGAAAGGAGAAAACAAACCCATGAGGTAAAAATGCTAATACATACAATAATACAAAATATATTTTAAAGGATTTTTACTGATAATGAAATGAAGGGAGGGAGATGAAATAACCAAAAACGAACTAAAATACAACATACTTTCAAACTACAATAACCAAATGTTAGTAAGACCCGTCCAACCCACAAAAATGAGTGGCTGCTGTATTCCGCCAAACGGCGAAATCAATTAGCACACTCGCTAAGGGGGTGGGGAAGAATAAAATAATTAATGGTATGGGAAAATCAAAGACTGATCCAGTCAAGTTAAAATGGGATCAAAAACAAACTGGAGAGGTTGGGAATCTTGACTTGGATCATATCAAAAGAGAAGGCCAGGTACATGCTGGGAACCCATTTATTCACATTAGGTACACAAGAAAGCACTACCTTAACCAGGGAAGGGTTCCAAAGGAATCCACTCCGATGTAACTAGCGGACCTAGAAGAGAAAATCAAAGCTAGCCCCGTTCAGGCGAACCAGACTTGCCCCATTTACCCACCTTTCGCTGAAGCCTGTCGAAGTCACCCGTTTCCAATCAGTTCTGATCGTCATTTTGAGCTGATGCTCAAAATACCGGATCAAATCCTGATGTGAAAGACGGCCAACACGCAAGACTTCCTAATATCGCGTCGTCCATAGCACCATTCGAGCCGTGGCTGGCAGCGTCAGAAACACCATTCGTTTCACCTCAGAGAACGGGGGCGACATATTGTCACAGGCGTATGCACCATCAATGAGCACGAGTTCACGCGGCGCGTTACGAGCAGTCAACTCACCGACACGGTCCCATAGGGGCGAACCCACGAACAATGGTAGAAGGCGTGCGCAGACGTCTCCTTTAAACCAAGTGTAATGTTTGATGTTGGAGACGATCGATGCTTGCTAAACATCGACTACTATCATTGTGGATTAACAGGATGGATGATGATTAATGAGAAAGCGAAGATTAACCCTGCTAGCGTGCTCCGTGTCCCTTCTTATTATCCTTCCCCGCGGATCCGCAGGGGCCGTAACCCCTGTGACCCAGAGGTTATTTCCCTTCTATTGGTCAGGACATTACAATGCTTTTTTTTTTTTTGCTTTTTTTTTTTTTAACTGGAGAGGGTTCACCCAATATGGCTGGAGTAGTGGCACCGATGGGTCGGACTTTGTGTAGGAGGAGACATCTGTTAACCTAAGTAAAAGAAAGATGACAATGAATCAGATTGTTATGTACAAAGATTTTTTTTTTTTTGTTAATAATCAAGTCTTTTGGGTGGCCGTTTTGTCCGGCCTGAACGCCTGAGGTTTAGGGGGAGGTGCCTGGTTGTCTTTAGGTTTTGGTGGTGTCACCACGTGTGTGTGGCTTTCGTCTTCAGAGGAGGAGTAATCGTGTAGGTTATGTGTGGGGGTTGTTGGTTGTTTAGGGATTTTCTTGAAGAAGCTGGCATTTCTTGTAGTTTGGTTGCCCTCGTGTGTGGCGGTAATCATGGATCCCTTTTTCTTTGTTACAGTCATTGGGTTAGGTTGGTAAGGTGTGAGGGCCTTTGAAGTGTGGTCGCTTTTTACGACGACTGTGTCACCCACACTGAGGTCATTAGGTTTCACATGTGCCTTTCTATCAGCGTATCTCTTTATCGTTTTCTTGGCTTGGGTGGCACGCTCCCTAATGCTGGGGTCCTCGGCTATAGGTGTGGTTAGGTGTGGCAGGCGGTTTTTATGGATTGAGGCTGGGGCTACGCCAGTGGTACAGTGTGGCGTTGTCCGGTAGTCCAGCAGGAATTTGAATAATTCCTGCTTCCAGCTTCGGCCTTTGGTTAGAGCAGCTTTGATGGACTTTTTTACAGTGCGCATAAAGCGTTCTGTTTCGGCATTGGCTTGGGGCCATAGTGGTGTTATTTTTCTGTGCCTGAATCCGGTGATGGAGGCATAGGCTTTGAAGTCATAGCTGTTGAATGATGGGCCATAGTCCGTTTTGAGGGAGACTGGTACTCCAAATTCAGCGAATATTTTGTCCAGACGGGGTATGACTGATGTTATTGAGATGGAGTCTAGGATGTCGACAACAACGTAGCGTGAGTATTCATCTGTGAAAACAAGAAGGTACTTTCCATTTTGGAGGTGTCCGAAATCAGCACTGGGCTGCTGGTAGTGGGGATATTTGCAGTGGCTCTCTTGCCGGTTTATGGATACTGATCTGGCAGGTGTGGCAGTTCCTGATGTTTTCTTCCACTAGGGGCTGCATGTTCTTGAACCAGACCTTTTCCCGGAGGAGGGCCATGGTTTTCACAATGCCCTGATGTCCGGCGTGTGCTAATTTGATAGCTCTGTTTTGTAGCGATTCAGGCAGCACTATCCGGCGCCCTTTGAGAATTATGCTGTCCTTATGTGCACGGTTGGCATGCAGGGCGTGGAATGTTTGCTTTGCTTATGCCGTCCTCAACACCATGCCTTTTGTTGGTAAGAATAGCTTGGATGATGTTGGTAAGTGTCTTGTCTTTTGCGGTTTCTATTGCGACTTCATCAATTGTCATTGCTTTGAGGATGTAGTTTATATATTCCTCTGCTATTTTCTGTTCTCTGTCGCTTTGTGGCAGGTGCATTGGATAGCTGCTGAGATAGTTGGCTGAGTTGTCATGGCCTGGTCGGTATATGACAGTGTTAGGGCGCCGCTCCTATTTGACTACAAATGGACTGTTCCCATTGCTATATATAGCAATGTTGGATTCTCTACAAGAGAGTCGCTTGAGAGTCACTAGAGTGACGACTCTATGACACTGTCAGCTCTCTGTCTTCGGGTAGAGGGCGCTCTCTGCTTCCGAGCAGAGAGCAATAACCCAGTCGTGGTTCCGCCGAAGGGTAGAGGCACGACTGGGCAAAAATAGACAGACATTTTTTGGCCCGGCTATATGGCCGGGAATACCCACTATAAAATGACCATGTGTCACATCCAGCCTACGTGGGAAGGCTAGTATACAGTCGTAGAGAGTCACTAGACTGACGACTCTACGACACTGTCAGCTCTCTGCCTTCGGGCAGAGGGCGCTCTCTGCTTCCGAGCAGAGAGCAATAACCCAGTCGTGGTTCCGCCGAAGGGTAGAGACACGACTGGGCAAAAATAGACAGACATTTTTTGGCCGGGCCATATAGCCCGGAAATCCCAGATATAAACTGACCATGTGTCATATGTTGCCCTTACTGGGAGGGGCGACTAAATAATGAGTCGTAGAGAGTCAATTGAGAGTCTCTAATGAGTTACTGAAGAGTCAGTGCGAGTCAGTGAAGAGTTAGTCACACTTCCGGTGGCGTACCGGAAGTAATCACGCATACACACGTCTTACGACGGATTGGACTCTTGTATCTTTCTATTGTAAATATTACTAATCACTTCTGTACATACTAACCGTTTTTCCGCGGAATACAACTTATATTCTGATTCTGTTGTTGAGTTATTCATTTATACTTGGCGACATAACAGTGGCGACGAATATGTTGGAAGAAAAAATCGTCCCACGACATTAACAGTGGCGACGAAGATACTTTAAATTACTTCGAATTTACGCGGAGGTGAAAACCAAAATTCGTCACACAACATAATAGTGGCAACAAAGTTACTTCGAATTGCTTCGAATTTACGCAGAAGTGGAAACAAAATTCGTCCCAAACATAACGGTGGTGACGAAGAGATCTCAAAGAAGAAGAAACCAAAACGCGTCCCACAATACAATAGCGGACGAAGAATTTCAAATTTACACAAAGATTTCAATTGGACGTAGAAAAAAGTTTCGCAGGTCATACGCGAAAGTACTTCTGAAAAATATACGTACTACACCATTAACTGCGTTGACGAGAATTATTACACGGCAAAGAAAGCGTAAGTTATATCTTTCTATTTTTGTCTGTGGTGAAATTTTTTTCTGTTGAGGAGGTTGAAATTTCGGTCTTTTCCCCTCGGTATAAAGAAATTGTAATAATGGAACAATTTCAAGCGTCCATGTTAGAACTGTTGAAATGTCAAATGCAACAGCAATTACAGATACAAGAAAGAATGGAGGAAAAATTCCAAAAACAGCAATTGGAGCTACAGGAGAAGATGATGCAGTTACGTCTAGAAAGTGACAAAAAACAACAAAAATGTCAAGAAGAACTCGTAGGGTCAATTCTAGAGAAGAATAAAAACTCAGATGAGAGTACGTTCTCCCAGAACACCATCTGGTCGACTATCGAAATTATAATCCAGACGAAGACAAAACTTTTGAAAGGTATTACCATAGATACCAGGACTTTTTTGAAATCGACTGTAAGTCATGGTCTTCGGAGAAAAAAATCAGGTTACTCCTCAGGAAATTAGGCACGCATGAACATAAATTCACGGACTTCATCCTTCCGAAAAATACAAGGGATCTAGAATTCAATGAGGCTGTAAAACTATTAAAAGAATTATTTAGCCCTAGGTTATCCTTGTTCCATAAAAGGTGGAGATGCCTAAATCTGAAAAAGAACGAGGCTGAAGATTACACCACGTTCGCCTCGGTAGTTAACAAAAACTGCGACGATTTCAGACTTGCAGAACTAACTGCAAACAATTTTAAATGTTTAATTTTCGTGCAAGGGCTGGTGTCAGGGAAAGACAGCGAGATGAGGAGAAAAGTTTTGACAAAGTTGGAGAACGAACAAAACATATCTCTGCAAAATCTGTCGGATTATTGCCAGAAATGTATAAGTATTAAAGAAGACGCAAAAAAAATACAGGAATACGCTGTAGCCAATGTAAAAAAGATAAATTGCAAGTCACACTTTCGGTCTCCGTCTCCAAGACGAAGAAATCATTCGCCCTTGGGGGGAAAAATTTTTTTTAAAAAAGACCCCCCCAAAAGCTTGCTATGCTTATGGAGAATGGCACTGGCGCAGTGACTGTCCGTTCAAATTTTAAAAATGCAGACACTGTAATAAGCTAGGTCACAAAATGTCTAAGTGTAGATTTAGACGTAAATCGCAGGTAAAATTAACCAGATCATATGAGCAAAACCACCGCGTTAGAAAATATTTAGAAGTGAAAATATTTAAAAAACCGGTCAGAATGCAACTAGATAGCGGATCGGATATAAATATCATAAATATGAAAACCTCGTACAAGTTAAATAAACCAAGGTTGATGAAGACTAGTAAAGTGGCTAAAACGGTGACTGGAAAGAGGGTCAAATTTGAAGGTGAGCTAATTCTCAACGTAAATTTTCATAACCAAACAAAAAGACTGAAAACGTTCGTTATGAAAGGAACGAATAATCTGTTTGGCACTGACTGGATGAGTGAATTTAATTTGTGGGATCTTCCCATAAATTCTTATTGTAAAAATATAAGAGACAACAATACTAAAGGAGGAAATAAAAAAAATAATTCCCGGAAGTATTCTCTGAAGGTTTGGGCAGATGTACCAAAACGTCGGCGATAATCATATTAAAAGAAAACGTGACTCCGGTGTTCAAAAAGAGAAACGCGCCTTATGCGGCTATTGATAAAATTGACGCTGAGCTTGAAAGACTAGAAAAAATAGGCGTACTAACAAAAGTCGACTATAGCGATTGGGCCGCACCTGCTGTTTACGTAAAAAAGAAGACGGGAGAGATTAGAATATGCGCTGATTTTTCGACCGGACTAAACAACGCCATTGAGGATTATCACTACCCTCTACCAAGCCCGGAGGAGGTATTTTCTAAGCTGAATGGCGGGAAGGTTTTTTCAAAAATAGACCTTAGCGACGCATATCTCAAATTCCAGTGGAGAATGAAAGTTCAAAGCTATTGTGCATAAATACTCACAAAGGGCTTTACAAATACGAACGGTTGGCGTTCGCAATAAAAACAGCACCGGCGGTGTTCCAGCAGACAATGGACACTATGCTGGCAGGATTAGATTTCGCGATCGCATATCTTGATGACATCCTAATAAAAAGCGAAACTGTCGAAGAACATAAGTGTCACCTACGGGAAGTTTTCAAAAGAATACGGAATTATGGCTTGAAGATAAAGGAAAGCAAATGTGATTTGTTGCTGGAAGAAATTAAATATCTGGGTCATATTATCAATAAAGATGGGAAAAGCCAGACCCAAATCGCTCCCATGCGATTCGAAATATGCCAGATCCAAAAAACGTAAAGACATTGCAAAGTTTTCTAGGTTTGGTGAGTTACTATCAGGAGTTCATTCCAAATCTGCACAAGTTGCGTGCGCCTTTAAATGAGCTACTAAAAAAAGATGAAGTATGGTGCTGGTCTGAGGATTGCAAGAAAGCATTTAAGGAGATAAAAGATAGACTTACATCAGATTTATTTTTAGCTCACTACGATCCCAAATTAGACATCGTAATCGCTTGCGATGCTAGCACATATGGGATTGGTGCATGTATATTACACAAGTGGAAGGATGGACAAATAAAGCCGATTGCACATGCAAGCAGAACACTGCTCCCGGCTGAACAAAATTATTCCCAAATCGAAAAGGAGACACTGGCAATAGTGTTTGCAGTAACAAAGTTTCACAGATATATTCATGGAAGGAAATTCACATTGCAGACGGATCATAAACCGTTGTTGACCATTTACGGATCCAAAAAGGGACTCTCTACATATACTGCAAATAGACTACTGAGATGGGGTACTTTGCTTCTAAATTACAATTTTTACTTTCAACACTTAGCATCAACAAAAATTGGACACGCGGATGGGTTGTCGAGACTCATTCCGAAGTCAAACGAATCTTTAGAGGACACCGTTATATCAGCATTAAAATCTGAAGTGGAAGTGAAGAATACTCTCACTGGAACTGTCAGAGATTTACCGGTGTCATTAGCAGATATAAAAAAGGAAGCGTCAAAAGACGATTACATCAAAGATGTAAAAAATAAATTACTGGAAAAAGACCAACGAATGGCAGAAACTTTTTCTACGTGCAACAACGTATTACTCTACAGCGAAAGAATTGTAATTCCTAAAGTGTTACAGAGGAAAATACTGAAAGATTTTCATACGGGTCATCCCGGTGTGAATCGAATGAAGACTTTAATGCGGTCGTACGTGTTCTGGCCAGGCATGGACGCGGACATTGCGGCCATGGTTGGAAAATGTGAGGGTTGTGCGCTGGCGGCGAAATCGCCACAAGTACTACAAAAGCCTTGGCCGAAAACGGATAGACCGTGGTCGAGACTGCACATAGACTTTGCCGGTCCAATGGGTAAAACGTATTACTTAATTGTCGTAGATAGCTACAGCAAGTGGCCGGAAGTTTTTCAGATGAAACAACCCACAGCAAAAAATACTATAAACAGACTCCATGAGCTTTTCGCAATATTTGGAGTAGTAGACACAATTGTCAGTGACAACGGGTCACAATTTACATCAAAAGAGTTTAAGGAATTCTGCGATACATTTCAAGTGGAACATATAACCACTCCACCCTATCACCCACGTAGTAATGGTCTAACTGAAAGATTCGTGGATACCCTAAAGAGAGCATTAAGGAAGGCTACGGGGACGCCCAGGAAAATGGCTTTACAGTTATTCCTACAGGTATACAGAATTACGCCGAACAAAGCAGCACCATCAGCGCTGTCGCCAGCTGAATTAATGTTCGCAAGAAAAGTACGTTCGGTTTTTGATAAGCTAATTCCATCAAAGAAAGCTGATACACCTAATGTAAGCACACCCAAAAGAAAAGTTGTGGTGAATGAAAAAGTGTTTTTCAAGAACTATAAAAACACTACGTCCTGGATGAAAGGCAAAATTAAAGGACGTATAGGGAACATGCTCTATGTGGTGCAAGGACCGAAATTTGAACATAGAAGGCATGTTAATCAATTAAGAAAAAGATTTTCGGAAGAGACAACTGTTGCGCCTGAAGAGATGGATGAAAATGTGGAGGATCTTTTTGATACTTTCGAGTTACAAATGCCTCAGGTACAAGGTAGTACCAGGAAATCCACCCGCAAAAGGAAATTAACACACCAGTTGTGGGTAAACCCGAAAAAGAAAAAATACGATTGAAGCAAAAGTCTTAGGAGGGGAGTGTTAGGGCGCCGCTCCTATTTGACTACAAATGGATTGTTCCCATTGCTATACATAGCAATGGTGGATTCTCTACAAGAGAGTCGTAGAGAGTCACTAGACTGACGACTCTACGACACTGTCAGCTCTCTGCCTTCGGGCACTCTCTGCTTCCGAGCAGAGAGCAATAACCCAGTCGTGGTTCCGCCGAAGGGTAGAGGCACGACTGGGCAAAAATAGACAGACATTTTTTGGCCCGGCTATATGGCCGGGAATACCCACTATAAAATGACCATGTGTTACATCCAGCCTTGCGTGGGAAGGCTAGTAAATACAGTCGTAGAGAGTCACTAGACTGACGACTCTACGACACTGTCAGCTCTCTGCCTTCGGGCAGAGGGCGCTCTCTGCTTCCGAGCAGAGAGCAATAACCCAGTCGTGGTTCCGCCGAAGGGTAGAGACACGACTGGGCAAAAATAGACAGACATTTTTTGGCCGGGCCATATAGCCCGGAAATCCCAGATATAAACTGACCATGTGTCATATGTTGCCCTTACTGGGAAGGACGACTAAATAATGAGTCGTAGAGAGTCACTTGAGAGTCTCTAATGAGTTACTGAAGAGTCAGTGCGAGTCAGTGAAGAGTTAGTCACACTTCCGGTGGCGTACCGGAAGTAATCAGGTATACACACGTCTTACGACGGATTGGACTCTTGTATCTTTCTATTGTAAATATTACTAATCACTTCTGTACATACTAACCGTTTTTCCGCGGAATACAACTTATATTCTGATTCTGTTGCTGAGTTATTCATTTATACTTGGCGACATAACAGACAGTCATGTCGTACGGTTGTGTTCTCAAAACCCAATGTTCAATGCGTGCTGACAGTTGGGAGCTGGCATTGTTGAAAATAGATGTTAGGGGTTTGTGGTCTGTATGGACAGTAAATGGGGCTCCGAAAATATATATGTGAAAGTGTTCGCATGCCCATGTGATAGCAAGTGCTTCACGTTCTGTTTGGGAGTACCTTTGTTCGACTGTGGATAGTGCTCGGCTTGCGAACTGTACTACTCGTCCATTTTGGGACAGCACGGCAGAGATGCCTACCGGGCTGGCATCGGTGTGTATCTGAGTGTGTTTGTTCGGGTCAAAGTAGGCAAGTGAGCATGCTTTGCTCAGGGCTTCCTTGATGTTTTTTAGACATTTAGTGTGGCGTTCAGTCCAGGACCACTGCGTATTTTTTTTTATTTTTTTTATTTTTTTTGTTAACTGACGTAGTTCATGGGTCAGGGTTGCATAGTTTGGAATGAATTGGGCACCGCGGAAGTTGGTCATCCCCAACAAGTTTCTGACTTCTGACGCATTTTTAGGGTCGGATAGTCCAAGAATTGTTTTTATTTTAAGATTACTTGGACTGATGCCTTCATTACCGAAGGTGTGTCCAGGCAATTCTAGTGACCTCTTGTTATACTCGCATTTACCCCCATTCAGGGTGAGGCTTTTTCGCGAAGTCGTTGGAATATTGCATGGAGGTTTTGGTCGTGATCCTGCTGGTCTGATCTGAAGCAAAGGATGTCATCACTGATGTTGATGGCTCCCTTAATTCCTGCAAGTGCTTGGCTGATTTCTTCCTGGAATATTTCACTGGCAGAGTTGACACCGAAGAATAGCCTTTTGTATCTGTACAGACCTAGGTGTGTTGCAAAGGTGGTTATCTATCGGGATTCTTCAGCTAATTCCAATTGTTTGTAACCCTGATTGAGGTCTAATTTGCTGAAGATGTTAGCTCCCGATAGAATAGTTTTCAGCTCATCAAGTGTGGGGGTTGGATGCCGTTCCTTTTTTATAGCTTTGTTTGCTGCTCTCATATCAATGCAAACCCTGATTTTCTTTTGGTCCTTTTTTGGTACCACTACAATAGAAGATACCCATGGTGTCGGTTCGTTTCCTTTTTCAATTACTCCCAGTTTCTCATCTTTGCGTATCAGTTCTTCTATGTCTTTCCTCACTTAAAAGGGAACTCTGCGGTATCTCTGAGCAATGGATGGCACGTTTTCGTCTATGTGTAGGTGAACGTTCTTACCTTTTAGTCTACCTAGACCATTGAACAGGTCTGCATAGTCCTCCAGAAGTTTGAGGGTAGCGGGTGGGGTTTGTGCATCAGAGTTACTGATGTGGTTAACTGAGAGCTTGTTTGCTGACAGTAGTTTGAGCCTCTTACGTTTCCCAGCCGATGATGGGTTTTTTCTGGGTCCTTTATTACATGTATATCAGCTTGGCAAGAGATGCCCCCAAACTCTAGACGTGTGCTAAATTGACCTAGAACCGGGGTGGTTTCTTTGACACCAAATCCAGATATTACAGTTTTTGTGGGTCGGAAGTGGGGTGTTGGTCTTAAGCACTTGAAGTCTACTTCAGACAGAATGTTAAGGGTGGCGCCTGAGTCAGCTAATACATTAAACGTTTGGTGGCTATTGCAAAAAGATACATTGAAGTAGGGAAGGTTTTTCATCTTACCTGTATGGAATACATATTCCGTGTCACTGCCGCTGGTTGAGTCCCGTTGATGATCCTCGATGCAGTTCACCGGTCGTCGACGGGTTTGGTTTTGTGGACGTGGGGGACGATTTGTTCTCCGTTGTCTGTCTTCGTCATTTAGTCTTCTGAAACAGACAGAGATAAAATGCCCCCATCTCCGGCAATAGGTGCACTGGTTGTGGAATGCAGGGCAAGACGTTGGTCCCCGTTCATGTGGGTATTTTCCATTGCAATTTCTGCATCTGTTTTGCTGGTGAGGGTTGCGTGGCCGTTGCTGTTCATGTGAGACTTTGTTCACTAGTGCTGTGGTAGTTCCAGTAGTGGCGTTGGCGTCTTCTAAGCGCATCCATTCTAAGTGTGTTGCTATAGTTTCTGTTGTTCTGGCGTAATTTATTAGGTCGCTTAAGGACATATTTGAGTTCATCAGTCCTTTTTGGCAAACTTTCTCAGATAAACAGCCTGTTATGAGCTGGGATTTTATTTGGGCATTTATGTCTGCGAAGTGACACATGGCTGCTGCCTCTTTTAATTTCCGGTAAAAATCCTCTATGTTAGGAGTAGTTTGTTTCAGCTTTCGAAACACAAACCGGTTATATTCCGTGTTGTTCTGTGGGTTGAAGTGGTTCTTCACAGCCGAGGCAAGTTTATCGAAATGTTTCGTTTTCTCCTGGTGTGATCTGTTCGGGCGGCAGTTCGTCGATAAGGTCGTTCATCGCTTCGCCCACAAACGTTAGCAGGATTGCTTTTTGTCTTTTATCATCTTCTATATCATGTGCGATGAAATAATTTTTTAGTCTGTTGACGTATTTTGTCCATCTTGCCGCTTTGGCTTCCGATTCACAGTCAAATTCTGGATAGTGTGATGGAGCAGCCATGTTTGTTATGTAACACGTTGGAATGTTTGTTGTTGCTTTTTGTGTTTCTTTGTCTTTTTTTTTTTTTGAGTAAATGACTATCCTCGTCGCCAATGTAATGTTTGGTGTTGGAGACGATCGTTGCTTGCTAAACATCGACTACTATCATTGTGGATTAACAGGATGGATGATGATTAATGAGAGAGCGAAGACGAACCCTGCTAGCGTGCTCCGTGTCCCTTCTTATTATCCTTCCCCCCGGATCCGCAGAGGTTATTTCCCTTTTATTGGTCAGGACATTATACCAAGGTTGCAGCGTTCACAATCTGGCAAATCCGCCAGGCCCCATACGAAGGCCATGTCATTGAGAGACAACCGATTACGAGCTAATCGCCAAGTACAGCTAATCGCAAACTCAGAGTTGCTGGCGCACAAGACCAAAAGGAGCGATACTCATCCTTCGACAGGCCGAGCTCTTCGCGTAGTGGATCCTTCGACACCCACTACTAATCCTCCATGGAAGATTCTCCTATGCTGTGAAAGGTTACTCAAGGCCACCAGACATTCGAGAAGAAAACTCGATCGCACTCGAGGATTACGGCACAGTCTCGAGATGTAGGGAGTGATAGTAAGGCTAGGGAACTCACTATCCCCACCAGCAATGAGTCTTCCATCAGCGCACGTCTGAGAAAGACCACCCTTGAGGCGAGCTTGTGGCCCATCGTGCGGCATTCCCAGACCCATATGACACGGACGTTGGACACAGACACGTTTGTCGACGTAATATTTGCGTCCTCTTCACAGAAGGGATAATAGCAAATGCTCGAGCGCCTTTCTACGTCGTTTACAAAGTGAAAGTACAGACAACCACTGAAGGATAATAGGAAAGACATATGTATCACACGCCTCAGCCAAACCCTTTGAGGACAAATTCCTTCGACGCCAAATCTCGACCGACGCGCCGACCTTTGCCAGTAGAATTTTTCTCCAACCGGAGGTCAGGCGCAAAACAAACACCAAGAATGCAGACAGGACCGTCCGTCCAGTCGAAGGGCCTCGGGAGGGAAGCTCCTTCTAGGCACCTAACCGCAAGCCGGAAGACTTGTCGCAGTTAATCTTGGCCCCTGTGACCTGTTCGTACCGTTCAAGAGCTTTCTGTACCACCTAAAAGCTTCCCGTTCACTTGTACCACAGCCGTGGGGGGTTGATACAGGAGGTTAATCCAGCGGCAGAAGTCGGGTGCGAATCCGGCGGCCTGCAGGACAGCCACCAGGTAGCGATGATCAACCCAATCAAATGCCTTGGCTGAAAGGTAAAAGGCCCCGAGAGGGAAACACCCTTCCAGGCACCTAACCGCAAGCCGGAAGATTTGTCACGGTTAATCTTGGCCCCTGTCACCTGTTCGTACCGTTCAAGAGCTTTCTGTACCACCTCGATGTCACTCCGGAAGGACACGAAAGTGGTTACGTCAACCCTGGCTCGAGCACCACCAGGGACAGCGATTCCACGTAGGGCCAGACTGAACCCCCTGTCCCTTAGTCGGCGAAGGAAGGGATCCAACGCCAAAGCATAAAGAAAGGGCGACAGTAGACAGCCCTGTCAGACCGACCTAGACAGCGCAAAAACGCTCGGCAGCTTCCCGTTCACCTGTACCACAGCCGTGGGGGATTGATACAGGAGGTTAATCCAGCGTCAGAAGTCGAGTACGACTCCGGCGGCCTGCAGGACAGCTGCCAGGTAGCGATGGTCAACCCAATCAAATGCCTTGGACTGATCTAAATAGATCAGCGAGGCTTCTTCGTTGTCTTTTACACCATCTATGATCGTGCGTATCAGATGCAGGTTGCTCTGAATTGTGCGGCCGTTCACAGCACAAGTCTGAAGTCCAGATACTCGGCAACTAATTACAAACAATTCGTCAGGATCTTGGCCAAAATCTTTAAATCTGTGTTTAGCAGAGTTATGGGCCGGTAACCCTCTAGCTCCCTCCCAACATCCTTGCCTTTTCTAAACAGCGTGATCACACCCCTGATGAACCGGTTGGGGATGGACCCCTGCCGGAACCAGTTGTTGAACACGACAGTCAAAATCGGGACAAAGATGTGCTACAGCCTCAAATACAATTCATAGGGCAAACTATCCAGAACTGGCGACTTGCCTCTGCCGACTTTCTTCAAAGCCGCGCAATTTTCGCCCTCCGTAATTTCTTCCTTGCAGCTATCTGCATCAGCCGGTAAAAGCCGGGGGAAGTCAGACAAATAGCTGCGAAACTTTTCATCGCGGAGATTAGGCTCCTTGGTAAACAAGATCTCGAAATGCAGCCGAAATGCCTCACACATGTCGTCGATCGACCGAAGAGTATGCCTCTCCGCGTCTCGTACCACTCGAATGTACCGATCGCCGCCTCGACAAACTCTTCCTTGCGCAATTCTGCGCCCATGTTCACAGCTTCAGAAGACATTTTGCTTAACTTATGTCTAATTACCTGACCCATGCTCGTTCTCCAATATGTAGTCTTTGTATTTTTCCTGCATTTGCAGGTAATAAGTCGCGTCCTTTTTTACAGGGCTCTTCGCCCATACCGACGTGAAGGTGTCACCGTCGGTACGACGTTTGACGTTTAAGGCTGGGGGGACGAAGCCTTAATTGAGCTTGCCCACCCCCGTATGACACAAAGGTTTTCGACACAAAAGTTCAAAAATCAAAATAGACGAACGACAAAGACGAATAAACAATGGTGAAACAAAATGACGTACTCACAGATAAAACGTAGAAGATTTCAGTATCAGTATAACGCGCAGACACAAGGAAAATCGGTCGACTAACAGCTAATCAAGTGCGGGTAACGGTTTTTATAGGCGAGCCAATCCCCGCGCTTATCTCATGTTCGCTCGGCAGGAACAAGAGACAAGCGACGTGATTGGTCGGATAACACACCATGGATTCTATTGGTTCTGTTACTGTAGAATAGTGCATTTACTTTTGAAAGGGGTGATAAATAGTGAGTGGACGTTTCCATAACATAGACTATTCCGATAAATGGACTATTCCATAATTACCCCTCGGAAAGTAATGGTTGAGAGAATCGTAAACCATTAATATATCTCGAAGAATGCGAACTTGGCAGGCCGATGGACGTACCTAACAGTTCTAGTTCTTGTTGTCGAATCCTTAAGTATTGATTTTGGAGAAACTGAAACTGATGGAGTGTCTATCTGTGTTGGTTCGATTTGAGATCGTGTCACGTAGTGATTATCCAAATAAGCAGGTTTCAGACGATCAACAGATACTATTTGTTGTTTACCTGCTGTATCAATCACAAAGTATTTAAAAAAAACTGTGAATAACTCGATGAGGGCCTGAGTAATTTGGTCAGAGGTCGCTTAATTGAGTCGAGTCGAATGAAAACGAACTCCGAAGAATGCAAATCCGCTGGGATGCAATATGGCTTAACACACGACCGTGTAGGCGTGTAGACAACTTCAGCCATCTTTTTCCTAAGATCTGCAACGAATTGATTTGTTGGAAGTTGGTTATTTGATTTGTCAAATATCTGACCAGTTAGAATTAACGAGGCCCCGAATACCAGGTCGGCACTGGAACATTTCAAATCCTCCTTTATAGTATTTCTGAATGCTAACATAATTAAGGGTAGTTTGTCCATCCACGTACGACCGTGTTGTAAAACTGTTAATTCAGAGTTGCCTGTGGAACCTCTCTACGAGACCATTCGCGCATGAGTGATATGCAGTTGTGCGCACATGCTTGTTTCCGAGCAGATTCACAAATTTGGCAAAAAGTGTCGACTGGAATTGAGGGCCTTTATCAGTCTTGATAACTGACGGGCATCCAAAGATGGATATCCAATGGGTAAAATTTGCGTTAATCACTGTCTCTGCAGTAATATCTTGTAGAGGAATCGCTACTGGCCAACGAGTGAATCTGTCGATAATGGTGAGGATATATTCGTGTCCGTCGAAGTTATCAAGCGGTCCCACTAGATCGAGATGGAAGTGCAAAAATGTCCCATCCGGGGTTGGAAATGATGCAAGCGGAGTTTTAGTATGTTTATGGACCTTAGTGGTCTGGCAACGTATACACATGTGGGTCCACTACTTAATATCAGTGGCAATACCGGGCTACACAAATCTGACCGATATGGTCCGCCATGAAGCCTTTCCACCAAGATGAGTGAAAGTGGTCAAACACGTTTAGTCGTAGGTAAGGCGGAATATAAGGGCGAGGGTTGTCCGTGCTGACATCATAAAAAATTAGTTTATCTGTGAACGGAAGTGGTCGCTTCTCTAGTTTAAGTAACGTATCAGCTTTTACTGACGAAAAAGTCTCATCTTTCTCTTGTTCCTCTGCTAATATAGGATACAAATCCTATATAATCCAGCAAACAACTAAAACACACAAAATAAATTGCACACCCGCAGAAAGGGATTCAAACGACTTTTTCACAAAAGTGTGAAAAATCATATTGTCAGTGTGAAAAATCATATTTTGAATCATGATTGGTTATCAAATCGCAAAATTCAAAATACGTCAGAGAAATGGTTTTTTTCCGCAGCTAAAGAAAAAAATGGCATAAGGGCTGGACGACAGTCGAATGATTCCGAGCTTCCACATGCTATCGAACTCTTTTCGCGCAATATGTAGTTTATCGGGGTGAAGTCTTCATCGCGCTGAATAAGTAGGTTTGCCTGTCGTTTTAATGGAATGGGTTGTATTATGCTTTACTGGTTCAGCTAAGGAAGACGGTGATAGCAATGCTTTGCATTTCTTAAGTAGCCTTTCACTGCCGTTGATTTTAGTAATCAATGTAGGCAATCCCATCGTTCTTTTAGAAGACGGATACCATTTTGACTAAGCCTAGTCGTGGTATCAGTTAGGGTACGAGATTTCAATTCGACTGATAAACCGTCAGTCAGTTAAGTGCCATACGTGATACACGCTTTGGGCGATCATGTCTCGAAAGAAACATGACTTACTGGGCAGAAGGTTATCCCGCAGTAGGTTGCCATTGCTTTCTGCGGTAGAATGGTTGCCAACTAAGACTATAGAACCCAATCTGTCCTATTATTTAACCGATAACTGGAGGGAAGAGACGGATTAATACCTTTCCCAGGAGTATTTGTGCGTAAGTAAATGCAAGGAATTCAACTAGAATTCGAACTCGGCTCCCCGAGTTGTCGTTCCGAGTCGATATCCACTGCACCACCACGCACATCCGTAGTGTGCCAAAACATCCGCGCCGATTATGGGCATATCTACATCGGCTATGATAAACAACCATGAAAAATCGCGTCTAAGGCCTAAATTAAGGTCAAGGTATTTTTCATCGTGGGTCTTAATAGCGGATCTATCAGCTGCTTGCAATTTAAAGAGGGACTCATTACATATGCTAGTCCTAATAGATGACCTAAGAATAACACTAACTTGTGCTCCAGTGTCAATGAGAAAATTCAATTTGTTGTTCGTATCACGCACATAAAAAAGACGATTTGTTGGTAAATTCCTGGTGTCTAACGTCTTTACTGTGCACTAAGTTGGCCTTTTCCCGAAAAGCTGGAGGCGGGTGAATTCTTAAATGAATATGGCTGTCGGTACGTGTTAGCTTTAACGCCAAAAACCTCGTGGTACCAACAGTAGTTAGTATGGTGGCTTCTGGTGCGACTCGAAGAAGAAGAATGATTTGTCGGGAATCTGTGTCGAGACGTCGATCTACCACCTGTTTGTACGTTATTTTGATGCAGGATATTGAGCTTAGTGCTTAATTTCTGTAATTCTGTGGTCAAGAAGGAAACTTGCTTTTCCAAAATAGTTTGAGACTTTTCCGTAAAATTGAGAGACATGACAGATGGTCTGGTTTCACAAATTCTGTCTGCTATAGTCGCTAGCTTATTTAGGTCCACGTCATCCGTCATTACAGTAAGAATTTGGATAACTTCGGGATCCAATTAGTTCATCCATAGCTGTTTAAATACAGCATCAGAAATCTTGTTGTTGCCAGGTAGATCCTGCATACGACGTAATAGTTGGGATGGCTTATTTAAACCAATAATAACAGAAGTCACTAGGTCTTTTAATTTTGTTTCTTCAGAACATGTTCTGCAGAGTATAGATTCTTTAATGCCTTTCTGATAGAGGATTAGCAAGTATGTCGGATACCTCTGTATTTTTTTCAACGACATGAGCGAAATTCGTTTGCTGAGTTGTTATGTCTCACCTGGAAAATAGCGTCTAATTGTGTAAACCATACTTGTACACATGAATTAAAGTTCGGCAGTTCCACTCTTAAGACAGCTTGTGTAGTAGGTGTTGCATCAAAGTAATTTTGAAGGGAAAAATTTAAGTATGTAATTTTTGTTTAAAAAAATACGTAATTGAATAGTGCTGCTGTGCTTGCTTGAGAAAAACTTTTCTCGTCACAATAAAATCAGATTGAACTGATGTCTTGGTCATCAATTTAGATTATGATCGAGATAACCAAATTTGTTAACATTGATAACATCAAGAGTACCAATTTTTTTGTCGTCAATTTTGTGAGTTGGCGGTAGTGTACAAACGTCAGACTTGACAGTTTTATTAAAACCAATTTTTAAAACATCGGTGAACATGAATATTAATCTTTAAGGCATTGGAATTATCAATTTTAAACGTCGGAGTTGCTAATTTTTAAATGTCAAAAGTCACCAATTTAGTTAATTGATAACAATTTACAAATGTCGAGATTATCAATTTTTAAACGTCGGGATTACCAATTTTGTATTAATTGGTAACATACGCTAATTTGTAGAATGTCGTGCATCAACAATTTCGTTAAGAAATTAGCATTAATTTGAACGTCGGGGTTACCAATTTTGTAGAACGTCGGGCGTCACTAATTTTGAAGTGGTACGAGGAGTGAAGGGTCAAAATTAAACGTTGTTAATCAGAATAATTTCTTAAAATGCGTGTTCTAATACCATGTAGCGGATAAGAAATTAATTAAAATCAACCTTATTCTTCACTTTTACAAAAATTCACAATGACGTGTTAAATCCTGGTTTTCCCGAATAGAAAAAGGATTGACCATCTGCTTAACGAAAAAGTCTAAACCAGATTTCGCAAGTAGGTGTTAAAATGATTCTTGACCAATGAGAGCGACTTGCATGACATGAGGACTTAGCGATCCAGTGCTAAATTTAAAAAGTCAGTCAAGAGTCAGAGATGGGAGCATCGAAATAAAGACACATATCTAAAATGTAACTTCAAACTTCAAGCGATCCGGACATTGTCCTCTTTCTCCTTATCTATTTCAACAATTACTACTAGAACATTTTGTACAAACTCTACCCTTAACCTCTTAATAATGTTTCTAATTGCACATTAACTCCTACAACTATGTTAGTCTTTCCCTTTAATAAATTTGTATTTTAAAATGCAAAATGTATATTTTATTCTTCTTACGCTATTCCACACAATTCCACACATTCCATCCTGCCGACAACCAACCTTCTGATGACTATAACTCTGCATAAAACTTGTAAGCTATAGAAAGTTCGGTTAAGTAACACCCAAGGCCGAATGAAAGAAAAATTAACCATCTACCTACGGCTACAACCACACCAAATAAAATAAAATAAAATAGACTGGCAAAGTAATCAAGCAATAAACACAGAGTTGTAAGCACAAAATAGACAAATACGTTTATGTACAATTGTATGTACAATAACACAATTGAATGAAAGTCGAAAGTGATGTTAAAGTCTCTTTAAAACGAGAGTCAATCTTTTGTTTAACGTTCAGAATGTAATGCAAAGTTCAGGATAAAATTACACAGTTCAAAAGTGACAATTTTGTAATCGTAAAAGTAATAAAGTGTGTGTGTGTGTGTGTGTGTGTGTGTGTGTGTGTGTGTGTGTGTGTGTGTGTGTGTGTGTGATACCGAGCGAAGCGAGGCACCCGATGTTTGCCCTTAGAGATCCAGAGAGCAAATGACCAAAACTGGTCTTTGCGCACCCGGCTCCACGCATATGTTCTGGCAGAAAGACCAAAAATTAATAAATATCAAATTCCGAATCTTATTTATCATCCAATGGGAAGCCCAGAATTAAATACGGGTGTGAATTCCCAAATGACCTGCTGGGACCCAGAAAGACGAAATAAAAAGCCGACACAAAAAAGCATCGCCAGTTGAGAAAGTACGAGCGTAATTAGCACGTCCCTTGATCTCGTCAAGCGATACACTATATTCACCTCACTTTTCCTTCTCATCTTCTTCTTCGCTGTCCTCTGAGCTACTTACCCGACCAAAGGAACGGAGACATCCAAGGTATTCCTAACTGACAAACGCTCCCACATACAGACGGACAAACTCTCTTTTCAGCATTTATTGCTATGAACATTTTAACATCCTGTGAAAGACATTACTTTATTTGTAAAAAGAAAACCTTAATAGATGTCTGTGTATATATAAATGTTGTTTCTATACTCAATTTGATTTTCTTGTTTTATAACCCCTTTTATAACTTATAGTGGCTATCTACTAACGAAGTCAAATTCAGTTTATCTGTTTCAAACATACAACTACGTTTCACTAGAACGGATAACCCACTATATGTGTATGTAAAAAAAAATACAGAGTTGCGTACCTTGGATTGTGTTTGCAAGAAAACAATATTTCTTCTTTTGTAGTTGATAACTTTTATAAAATATTGTTGTTTGAAGCATCGAGCTTCATTAACGAATATCTTGAAGTACAGATGAATTTGTAAAGGATATTTAAGTCGTTGATAAGCTTGATTAGTTGGAAGTTGAAATAGCGGAGACGTGTGTTTGCGCGTTAAAAATCTAGGGTTGCGGCGATGAGTTAGCGAAATCGCTCATACAGACGTCAGTGCTTCTGGTTGAAAAATCGATCGGCTAGATATTTATAAAAATACAAAAAAATATGACACAAGGCCGAAAAGGGGGTGGGTAGAGGTTGGTACTCACTAACTATCATATACCTAGCTAAACATTATCACGACCGTATCACTCATTAAAATTTGTCCATTCATCACAAGAATCCATCCATCACCTCCCGAACCTTCATACCCCACAATACCACATGTTTACAAGTCAGTCAGTTAAGTGCCATCCATGATAAACGCTTGAGTGATCATGTCTCTTTCGAGACATGACTAACTGGGTAGACGATTATCACGCAGTAGGTTGCCATTGCTTTCTGCGGTAGACTGGTTGCCGACCAAGGCTATAGAACCAAATCTGTCCTGTCATTTAACCCATAACTGGAGGGAAGAGACGGATTAATACCTTTCCCAAGGGTATTTGCGTGTAAGTGAATGCAACGAATTCAACCGGAATTCGAACTCGGCTCTCCGATTTCTCTTTCCAAGACGATATTCACTGCATCACAACGCACATCCTTGTACAAGGGGCACCTAAAAAAGGTAAAACAAACCCATGACATTAAAAATGAATCTATATACAATAATATCTATATCTATCTATCTATATATATATATATATATATATATATATATATATAAGGCAATCTGTGAGTCTGTGTGTGACTGTTCCCTATGCACGCCTACATTTTTTAAGCTACGCCATTCAAAATTTCTATGGACACATATCTCCAGGGAAGACAGGTAGACACACTTTTGAGTTTTAAGTTCAGCAATTTACCCTTTCACACTTTTTGGCCAATGGGGCCGATTGTTTACATTTGCTCCGTAAAACATCTATGGTCTAAGATGGATTACGTCACAGAAATAAAATCTAACGTGTCAAACGCGACTAAAATATTTTTTATTAAAAAAAATGTGCTTTTATATTTACTTTTTATTCCGACGTTTTATTTCCGTAAAACATCTAAGATCTAAGATGGTTGCTGAAATACGTCACAGAAATCAAATCACACGTGTCAAACGCGACTAAAATATATGTTTATTAAAAATTTTTAAAAATTTATTTGGTCAACAAAAAAATGTTAATATTTTCCCCGTAATTTTGAAACAAAAGAAATACTTTAAAATAAAAAGTGTTTTTAAACGCTAATGATGTTGACTCCATAACCTCTGCAGAAATTCCGAACCATGCAGTAGATCAGGAAATTTATGATATTGTTTCCACCCACATGTTACACGGTCCATGTGGGCTGGGCATTGACGGCCACCACAGGTGCATGAAGAAAGGTAAATGTCACAAGGTGTTTCCTAAAAACTTTATCGATGCGACTCAAACCAACGTAGACGGATACCCTGTGTACAGGCGAAGGCGACCAGAAAATGGTGATCACACAGCAACTGTACTTGGGCAAGAGGTTTACAATAGGTGGGTGGTCCCTTACAGCCCACATCTGTTAAAAATTTTCAATGTCCATATTAATGTTGAATTTTGCAGTTCCATTAAAGCAATTCATTATATCTGTAAGTACATTAATAAAGGCTTCGATGCTTCTGCTTTAGGAATCCAAAACATCAATGCACATGATGAGGTCACAGAATACCACTCTAGACGGTATCTGTGCACTAGCGAGGCGTTTTGTCGCGTTTTTGGCTTTCCTATTCACGAACATCACCACCCTATCACGCATCTAACAGTGCATTTACAGAATGAGAAACGCGTTTACTTTAACGAACAGATTGCCGTCCCATCAGTTGCTGCTCACAAGGACACCACCTTGACAGGCTTCTTCAAACTATGCCAATCAGACTCCTTCGCAAAAACACTTTTATATCCTCAAGTACCTTCCTACTATGTGTGGAAGAATAGTTCATGGTCAATACGCAAACAAGGGGATAAGGTGAACGGGCATCCGGATGTCAAATTCTCAGATTGCCTTGGTCGCGTGTACACTGTGCTATCGTCTCAAAAGAAGCGTTTTTAATTGCGGATTCTCCTACATAAAATCCCTGGCCCCTTCAGTTTCAACGATCTGAAAAATGTCGACGGCATTCAATATGACACGCTTAGGGAAGCCTGCTTTAAATGTGGTTTACTGGAAGACGACAATCAATGGGACTCTGCAATGGCGGAAGGTGTCTTGCGGAAAGCCCCACGTGATCTCAGACAACTGTTTGAAACTCATCTGACCTACTGCAATATATCGGAGCCGCTGTCTCTGTGGACTACGTATAGAAACGACATGTCCGAGGACTTCCTTCGGCTCGCACAGACTGAACTGCCTGGAATTGAAGTTGGCTACAATAATAAGATTTACAACAGAACACTGACTGAAATTAAGAACTCCTTGATGAAAATGAGCAATGACACTTTGCAAACTTTTGGACTTCCTTTGTGTGTGCGAGAGGCAAACAACACATTCTCTTCGAAAGTTCTTCGCGAAATGTCTTACGATATTACCAGTCATACAGAATATATCGGTGCCAACGAACAGAAGTTGCTACCTGACCAATAATTGGCATACGACACCGTCTGCACCGCCGTTGACAGTCAATATGGGGGTATTTACTTTCTCGATGCTCCTGGAGGGACGGAAAAACCTTCGTCACGCGCCTCATTCTTGCCAAAATCCGCAGCAGTGGGAAGATTGCATTGGCCGTCGCATCCACGGGCATTGCCGCTACCCTGTTGCCAGGAGGAAGCACGGCCCACTCCACTTTCAGACTACAGCTCGACCGAGATAGAGAAGAGGTGCCTACGTGTAATATCACCAAAAACTCCGACGATGCAGAGCTTCCCAGTAGATGCCGACTAATCATCTGGGATGAATGCACTGTGGCTAATAAGGCTGTACTTGAAGCTCTCGACCGAACACTCAGAGATGTCAGAGACTCAATCGAACTCATGGGTGGTTTAACCTACTCCTTTCCGGTGATTATAGGCAAACCCTTCCCGTTATTCCAAGAGGCACCAGGGCGGATGAGATAAGATCATGTCTTAAATCCTCAAATCTATGGTCCCAGGTGCAAACTTTGCGCCTAAGCATGAACATGCGCGCCCATTTGTTCGGTGATAACACAGCTTCTGATTTTCAACGAATCCCAAAGGATGATGCTGGAAACATACCAATCTCAAATGTGTGCACCACTGTTGATAATCTGATGGAGGATCTTAAGACATTAGTTTTTCCAGACCTCAAAAGGAATTACTTGGATGTTGAGTGGCTCAGTGATAGGGCTATACTTGCACCAAAAAAATGCTATGTTTAGTGCAATTAATGACCAGCTGTTGAACAAAATCCCAGGCGATTCACATGTGTTCAAATCAATTGATCGGACAGTGGACCCTGATAACACAGTCAACTGCCCTATTGAGTTTTTGAACTCTTTAGCAATTACTGGACTTTCACCACATATGCTGAGGCTAACCTATAATGCTAACCAGGAATTTGCTTCCTCCTACACGACAGTCAAAATCGGGACAAAGATGTGCGACAGCCTCAAGTACAATGCATAGGGCAAACTATCCAGAACTGGCGACTTGCCTCTGCCGACTTTCTTCAAAGCCGCGGAGACTTCGCCCTCCGTGATCTCTCCATCACAGCTATCTGCATCAGCCGGCAAAAGCCGGGGTAAGTCAGACAAACAACTGCGAAACTCTTCATCACGGAGACCAGGCTACTTTGTAAACAGGATCTCGAAATGCCGCTGAAACGCCCCGCACATGTCGTCGGCCGACCGAAGAGTATGCCCCTCGAATGTACCGATCGCCACCTCGACGAGTCTCTTCCTTGTGCAGTTCTGCGCCCATGTTTACATCTTGTTTAACGTATGTCTAATTACCTGACCTATGTCGAACGCAGCAGGGCCTGCTTAGTTAAGGCTATCTCTAGGGGATCCTCACCAGCCTCCGCCCGGACGAAACTATCTTTCACCTTTTTAGCCTTATCTAGTTTAAGCCGTTGGCTATATTCGGTGGTGAAAGACCAAATCCTATTCTTAAGATTCTCCCACCGCAATCAGTCGAAACGAGTTGCTTTTCACTGCAATATTGGCCACGATCAACCGGCCCTCGGCACCGACATGAACAAGGTCCTCCTTCGCATCCAGGGTGCGCTTGACCAGCAAAGAAACTCCTCTGGCCGATCGGTCCCCGTATGCTGAATAGACGACAAAGTCGTCAGACAGCACACAGGCATCGACGTTGCAAACAAAGTGAGTCTTTTGGATTGTGGCTACATACCCGCCGAAAGACAAGAGGTCCCGAAGCAGGCGAGCAGCCTTACTCCGATCCCTAAGGCCCCTCGCATTCAAACTGGCTAACGTAATTGCCATCTTTTAAACCTGAAAATAGTAAAAGAGAAAAATTACTCTAGTGACATACGGAGCGAAAATCAATGACATTAGGGACCACGACGTTTTGTCCCAGGCTTCCAGATCCAATATTGGACGTAATTCGCCAGTCCTGGACAATCCCACCGACGTCCGCAGGGAAAGTTAGTTTAACCGCTCTATATAGAGAAGGATGGAGGATAATAGGGACCCTCACAGAACAAAAATGAGAAAGTCCCTGCAAATATTTAGTGCTCGTTTGGGCCATTTTTTTTTTTTCGAGGGAAATGCCTCGACGGCCCCCTGCACGAAATCCCAAACTTTTTTCTACTTAGTGTAAGAATCCCGGGGCTCCTGGGAAATTTGCAGTGTCCTCGATTGACTTTCCGTCAATTGTGTTTAGTTTGAATAACTGCCTTAGGAGGGTCCTCTTCTGGGAAGAAAGATCCCTCTCTAAGGCCAGTCTGTCTATTCTACAGATATTTATATTTCTGAAAGCCTTCTTTTTTTTCTTCTTTTTTTTTCTTTTTCTGGGTCTTTTTGTGGGAAGGGTTTATCGATTATGGGAGAGGGCTTATCTACTTGTGGGGAGAGTGCTTCTAGTTGGGAAAAAGTTGAAGGGGAAGGAGAGGGGGAAGGAGATAAAACATATCTGACGGGGGAGGCAAATTGACAAAAATTAAAATTTTGAACCCTTTAAACGTGTGTATGTGTTTGACACACACACACTCTCTCTCTCTCTCTCTCTCTCTCTCTCTCTCTCTCTCTCTCTCTCTCTCTCTCTGTCACATTCCTCCCCTATCAATTTTTAATAATCTACTTTTTTAATTTGTGGTTTTTTGTTGAATTTTTATTTTATTTGTTTTGTCACTAACCTAAGTAGTTCGCGTAAATTATTTTGCAATTGAAGGTTAGTTTCGCCTTGGATGAACCGTGGTATTATCTTAATTCCATTAGTTCTGTCTTGTAAATGAGTAAAGATTTGTTCTTTGAGTTATTCTCTCACCGCCGGGCAGCTAGTCTACACGTGTTGGTTGACTCGCCTATATTCTGAAAAAAATGTTTAAATTTTATTTTTGACTTCAAAAATTTAATTAAATCAACTTTCTGTGTTACCTCCTCGTGGTAAGTTCACCCGGAATCGGTCTGTCCTTTCTGTAATTTTTAATTTAATTTAATTTAATTTTTAATAATTTATTTTTTAAATTTTTGGTTTTTTGTTGAAATTTTATTTGTTTTTCACTAACCTAAGTAGTTCGCGTAAATTATTTTGCAATTGAAGGTTAGTTTCGACTTATACTAAGTTAAAACTTAGTAAATTTCAGTTACCCTTTTTTTTTCTTTTTTTTTTAATTGGAGTAGATAGTTCCTACTATCGCCCGGTCTCACACTCCACCCCCTTCTTTTGATCAAGGGTAGAGGTGATCGCCTTGTTTCTTGTTCAGGAAGAGGTTTCCAATTCATCCCACTTCTTCGGTCTTAGTGTTAGTTCAGCTGGAAGCTGTTTGCAGTTACGGAGTATGGTGGCAATGTCTTTACATTCTGAGGGTACCGGGTTGGCAGTTTCCTCGTTGCTTCTTCCGACTCATGCGTAGCGTCTTGAGAGGCTGCTCTGATCAACAGTTGAATAATACCGGGGTTCTTGTAGTGCCATATCGCGCATGGACGGGCGTCCCTGCATGAACGTTCGGTGGGCAACCCCGAGGCCACATTATGTTGTAGGCCGCGCCAGTCTCCATCCTTCACATGCTGCAAACAAGTGACCGACTGACTCTATTCTAAGACCCCTCCTTAACTGAATCACTATAGAAAAAAACAAACATAACAGCAAAGCTAAACCAGCTAGCCTGAAAACGCCCAAACCCGTCTGCATCTCTTACACTAACATACGTGGTATCCGCACTAACTTCCTCAACGTTGATTCATTCCTTCACACTAACTCACCTGATATCTTGGCCTTATGTGAAACTAACCTTAACCCTTCTATCCCCTCTTCTGAGTTTGACGTTCCTGGCTACCTTCCCCTTTTCAGGAAGGACTCCAATGTTCATATGCATGGGCTTGGTGTGTATGTCAGCGAACACCTTCCCCGGATCATTCTTTCATGTGCTTAAGCCTCTCACTTCTAAGCTCGATTAGCTATCTCTTCTTTCTCTACCGCTCCCCTTCCTCCCCTGACTGTTCGTTACTCGACAGTGTCTCTGACAATATTGACAAAACCATTTCTTCTCATCCCTCCGCCCATATATTCGTGTTTGGTGACTTTAACGCCCACCACACCAAGTGGCTGGAAGACTCTGTCACCAACCCTGCTGGTGTTCACACCATGAATTTTTCAATAACCCAATCCCTTACGCAAGTGGTGAACTTCCCCACGCGTTTCTCCGACAACCCTAACGGAAGGGACTCACTGCTAGAACTCTGCTTCACTTCCATCCCAGACTCTTGTACTACCAGACAACTCTGCCCACTTGGTAACTCTGACCACACCGTAGTTTCCGTCAACATTTCATTCCACTCCCACCCAACCCAAGAAATCCTGACAAGTAGAATATCCTACTGCTACCAAAGAGCAGACTGGGATTCGTTTCGAGACTTCCTCTGTGACGTCCCTTGGAACAACGTTTTTAGTCTTCCCATCGAAGAATGTGCATCCGAGGTCTCCTCCTGGGCTAAGGCTGGCATCGATGCTTTCATCCCTGCCAGGAAATTTCAGCTTAAATCTCATTCGTCTCCATGGTTCTCGCCCGCTTGCTCGGCCGCCATTGCCCACCGGAATCATTTCTTCCGACTCTATCGTAGCTACGCGTCGGACCAAAACAGACGCCTTTTCGCTTCAGCTCGCAATAAGTGTAAAAAGTTACTTAACGAAGCTAAGGTGTTATTTGCTGCCAGAATGAAGCAACGCATAGCATCCTCTAAGTTCGGCACCAAGGACTACTGGCGACTCTGTAAAAGAGTACTTAACAAGAGTAAGTCCACAATACCTCCACTAATAAACAAATTTGAGGTCCTCACCTCCCCAGCAGACAAGGCTGAATGCTTTGCCCGCACATTCTCGAATAATTCGAGACTGGACTCGTCTGGAGTTTCTACACCCGACTTCCCACCTAGAACTGATGTTCAACTGAATGACGCCCATATTACACCCTCGTTTGTCTCTAAGATAATCTCAAAACTTGACCCTCACAAAGCGAGCGGAGGGGACGGAATCCCAATCATAGTCTTAAAGAAATGTGCCCCCGAACTTTCCTCTGTACTTTCTAAGCTCTACAACTTCTGCCTATCTGCTTCCTGCTTTCCTGCCTGTTGGAAATCTTCCTCTGTAGTTCCTATATTTAAAAACACTGGAGAACCCTCGGACCCCGCAAATTACCGACCTATCAGCCTTCTTCCGATCTTTAGCAAAGTGTTCGAAGCCATTATCAACTCCGAGGTCGTTCAGCATCTCACGGCCCACGAGCTCCTCTTAGACAAACAGTATGGCTTCCGCTTCACCAGGTCTACTGCTGATATGCTAACGACCATCACAGAGTACATATATCAGGCACTCGTTGTCTTAGATATCTCTAAAGCGTTCGACAGAGTTTGGCATGCTGGCCTTCTATGCAAACTGCGGAGCTATGGTATAGCTGGACAATTGTTTGAACTAATCCAGTCATTCCTATCTAACCGAACATTGAAAGTGGTATTAAACGGACATGCCTCCCAAAGCTACCATACGAACGCGGGTGTCCCTCAAGGCTCTATCCTAGGTCCTACGCTCTTTCTGATCTACATTAATGATCTCCCTGATACCATAATATCCCAAGTAGGTATGTACGCCGATGACACCACAGTTTATTTTCGCCTCGACCAAAAATCTGGTGTGGGCGAGCTTGGAAAGGATTGCAGCCGAGCTTGGAAAGGATTTCCAGTTCGTAGTGGACTGGGGTAAGAAATGGCTCGTAAATTTCAATGCTTCTAAAATGAAGCTACTATCAATTAATCATCATAGACAATCGCACCTACCTCCTATTAGCATGGACCAGGCTTGCCTCCCAGAGAGTAAAACACTACGCCTTCTTGGTCTCACACTTTCAGCGAACCTCAAGTGGAATGACTATATCGAATCCATTGCTAAATCCGCAGCTATGAAAGTCGGTTCTCTGTGCAGGGCTCGGAGGTTTTTTTCCGTCTGAATCTATCCTGCACATTTATAAATCTACCATCCGCTCCTGCATTGAATACTGTTGCCATATCTGGTCGGGTGCCCCTGCTATTCTCCTCGGGCTTCTAGACAAGGTACAGCGGAGGGTCTGTAATGTGATCGATACCGACTTAGCAGACCGCCTGCAGACTCTCTCTCACCGGCGCAACGTGACTTCCCTGTGACTCTTCTATAAATACTTTCACGGCTTCTGCTCCGATGAACTTAGATCACTGGTGCCCCCTAGGTTCGAATTTGCACTAGATTAGCAACTAGATCCCACCCTTTTACAGTGAAACCGATAAAATGCAACCGCAACTTCTACTCCAACAGCTTCTTTTTTCGCACCTCCCGACTGTGGAATTCTCTTTCACATGACTGCTTCCCCGACGGCTACAATCTCCAGGAGTTTAAATGTAAGGTCAACAGACACCTCCTAACAAACTAACTTCCATTCTTTCAAACACTCTTCAAACCCACCCAACTATCTATCACCCCCACTTCTGACATTTCCTATATCTAACCACTCTCCCTATTTATCTCCCGCTATGTAGCCCCAAGCGCAATAGTGGCAGTGGAAGTAAATTACACACGAGCTTCTATATCAACAAAATAAAATTTTAAAAATACAAAACAACAAAATAAAACTTTCTCTCTTCCAGCATGCAAAGGCAGAGTTCTCAGTTCTTCTTAGGGTTCATTATGCCCATTTACATTTTCATTGTCCTTACGATATATATGTACATGCAACTTTTGGTTAAACTTCACTGTTTTGGTGATCTTGTGCAAGAGTTCCTTTTCACGTAGTTCATTAGTTCGAGTGTTCTCTTTTTTTGTCCCAATGGAGTTCGTAACACATCTTACAAATTATTTCAATCTCATTAAAATATATATATATTAAAAAGAAATTCGATTTCTTTCGTAACACACCTTACAAATTATTTCAGTCTCATTAAAATATATATATATATATTAAGAAAAAATTCGATTTCTTCCGTAACTCTGCCCTTTCGATTTTTCCTCGCCTTCACAACAGGCTTTGTCGAATCTTTTGTTGGTTCAGGTCCTTCCACGTTAATCGTGGACTCTTCTTCAATATCCGTTAGGGGTCCCAATGCACTCTAGTCGGACCTACTTTGGTAAAGTGCACTAACTGGAATCCCTCCTTCAGCCATGCACTCTCTTGCCAGTTTCTTCTGTCCGGTCGACAACACCGTACGCCTCTTAAACCACAACCAAACTAGCAAGGCCACGACTATCATTAGTATAATTCCCACAACGGTCGGCCAGGTTATTATAGCAACCAAATTTTCTCTCCAGCCCGAATTCGGTGTACCTATCCTATCTAGCTCCGACTTCAACCGTCCAAGTTCAATCTTATCAATTTAACAATGCCGGGATCTTTTCTAGCGACATCTTAAGAATCTCTTTTACAATTGGCTCCCAGAATCCCGTCCATCCACTGGTATTCATTCCTACTAGCCCTAACAAAGCATCATTCTCTTCAAACTTCTCTTCTGCTTGGCAGTAGGGGGTAAAGAGATAGATGGACCGTGAGCTTTACAACCGATGGATAGCTCCACAAAAAACAACGGGGTATTAATTCTTATCGTAGTGGTGGGCTTCTCTTCACACACCTTAGATAATTTGATCTCTTCTTTTGTGGCCACACCCCAGATTCTGTCAGAGACTGATTTCTTTGGGTAACATTACACTAGCTAATACTTCTACCTGACAATGATCTCTAATTCCCTTCTTATTTTTCTTAAATAAAGCTAGTACACACAGATTGTGACTACCTGTCACGTAAATTGGACTTACAGATCCACAGGTACCTAAGGCATCATTCTTGCATTTTTCTGTTTCTCCCTTTGTTAATAGCATCAACTGTGTCCTAGCTAGGTTTAAGGCCACAAATTTAGTCTCTACCTTGTACCTAGCCACCGCTCTTATCTTCGGCTTTAGTTTTGGATAGGGAAGAGGAAGATTCATCACCTGATAAATTTCAAAGATACTATCTCTGTCCAATAATAGAACCGAAACTAGCACTAGCAATTTATCATGTTCCAACAAGGTAGCACATCCCAAGGCACTATAATACTTCCATAATTACTGGGTGCGGTCTACAGGCAATCTAAGACGACAGGGTAGTTTGGCTTGTATATCCAGTAGTACTTCCCTCAATCGTTCTGAAGTTATTACACTCGGAGACAGGTGTCCCAGCGACATATGCTCTAACAACACAGTTAAAAAGTGACTTGTTTGACGTACTTTCCTCAGTATAGCTAATAATTGAAAATACCTTTGCAAGAACCCCTCTAATCTCTGTAATTCGGTTGTTACCGACGTGGCTACATTTATCACTTCTTTTCTAAAAAAACCTGTAGGTGGGAAATCAACAAATTCATACTTTCTCTATTCTTAGCCAATTTCAGCCTGGTAACAATACGCTCTCTATAACTGACTCAGCCATCGTTTGTTGTCTCTTTATTCCTTCCATTGTCTCTCAAGTATTAGGAATTCCATATAAGGTGGTATTCCGGGGTCTGCAAATATTCTCCGGCGACTTGTATCCTGGCTGTACCTCGTTTGTCCACTTCGACCTTCAACTGACCCAGTAACTTCTCATACAGCTGCAGGTCTATCACCAAAGTTATCAACCACTTTCATCTCGTTATAATCACTTTCCTAGTCTTTTTAAATACGGTATTCTCACTGTGTTCCCAGGTATTTGCTAACACAATTAGCATTGTCAGTACCACGCGCCTCCTCTTGTCCATGTCTGCAAGGAGATGGAAAGAATAGTTCGTCTTACTCAATTATTCTCTTATTGTTTTTATCGGGTGGTTATACTTTAGAGCGATACGTCGAGCACCATCCCACACTATCACAAGTGCAGTGCTTGCATGGAGGCCATTCCATACTACTCACCAATGCCGATGATAAATGCACTGTTAGTAGTACTAGACTGTCATTCATTCAAAACAACCACTGCACTGGTTTTACTCAAACTTTGGGCTCGGGCTGCACCACCACCCACTTAATCGCAATTTTAGTGGTAATTCCTCATTAACACTAGGTGCTTTTTCAGCCCGCCATTTACCCTGCAACTGAGCTAACGAAATTTCATCCTTTTCTTCTCATTCACTCAGTTCTTCTTCCTTAAGGTTAGGCTCAATCTCTTCATTCTCAGAATGTCCCAGTGTCCGATTTACCTTCCTCAACCTTCGAAGGGTGGGTGGGCTAATTTCAATCTCCTCACTCTCTTCACTTTCACACTCAGTCTCTAATCCTTCCAGTTCTACCAACGTAGTTTTCCTCAGGCTTTTCTGTTTATTTTTCGTTTTGGCTCATTTCCATTCTTTTATTTCAGCTAGATTTATATCATTCACATGCACTCTCTTTACATTCCCGGTCAATTGGTCCCATATCACAAAGGAAACCGGACACGTCTGCTCTACTATCCTATTGTTTAGACTCCATCTCTGGTCCAATTAACATTCTCTCAGGTATGCATCACCTATCTGGAAGGAAACTTCTCTATTTTTATTTATCCTATCGCTTCGCCTTTTCTGAGTTCTTTGAATACTCTTCACTTGCGTAAAAATGTTATGCTGTTGCTCTAAAACTATTTAGTGATGATCCTCTCCAAAATACTTCCTCCTAATAAATAAATACTTGTCTATAGACTACATCCCTGCCATATATCAAGTAATAAGGGAAAAGTTTTGTCGTCTCGTTCATTGAGAATCTCACAGCTGCTAACAATTGGGTTACGAATAAATCAGAATTTTCTCTATTATCCTCTGCTAGTTTATTAGGTTACCCCAAAAGTTCGTAAACACTTGCGAAAAGTTGAATCTTTATGCAATTTTGCGTTTATATTGTTATAGTGATCTTCATCTTTGTATTCCAGATGGCAATTGATAAAATTGAGCTGCGAGTTTTAATTCGTTACTGCTGGAAGCGAGGTCTTTCAACCAGAAAAACCGCAGAAGAGATTTGTGCTGCCAAAGGTGAAGGAACAATTGCATATGCGGCGATCTCAAAGTGGTACAAGCGTTTCGATTCTGGTGACACGAGTCTTGAAGATAAGCCTCGTTCAGGACGGCCGTTAAAGCTGGATGATGGAGACTTGCAAACCGGCTTGGACATTGCGCCTTCATCGAGCACTCGTGAATTGGCTGATGAGCTTGGAGTTGGCAAATCGACAATTCACCAACATTTGAAGCAACTTGATTTTGTCCACAAAAAGCCGCGCCAAGATCCGCACGAACTCATCTAAGCACAAGCCAACAGACGAGTTGAAATTTTCCGTCAATTGCTCAGCAATCCATTGGACGAGCGTTTTTGGAAGCGCATTGTGACATCCGACGAGAAATGGGTCTGTGGTGATACCGACCGAGCAAAAGCGAGGGACCGGATATTTGCTCTATACCGATCAGAAGGCAAATGACCAAAAATCGTCGTTGCGCATCCGAGTTCGCGCAGATGTTCCAGTTGAAAAATGAAAATTAATCAAATATCAAATTTCCATTTCGCGAGCCTACGCGAATTTTATTTACCAGCCAATGGGAAGCCCAAAATCAAATACAAGTGTGAAATTCCAAAACGAGCTGTTTTGATCCAAAAAGCAGATATAAAAAGCCGAGACAAAAGGCACCCAGCAGACAGACAGGTGAGAGTAACCAGTGTCTCCCCTTGACTTAAGTTGAGCGGCTACTATGCTTGCCTCTTTCCTTCCCCACTATCTCAAAAGTACTTACTGACCTAAGGAGCGACTACTTCAAAGACATTCCTCACATACCTCCGCTCCCTACATTCCTAAGCCTTTAAGCTCTTTCAGTTTATTATTTGCCTATGAACATTTAACCTCCGTTGGACCTATATTCAAGTATTTCTTTAATTGTAAAAGCATTAATTGATATGTGTATATATAAATGTTATTTTCAACTCAATTTGCCTTTCTTGATTTTATAATTATTTTTTATTTATAGTGGGCTATGTGCCACAAGGCCAAATTCCGTTAGCTACCCTTCACTAGAACGGACTCCCACTACAACTAGGAAAAGGAATAGATAAGCAACCCACTATAGGTCTATCTGGTCCAGCACAATCGAGACAATCGATGGGTTCAGAAAGGGCAAGAGACACCGTCGGTTCCAAAACAAGATCGATTCGGCAAGAAAGTCATGTTGTGCGTTTGGTGGAACTTTGAAGAAATCGTGCATTTTGAGTTGGTTCCGAGTGGTTGTGTAATCAGTGCCGAACTTTACTGTCAGCAACTTGAGCAGGTCTACGAAAAGTTGAAGCAAAAGTACCCGGCTCTGATCAACCAAAAGCGCGCTTTGATGCAGCAGGACAATGCCAAGCCACACAACACCAGGAATACAAAAGACATGTTTGAAGAGCTGGACGGCGTTGAGGTTCTGCCACATCCAGATTACAGTCCTGACTGTGCTCCATCAGATCACGGCCTTTTCCGCTCAATGCAACACTTTCTGAAGAGCCGCCGATTCGACTCGTTTGATGAAGTCGAGGAAGTGTGTCAACAATTCCTTGATTCGAAGCCGACTGAATGGTACTTTAACCAGATCCGAAAGCTTGCAGATCGATGGCAGAAAGTCTTGGAAAATGATTGTCTTTATTTTGAGCAATATTTTTTGTTGTTTTTGCGAGTAAAATTTCAATTTTTTGCAAGTGTTTTCTGGTAACCTTAGATTACTTGGCGAGTAAAATTTCAATTTTTTGCAAGTGCTTACGAACTTTTGGGACAACTTAATAGCTAACGCATCAGCGAGCAGCGAGGGTCTTATGAAATCTCTCTACCTTAGCGTTATTTTGTGGGTGATACGGAGAGGTGGTTATGTGCTGTATGTTTAATTCTCTCAACGTCTCTCTCATAATCTGATTCACATTCTCCAACCCATTATCGGTAACCAACTCTTCGGGTGGGCCCATACCGAGAGAATATTTCTTTTAGTATTATATCTGACAACATTCGTGCCTTCTTATCCGGTATGGCAAATGCCTCAGGCTAATTTGTCAGCCAGTCCACAAAACTCACTATGTAAAGATTACCTCTATGTGTTTCTACATAGGGCCCGGAAATATCCATGCTTACTTTCTGAAATAGATAATTCGGAACATCCGCGTCTAATACTGGGGCAACCCTACTCCTTCGACACTGTACTTGCAATGTTACACATTTTTTTACATCGTTCACAACATCATTAAACAACTTAGGCCAATAGTAATTTCTCATTATTAATTCATACGTCTTATCAATTCCGATGTATCCTAGCCTCCTATGACATTGGTCTAGAATTTCAGCTCTCAACTTCTCCGGTATAACCATTTTTAAACTTACTTCCTCATCTCTTTCTGAAAGGTAATACAACACTCCATCGTACATCATATCTTTGGAGGTACGCTTTGCCCCTACCCTAGATCTGATAGTTGTTATCTCGCTATCCTCTTGATTTTGCCTAATAATATATCTCCAGTGAGGGTCAGAAACAACCTCTGTTTCACTCCTTTCCTGATCTTCCCAACCAAGTTTGTCCTTCAACGCCTGTGAATTGATCACATTAACTTGGAATACTTTATCACCCACAACCGGCTCCAACCTGACAGATTCAGTCTCAGAATCCTTGATAACAGGTCAGCACAGGTATTATCCTTCCCTGCCAAGTATTCTATTTTGCAGTTATACCCGTTTAACTTCGATGCCCACTGTTGTATCTTCTTATTCCTCCACTCAGCCTCTAACAGATATTTGAGGGGTTTGTGGTCTGTTTTAATGGTAAACACAGCCCCACTCAAATAATAATCTAATTTCTGCACATGATACAGAATGGCGAACGCCTCTTTTTCTATTACTGTTCCCTTTTGCTGAGTCTCGGCGAGCCGATAAGACAGGATATAGATTGGCACTTCCTCAGGTACACGCGGTACTGATTCATCCTTATTGGGACATGGTTGTGAAAGAATCGCCCCGATACACTTATCGCTAGCATTGGTGTACAGCATCATGGGCTTACTCAGGTCTGGGTAGGCCAACAGGGGTACAGCAGTCAGCTGGTCCTTTAGAGCCGCGAATGCACGCTGACAATCCTCGATCCACTTAAACCTAGCATGCTTCTTAGAGCTTCTTAGTTAGCCGAATAAATGCTGGTATAAACCTCCGATAATATCCGATGACTCCAATAAACCCCCTAATCTCTCTTACGTTCTTCGGTGCGGGAATGGCTCTTATAACCTCTGCTTTGTATAAATCTGTTTTTATTCCTTCTTTGTTTATGATGAACACTAAGTATTTTGTCTCTTCTTTCATAAACTGACACTTTACTAATTTTAATTTTAAACCTATCGAACACCTTCTGCAGTTGTTCAAAATGCTCCTCTGGCGATTCTGAAAACACCATGATGTCATGTAGATACGCCATAGCAAATGCCTCTGTGCTATTCAATACGATGAATATTAACTGACTAAATACACCCGGGTTGTTTGCTAATCCAAACGGCATAACTCTAAAATTAAAGTGACCCATGTGGCAAGTAAAAGCGGTTTTCTCCTGATCCTTTTTACTAAGTGCCACCTGCCAATATCTCGACCTCAAATCTAAGGTGGAAAACATTTAGACTTTCCTAAAAGCACTAGAATATTATCAGTTAAGGAGAGGGCACTGCCAGCAGTCGTAATGGCATTTAATTGACGAAAATGCACACAAAATCTATGCCCTCTATCCTTCTTTTCAACAATCACTATTGGAAAACTCCAGGGAGATTTGGATATTTCGATTATCCCTGCTTCCATAATTTCGTTCACTGCGTCTTCTGCTAATTTTCTTTTGTGGATTGGGATCCTATAAGGTCTTAAACTATTAGGTGGGTGATTACCCGTGTCTAGCTTAATTTTAACTGTCTCCGTCTGTCCCAGTTCCTTATCCAGGCTATTACCTCCCGATTACCGTTCAGCAACCCCCTCAGTTTCATTCTATAACGCTCAGGATCTGTTATATCCTTATCCCTTATTTAATTGCTACCTGTCTTATTCCCAGTCCTATTCTTACTCCATACTCTCACCTGTTCGACTTTTCTCATTAAGCACGCCTGTGCCAACTCCTCTCCTTGCTTTATTTAAAATAGTTTCATTGGCAGCATTAGTTAATAGTAAGGGAACTGGCCCCGATTCCTTCACTAACGAATCGCACACGGTTATTTTCCCTTCACTATTATCATACCTATCAGTAGGGACTACTTGGTAATTTTCTGGTTGCCTCAATGGCTGTACGCTCACCTGCGTATTACTGCACCAGAGCGGATTTAAGCTCTGTCCACGTCAGAGCCAGGTTTTCTTTGTGACTCCCACCTATGAACATGGACACCTGCTCCGCTGTGGCGTCGTTAGTTAGGAGCACCATATCTTGGTCCGATAGGCCATAAATCACAAGCTTCTTTTGAATGGACAGAATCCATTCATGCAAGTCCGCAGGGTTTCTTTTATGAGTAGGTAGCTTCATGCTACCTATCAGCCTCCTGAAACCCATTGTTATTTCGGGGATTCCCACACCCCCAGAGTCATCTGTGGTGTCTGGTCCTGCTACGTTCATCCTAGTGTCTTGTCAATTAATACTTTCCCACGAGAAGAGAGACCACCGACAAAACAAAAGGAAAAATACTTAACACTGTGGTGGCACTTCAACTGCGTACAAAGTCGACAAGATCAAAAATATTATTGGCAGATCTAAGTGCAATGAGCGAACAAAGAAAACCGAACATTGACTTACCTGAGTCCGCCGCTCCGTGCTTTGTTTCTTTTTCCTCCTTCTTTTGTTGGCGTTTTCTTTACTTATGTCCTTTTCAGACTAATTTAGTCCGAAGACTAGAGTCCTTTCTGGTCTTAATTGGTCCCGACCGAACAAAGCAACTCGAACCTTCCCTCCTCTTTCAGACGGTCGTGGCAATTCCAACGGGTCAAATCCTGGTCACGGCAACACCTTTAACACTCTGAACCCTTGGCTCGAATACTGGTTTTTACGGCACCATATATTTAACACTTTCCGTCCCCGGGTGGTTATCCTGGTCTCGGGACCGTATATCTAGCACTTTCACTCCACGGGCCTAATCCGGGTAACGTGCACCAGACCTAACTCTTCCACCCTGGCCCCTCAACCTCCGGCGTTTTCCTCTTCGGGTTGAGGTGTCTATACGATCTTAACCGAACTCAAGGGGTTGGCCATAGGTCCCTGAGCATCTGCAGGTCAGTCAACCGGCTCACTGGTTTAAATCTGCTTTCTGTCCACGTTATGATTATTAGATCCAGAAAGCAGAAGTGTTGTTCGTTCACGGTCGATTAAAGATGTAGACACGGCTGGGGGAGCCGGTATTAAACATTTAGAATACAGCAAAAAGAAATAGAAAGGAAAAAAATAATATCCGTAGAAAGCCGAACAAACAACTGTTCGATGGTTGCACTGTTAATGTCTTTTATATACAAGAAAAGAATAGAAAAAGAAAAAGGTTACAGAAGTAAAAGTTTTTTTAGCATAACAACTCACACACTGGAGTCTAGACAGAGAGAGAGAGAGAGAGAAAGAGAGAGAGAGAGTGGAGAGTGTGTGTGTGTGTGTGTGTGTGTGTGTGTGTGTGTGTGTGTGTGTGCTCTAGTGTGTTTTTATGATATATTCCAAAATCGTAATCAGGAGTGTAATTGATGAGAGAATGTGGTAATGTTATGAAACGACATATTTCGCCGTAAATCATGTATTGATTTCTGATTCTTCAGGCTAGAATGAAATACAAAGAAGATATATATAACTCTTTTCAACAATGACTCAACATTGATTCAACAGATTCTTTTGCCGGAGTCAATTCTTTTCAAATATAGCACGGGGACCACGACGCCTTTCAAAGGTGCCGAACGGATGATGCAATTCCGATTGTTATCGTGCTAGTGATGAATGTTTCATATACTCGGCGGTTTTTCAATGCGACTATAATATTTCTCAAAGTCTTTGTTTCTAACTCGTCTGCACTCTTACTTCAGCGTGGGGGTGGGGAGATCTCGATCTCACACACGACCGTACGCTTCCAAGGTCGTGATTCGACTCTGTCATTCTTCAGCATTACGACGCGCTTATATAGGGAACCCGGAGGTTATAAGCCAGGTCACCATGCGCTTAACACGAGTGTCTGTTGCCACAAGCCAAAAATCATGTGAATTTCAAAGTTCCCTTTGCATACTATGCTCTCTTTAAAATTTCTTATTTTAGAAAATTAATTCGTTTATTGCCACTGTTCTCCGACGACCCAAATTAAACGGCACTAAATGTACGCTGGATCAGATTTCGCTACTGGTAGCCGAAATACATTTCGAGGTTCCAATTTTCTAAAAGAAAAATATTATTTCGTTTACCTCCATTGTTTTCTGATGATCCAAATATAACGGGCTAACCTTTGTTTAGATCAGATTTTGCTACCAGTAAACAATTACACTGGTTTATTTCATTGTTCTACATTGTTCTATTTACACCAGTTTTTGACGAAAAGGAAAATAATTAATATTGCCACGTTTTCTAGAAGTCGAAAATCTGTTTTAAAAAATTCTTAATAGAAATTAAAATGAAAGAAACGAATAACATGACGTTTCGGTCCTTTTGGCCTTCTTCAGGTGCCAGGAATTTTTAAACCCTTTAAACGTGTGTATGTGTTTGACTCTCTATCTGTCACAGAAGAAAAAGAAAGAAAAGTAGGGCCCCACACGTTTGAATAAACCTGTTGTTATATTATACGCTGATACATTATCAACCTCTAATGACAACAGGAAAATTTCAAGGAACTCTCAACTCCGAAGCTAAGTACCTTAAAATATACCTTTTATCCATGTTGATTGCAATCGTATAACTTTATGTGAAACTAACTCTGTTAACTTGTTTTACGCTTTTGAATACTTCTTAGTGTCCGATCACTGAATGTACACATTTTCTTTCCTGACTATTCATCAAATCTCAGAGTGCCCTGCGTTTGAATAAGTCTGATGTTAAATTATACGCTGATACATTATCAGCGAAATTTTAAAGAACTCTACTTAACATCAAAACTACGAACCCTTTTAATGTTTGATTACTTTTGCTGAAACAAGCTGCTACAACTTCAGATATTTAAAGCTGTAAAGAAATTTCTTATTTTGTTTCGTCTTGAATAACTTGTGTTATTTTCTCATTATTCTTAGGTTACTTTTACTGTGACCTACGATATACGAGGAAACAAAATATACCTACTCTAATGGCTTTTATACAAGGTGTTTAACGACGAAATGGACAACAGTTATGGAAACACATTTCAACTTATGATGAAAAAACAGCAAAACAAAACGAAAATTACTATTTGGAAAAGCGACAACATATACCACTTCTACTGAAATGTCAACTTATTTATATACTAAAGCATACTCCGTTAAATGAAACTGATGTGGTGAATACGGAATTAAAATAACTCTTCTCTTCACTTTTTAAAATTTCACAATCCTGTATGAAATTTTAATTTTGACCAATAGAAAAACGGACTGACTGAAAGAAAAAGATGAAGCCAAATTTCGCGATCCGATCTTAAATTAATTTTCCAGCCAATGAAAGGGAGCGATTTGCAAAATGGAGAGCGAAGTTAACAATCTGATGTAAAAAAAAAAAAAAAAAAAAGAAAAAAAAAAGTATTTTGCTATAAAATAGAGAAAGAAAGTCGAATCAGTGAGAAATGGAAGCGAGAGTAGACACCGTCAAGAGACTTCAAGCCACTGACCCGGACATAACGTCTCGGCACACATTCGTTCTCCTTCTCTTTCTCGTGTGTTATTCTCTTTTATCTCTTCTTCGTCTTCACCATTCTCGCCGTCAACAAAGAAGAAGAAGACAACAACAACAGCAATATTGACTTCTAAAAAGAAAGTCCGATAATTACAATATTTTGCTTTACCTTCGCCGGCCATAAAAATGGAAATGAACACAGACTTTATTAGTACTCTGTTAATTCTGGATAAACACATTCTGCTACTTACAACTACAACTCTGCATTCGCTTAACTACGTACTACATTTTCTATTTTAACATTTAACTCCTACAAATTGATTTTATTATGTTCTATTAATAAAATTCACTTTAACATACAAACGAAATACTTTTGTTCTTCCAACCTTCAATCTTCTGATTATTCTGATAATCATAAGTTGTGTGGATTTTCGGCTATGCTTGTGAATTGTACCAGACATGACTGACTGTCCATACTTCAAGTCTCTTTGAGTATACATTAACAATTGCTACGAGCAGATACTTAGATGTATCTGTTTTGATCGAAACTATCACGCTGATAGAGCCTGAAAAGTGATTCTTTGGAGCAACGGCTGAATAGGCCGGTGTAAACTAAGAATTTTTTTCCCAAACAAGTCAAAAAGTAACAATGCCATCAGTAAGAAACCTCAGTGGCATCATTTTCTATAGGAATATTGAGAATATCAATCCAAGGTGCATATCGAAGAAAAAAAACGAAATGAATCCCCATCAGTATGCTGGTAACAGAAATAAGTCTTGTAAATAGGATATTCCTTTTTTAACAGACGACTATAATAAATATCAACAGATACTACAGCGTGATCCGATTTGCCAAGAGGGCAGAGCTGTGATGTTCAACAAGAGCTAGGAAAGGAGGTAAGGAATAAATCAAGTAAAGAAGTATGTTGATCAGAATTATTATGGAAACAAGTAAGAAAATTTACTATTTGACTGAGAGACTAAGAAATTAAAAATTTGAAAGTCTGAATACTGGAAGCATCAGTAACATTCAGACACATGGCCCAATGGATATAGACTTTGGTTAGTTCCAGTGACGTGACCCAAAGAGTTGTGAGCTCAATACCAGTCTGCAGCAAATAAATTAGATAAGTGAAAGGGAGATAACTACATGGCTACCAGAAGTGGAATCGTATCTGGAATGAGAATGATATACCCCATTGATCGTAATAAATGGTTCGGTTCGAAATTCTTAGCACCTGAAGAAGGCCGGAGCATACAACGGCCGAAACGTCGTAAACATGAAGGTAAAGATGAAGACAATAGTCCGAACAATGTAAGTAGTGTAAATACTACCTCATTTTAGAAGTATAGACAAATAAAGAGGAAGATAGCACTGAAACAGACAATTCATTATTAACGATATAATAATTTAAATTGAGTTCGTAAAGTGCAAATATATCTAGAGAAGGAAATTCAATAGAAAAGAAATTGGTACGAATACCACGAATACTGTAGAAAGAAAGATTGACGGAGTAGGCGAGTTTTTTGGTTACTGTTTTACATATATTTCATTGTATTAACCATTAGAAGATTACGTGTTACGAAAAATCGCCCAAATAATTATCACTATCCATTGTCTATGGTAATGCAAACTGGCCAGAACGGGGCTAAGACATTACAATAATGCCCTCACGAAACTTCGAAGTCGATACGATTGAAATAACACTGCTCGCCCAAGGGACAAACTTACCCACATTAATTCTATTAACGTTCCATCCTTATCTGGATATCGAGCACTTTATAACAAAAAAGCTACTTGCCTAAAATGCATTTCCGCCAGTAAACTGCTGAAAAAAACAGCTATTTTCGTACTAAATATCAATTAAATTTAACACAATATATATAACACCGATATATATATTTGGTGGGAAAGAGTTATTCAAAATGCCAAACATATTTGTCTGACAGTTTTATCATTTTTATCAGTTTACCATTTAGCATAATGAAATTAGCTCAAAGAAAAATACGCTTTCAAATAATGGGAATTTTAAAGTATATTTCAAATAAAAGATAAGCGCCTAAACCTCTTTATCGGCTGAAAACAAGAATATATATGTATCCGAAGCAAGTGCAGCAAAGACGAGCACGTTAACACCCACACTGCACTTTTCAAGAAAACACTGGAGACTAACGGCTACCCACAGTCCTTTGTGGGACGCCTGGAACGGAAAGGAAGCAAAGGCCCAAGGCCTCACACCCTAACATCTGCTTCCTGGGGGTAGCACACTTCAGTGAAAATATAACATCAAAAATACGTCGAGCTATCCGCAGAGAGGGATTGGATATACAGCTGGCACACTACGGCCCCACTCTCCGCAGACACCTCCACCCCAACCACAGAACAAATAACAACACCACATGCACACTAGCCAAATGCCCTATTGCAGGCACCAATTGCAAGGCATTCTATGTTGGCAGCAATATTAGGATAAAAGAACACATACACACGCAAGCGTCGTCTTTCCAAAAGCATTTCAAAAAATACAATAATACTAACAAAAACATAACCGTCAATATCGAGGCTAGAGAGCGCAACTTAGGTAACCTGCGCATAAAAGAGTTCCTAATAATAGCTAAATTTCACCCGCCAATCAACAATCGACAAAAGCTTAACCTAGATTACATAACAGAATAGACAACGCTAACACGCACATGACACACACTCTCTACAACAATAAAGCTCATACACACGGTCAAGATAATAACAAACAAAATTGAATGAATGACAATAACCACACGCACACATTCCTACCCCCCCCCCCCCGGCAGAGTAGCGGAGGCGCTTATAAAACACCGCACACCAGAAAGCACACACACGCACACACACATATAAAAATAAAGTAGATTTAATTACAATAACCACGCGCACATAGACACACACACATGACACCTTCACAACACTCAAACACCCCCAGATAAATCAGAAAGATAAAACAACAGTAATGAAACTGATACTCTTCGACCCGGTCACAGAATCAAGTGAACTTTCAAATCACATTAAGATAAACCACACATACAAGCGGATGATATGACCAGACCATAAAGACCCCAACTAGAATACACACACATACACACACAAATACACATACCCGCACAAACACACGCGCACGCACACACACACACACACACACACACACACACACACACACACACACACACACGTACAGCAGCAGTAGACAACACTCAACAACCATTCATAGAGAGATCGTAACGAAGTTCGGACAGTCAAAAGCTTCTCTGCCATTCTGAAGATGAGATTTTAATCTCGAAATATTAATGTTTAATAAATAGGTAACACAAACACTTCCTTACCTTTCTTTATTTCACTCAACGCATTGTAACAGCCTTCAAGACATAACCCATGCAACTATTTTACACAATGCTTCAAGCAAATTACAAAATTATATATATATATATATATATATATATATATATATATATATATGCAGTTTGTCTAACGGTCGCAAGAGCGTGAAACCTAAGGTCACAAACTCATAACTATCTAAATTAATATATATATATATATATATATGTGTGTGTGTGTGTGTGTGTGTGTGTGTGTGTGTGTGTGTGTGTTTAGGCAGCAAATTCTTTTTAGACATGTTAGAATAAATAAATTGCAACCATTGTGTCTGCTTATTTTTAATAAAATCCGTTCATACTTACGGATAATCTTTCGCGTATATAAAAAATATAAGAAATGAGCTGTAACTTTGACAGATGATTTTATTATTCATTTCTCGATGTTCCCAAGTACTTTCAATCTCCTTCTGAGATCATCTTCAGGGGTGTAAATTGTGGTAACAAACAATAACCGCAAAACTGTGTTGCTAAAAGATTACTGTAAATTTTCTTCTTACTTCAAATATAGCGGTTGACAAATTGCTTAGCATTCATGAGAACGTGAAAATTATCCGAAATGGATTTTTTTATGTTGTAATGTCATGGTCATGCACGTGTTAAAGCATAAAAAAACTCTTCTTTTTATAAACATTTTAGAACATTACTATAGTATTCATAGCTGATTCTATTAATTGACGGCTTAAATTTTTAATGAATCCTCGAGGATCTGTAGTTTGCTTTTGTTGTTTCTGATCTTTTCAAACAGGATGATAAAATCATAAAAAATCTCATTTATACTAATATATTTCCCGTTGATCCTAATAAAAAAATTAAAATTAATAATATATTATAAAAATTACAATGCTACTAATTTAATTATCCGTAATAACTCTCCCCACCAGCTGATGTGCTACGTAAAATCAACATTATATATCAATTCAAATGTCCCTTGGGAGCATATATCTCCGACAAAAAAAAAAAAAACAAATATATATATATATCGGATTTACAACAACTACATTAACAAGATGTCTTACATTCCACATGTCTGACCATTTGTCCGTTTCTAGACATCTACAACATTCTTGTCTACATTCACAATATAAAAAATAATGACCTCTAAACACAACTATTCTACACCAAGAAAACTTCAGCGACACCAGAGTTTGAGCCATAAGGATCTGGTGTCGCTGAAGTTACTCGTCGACGCATGTGCGCATTCCCTGGGGAGCGTCGTTTCCGGAATCCGTTCCCTTCAGCTGGCAGGATGAAAATCTATTTGGGTCATTTTTGATGGACTATTTATGACTTAGCGTGCATACGTAGTTGAGAGTAAAACTTCACACGTACTTGGCGATTTGAGTTAAATGATTATGTCAAGGAAAATGTGTAATGGTTTAACGAGAAAGAAAAACGTATTTTTAACTAATCCACTCTTTAGTCCAATACAATTTTTGTCCACTGCAATTTTTTTTTTTTTTTTTTTTTTTTGCTTAACCGGTATCTGTTAAAGTAACTGTAACCCCTCCATTTTGGTAGAAGAAAAAAGTTATTTTTCTTTTTATTTCCATAATTTCGTCTCGCTGCTACTTAGTTGAGTTCAGCCATTCTTAGAGTAATGAACTTACTGCAGATTACTATTGTATTTTTTCAGACAACCGTTAAATACAGCTTTTTCTGTCTCGGTATTTATCTGAGCCTCCCAATAAAGGCGGTATGTGGCACATAGCCGACTTTTATTTTGGGAATATTAGAGCGCGTACGCTCGGGCAAGAATTCCCCGTACATTCCGAATACACGGAGTCGAACTCCTGTCTGATTTTTCTTAGACGAGACTCTGCCCTTCGGCATAGCTTCGTTTGGGTTCCTATCTGTCCGAAGGTAGAGTCCAACAAGGATATGCAATAATAATAGCCCTTTAAGAGTTATTACCCTTAGTCTATCGCACACACCTATTTGGCAGTCCTACCCTTGAAACCTGTACAAGTATCTCCTGCTCTCTTTAAATATTGCTACATAGTGGCAGCGGTATATTTTCACACAAAAAAAGAAATACGCTACCAAACAATAATAACAAGAAAAAAGTTATGTCAAGTCGAATGGACTTAAGTCTCCTTTTTGGACGGAAGAAATTAGAACTTTTAACACCAAATAGAGCTCCTGCCATTTGCAAAATTAAAGAGAGAGAGAGTGAGAGAAACGTGTTTGCAGTAAAAATTAGTTCACTGGAAGAAACAAGTGTGTGTGTGTGTGTGTGTGTGTGTGTGTGTGTGTGTGTGTGTGTAATAACTTGTTGGATTAGCCTAAAAAGCTATCCACCCTTTTCTCATGTAAATATTTCTTTGGAACAGTCCAACAATATATATTAACCAATCATGGTTTGTTAATGTGTTTCCCAGCATATCATTGGTCAATATATATTTGGCGCGAAAAATTCAACAGGCCGTTCTGAGCCACTTTCTGATTCCCAGAAGGTATATAAGGAGAAAACTTTGTTCAGAAACTAGTGAACAATCAACTTCCAGGCCACTTGGGATCGCTGTCAGTAAATACACGAAATTTTGATTTGTTGTTTGAATTTTGTACGTACGTTTGTTTTTATATTGTGTTCATCTTCTGTTACATTTTCGTTGGACTCGTTTTGTTTGTGTCGTCTTGCGGGGAGACGAGGACAATATGGCTCTGTCTCCCCAGCCTTCTACTTCAAAGGATACACCGACGGTGACACCTTCACCGTCGGTTTGGAATCAGGCTCCCACAAAGAGGGATTTCAGCTACTACCTGCTAATGTAGGACAAGTATAAAGAGTTCATAAAGGAAAATGAACTAATTGTTCTACTGGAAGTAGGCAAGGAAACTGCCACTAAGACGATCTCACTGCTAACGTCAGACCCCAAAACTCGGAAATTCGTCGAAGTAAGCAAGGAGAATATGGAGGAGGCCATAAGAAGCTTAGGGATCAACCCAAAAGTTCTGGCGAGAAGGTCCCGAGTCATGTGGGATGTTCTCCTTGGCTCGAACGACGAAGCAAAAAAAGTTGGTAGGTACTTGTCTCCAGGCGAAGGGTATTCGAATGCAAACCGAATACATGGGTACCAGACGTACCCGAGTAGTGATTCAGGGTGTGCCGTTAGAGATTCATTGCAACCATGCAGGGGCCTTTTTGGCCCAATTTGGGCGAGTGGAGGAGGTAAACCGAGTGGTCAGCAAGACGGAAATGTCGACGGAGGATATCAGTGCCTTCCTCATTGAAGACAGGTCGAATTTTTTGAGAATACCTGATGTCATCATGTGCAGAGGGAGAAAGCTGTTTATTTCTGGGGGGGGGGGGCGCAGACCACACTATTGGTTCTGCGGAACAGCTGGCAATTTCGCAAAAACGTGCCCCTCCAGGAATCAAGAAGTACAAACGGCGGAGACTACTCAGGAGACACAGAAAACCCCGAAGACACAGAAGACAGCAACAACATCTGTGACATCGACATCACCGACGGAGCAGTCAGTAAAAGCAAACACACCAGCAACAATAGAGTGGACGGAGGTTGTTAAGAAAGGGAAGAAGGCGGCTCCCACTTCTTTTAAGCAGGACTCCCCGTCCAAGAAAGCTTCTTCTCCCTCCAAAAAAGAGAAGAAGCAAGAGCAGCAGCAGCAGCTTCAACAGCAACGACCAAAGCAAACACAGCAGCAGCAGTAGCAGCAGCAGTAGCAGCAGCAGCATCAGTAGCACCAACATCAGCAACAACAAAGCCCTGAGACGGAAATGGAGGTGGAAGAGATGCCCCCTCCGCGGTCCTCATCCCTAAAAAGAGGACATGAAAAGGTGGATGATGAGGAGGACGAAGCTAAGAAGAAGGGCAAGCTAGAACGTAGTGATCGCGGCAGGGGTAGGGTCATTGCCAAAACCCAATCCGCCCCTGTGTCTCCTGCAAGAACTCAAAATGTTAAGGGGAGGAGTCAGTCGGCCTCCCCGTTTAGACGTATTTCGTTATATTTCCCCACTCCCCTCTCCCACCCAGAAGCACTCTCTGAAACACCACCTGAAGCTCCCTCTTCCAAGACCACCCGCTCCCAAAAAGAAACATCCTCCCAACAAGAAACTCCTGCCCTAGATCTCGGTCAATCTATCCCGAAGGAGAAGGAAAAAAAGAAGTGGGTAAATCCCTTCAATTAAGTTTGAGGTCTGCAAAATAAACAGACCGGTCTTATAGAGGAACCTTACCTCGCAGAGGAAGGCCTTCCTAAGGCCTTTGTTCAAACTGACCTCAGTCGATGGAAAGTCGACTGAGGACCCGACAAAGTTCCCCGATGCCCCCGGAGTTCTCACACTAGTAAGGAACACGGGAGGTCATTTAAATGTCTGGGACATGATAGAGGGGGCAATCGCCGCATTCCCTAAAATCACTATGGCCCATATTGGCACTGAAAATCTGCATAAATTGTCTCTTTTTACAGAGCTGTAAAGCTAACGTTTCCCATGGACGTCAGCGGTATTGTCCGGGACAGACGGATTACATCCGATATTGGTACTGGAAGCCTAGGACAATACGTCAGGGTCCCTACTGTCATTGATTTCCGTCCTGTATGTGATCGGAGTAATTTTTTTGCTTTCTCTTTAGAGGTCAAAAATGTCAATTAAGTTAGCTAGCTTGAATGCGAAGGGCCTTAGGGATCGGAGTAAGACTGACCGCCTTCTTCGGGACCTATTGTCCTTCGGTGTGGATGTCGCCACGATCCAAAAGACCCACTTTGTTTGCAAGGCCGATGCCTGTGTGCTGTCTGACGACTTTGTCGTCTATTCAGCATATGGGAACCGGCTGACCAGTGGAGTTTCTTTGCTGGTTAAGCGTACCCTGAACGCGAGGGTGGATCATGTCCATGTCGGTGCCGAGGGCCGGCTGATCGTGGCCGATATTGCAGTAAAAAGCAATGCGTTTCGACTGGTTGCGGTTTGTGCGCCAAACGACCGGGAGGAGCGCGGCTCGTTTTTTCGGCGGTTGGAGCCCTTCCTGGTGGATTCAATGCGACTCGTCTTAGTGGGGGACTGAAATACCATCCTGGACCCCAAGTATGGATAGAGGGCGGGGCGCTAGAGGGAAAGCACGTGATCGTAGCTTGGTCGATCTCATCGAAGATTTCGGTCTTGTCGATAGATACCGGGTCGATCACAATGGTGGGAAGATGTGGAAGTGGGCTAATAGTTGGCCTTCGACCAAGGTAGCTAGCTACCTGGATAGAATGTTAGTTCGTTAAGCCGACATAGATCTTTTAGATTGTCCCACGTTCCACTGGTTAGGCTAGTCAGACCACAAACTTGTTTGTGCCCGGGTAAACGTAGAAAATAGGCATAGAATGGCTGGTTATTGGAAGTTCAACGTGTCCTTACTGGACAGGCGGGACTTCCGGTGCCAGCTAATTAACTTAGTGCAGCGGGCGTTAACTGAAGGACTCATTGGGAATAAGTGGTGGGAGAATCTTAAGAATAGTATTAGGTCTTTCACCACCAACTTCAGCAAACGGTTCAAACTAGATAAGGCTGACAAGGTGAAGACACTTAGAGTTATTACTCTCGGGCGATGGCTGGTGGGGATCCCCTAGAGATAGCCGTAGCTAAGGAGGCCCTGGAGCGGTCGAATAGTGATCGTTACATAGGCCAAGTAATTAGACATAGGTTAAGCAAGATGTCTTCCGAAGCTGTGAACATGGGCGCAGAACTGCGCAAGAAAGAGATTCGCCGAGGCGGCAACCTGTACATTCGAGAGGTTCGCAACCTGGAGGGACATACTCTTCGGTCAACTGACGACATGTGTGAGGCATTTCGGCGGTATTTCTAGAACCTGTTTACCAAGGTGCCTGGTCTCCGTGATGAGAAATTTCGCAGCTATTTGGCTGATTTCCCCCAGCTTTTGCCGGCTGATGCAGCTAGCTGCGAGGGAGAGATTACGGAGGGCGAAGTCTACGCGGCTTTGAAGAAGGTCGGCAGAGACAAATCGCCGGGTCTCGATGGTTTTCCCTATAAATTGTACTTGCGGCTGTCGCACATCTGCCCAGATTTTGACTGTCGTGTTCAACAACTGGTTCCGGTAGGGGTCAATCCCCAATCGGTTCACCAGGGGTGTGATCACGCTGTTGAGAAAAGGCAAAGATGTGGGGAAGGTGTTAGAGGATTACCGGTTCATAACTCTGCTAAACACAGAGTTCAAGATTTTGGCCAAGATCTTGCAAAGTCGTTCGTAATTAGTTGCCGAGTCTCTGTTGGACATGAGTAGATGTGTGCTGTGAAGGGCCGAACAATTCAGAGCAACCTGGATCTGATAGGCACGATCATAGAGGGGATAAAAGAAGACGAAGAAGCCGCGTTGATCAATTTGGATCAGTCCAAGGCATTTGAGAGGGTTGACCATCGTTACTTGGCGGCTGCCTGCAGGCCGCTGGATTCGAAACCAACTTCCGCCGCTGGATTAGCCTCCTGTATCAATCCCCCACGCTGTAGTACAGGTGAACGGAAAGTTGTCGGGCGCTGTCTAGGTCGTCCCTACTTTATGCTTTGGCGTTGGAGCCCCTCTTTCGCCGACTAAGGGACAGGGCGTGCATTCCGGTCCTACGTGTCCCTGGTGGTGCTCGAGCCAGGGTTTCCACGTACGCCAATAACGTCACTACTTTCGTGTCCTCTCGGAGTGACATCGAGGTGATACAGAAGGCGCTTGAACGGTACGAACAGGTGACAGGGGCCAAGATTAACCGCAACAAGTCGTCCGGGTGCTACTCTTCCGGGGCCCTTCGACTGAACGCCCTTCGACTGAACGGGCGGTCCGGTCCGCATTCTTGAAGTGTGGTTTGGGCCCGACCTCTAGTTGGAGAAAAATTTGTCTGAAGTACTGGCAAAGGTCGGCGCGTCGTTCGAGATTTGGCGTCAAAGAAATTTATCCTAAAAGGGTTTGGCTGAGGCGTGTTACATACGTCTTTCCCATTATCCTTTACCGGTTGTCAGTACTTCCACTTTGTAAACGGCATAGGGAGGCGATCGAGCGTTTGCTATTCTCCCTTCTGTGGAGAGTACGCAAACACTACGTCGACAAATGTGTCTATTACCAACGTCCGTGTCATGGGGGTCTAGGAATGCCGTACCTGATGAGCCACAAGGTTGCGTCAAGGTTGGTTTTTCTCAGGAAAGCGATTTTGGAGTACTCATTGCTGAGGGGTATAGTGAGGGACATGTTCCATAGCTTTACTATTACTCCCCACATCTCGAAGTGGTGCCGTAAGCCTCGAGGGCGATCGAGTTTTCTCCTCGAATGTCTGGCAGCCTTGCGGGCCATTTCACGGTCCAGTGACCTTTCACAGTGTCGCGAAGGATTCATTACGTGATGTGCTCCTCTTGTCGGAGGATGAGTTTCGCTCGTTCTGGTTTGGGGCGCCAGGTACCGATTATCTCAGCAATTCTGAGTTTTCGCTCACTTGGCGATTTGCATCGTTTGCATGTCAATGACATAGCCTTTATATGCGGCCTGGCGGATTTGCCAGATTATGAATTCTGCAACCTTGGCTTGGAAGAAACGGCTTTGCACGCCTTCTACCATTGTTCACAGGTTCGCCCTCTATGCGACTGTGTCGGCGAGTTGACTGCTCGTATCGCGTCGCGAGAGCTTGTGCTCATTGATCGTGCATTTGCCTGCGACAATCTGTCGCCCCCGTTTTCTGGGATGAAGCGTATGGTGTTTTTGTCGCTGCTAGCCACAGCTCGAATGGTGATTTAGACGACTCGAAAGGAGGAAGTCTTGCGACGTCAGCGTCTTTCACATCAGGATCTGATCCGATATTTTGAGCTGATGCTCAAAATAAGGATTAGAACTGATTGGAAAAGTTTGGGTAAATGTGGCGAGCCTGGTTCGCGTGAACGGGGCTATCCTTGATTTTTTCTTTTAAATCTGCTGGTTACATCGGGATAGATTCCTTTCAAAACCTTCCTTGGTTAAGTTAGTTTTTTTTTGTTTTTTTGTTTGTTTTTTTTTTTGTGTGCACCTAGTTAATGTGAATGAATTTGTTCCTAGCCTGTACCCGGCTTTCTCTTTTGTTATGATCCAAATCGAGATTCCCAACCTCCCCAGTTTGTTTTGGCCTCCTTTTTATCTCGGCTGGTTCAGCCTTTTATTGTCCCATTCCATTAATTATTTTACCCCTTCCCCACTCCCTTAGTGAGTGTGCTTCTTGATTTCGCCGTTTGGCGGAATACAGCGGCCACTCTTTTTTCTGGGATGGACGGATTTTACAAACATTGTTTATTATTTTAGTTCAAAATTTGTTGTATTTTTAGTTTGTTTTTTGTTGCGTTCATTCCCCTCCCATCATTTCATTTTTCATCACATGTTTTAAATTATATATTGTATTGTACATAAATACATTTTTATTGTCATGATCTATTTCGCCACTTTTTTACGTGTCCCTTGTAAGTTTGTGGTATTATGGTGTATGAAGGATTGGGAAGTGATGGATGGGTCCTTTTGGTGATTGTGTAAATTGTAAGGAGTGAATGGGTCGTGATAGTGTTTAGATAGATATAGGATAGTTAAGTGAGTACCACCCTCTACCCTCTCCTTGTCGGCCTTGTGCCATAATTTTGTATTTTATACGAAATAAATATTGAACACTCAACTTCCAAATGAATCCACCCTAGTCTTTTCTAGCCCAACCTATCTTTCGCGCACATCAAACACCATACATTCATCAAGCGCCTCACCAGGATTCTTGTTCACTCATTTAAACAACCAAATAGCAAGAACTTTATTTAACGAGAACTCTACATTTTTTTCCTAAGACAAGTAGTTTACTTTCAACAGTTACAGTTTAAATTCTCGTTTACACTAGCTTTACATACACTTAACTCTTTCTTGTTGTTTGACACCTCTTAACAAAGATAAGCTTTATTTGAATACCTCACTATTTATACGAATCAATTCATCATATTCAAGAAAAGTGTAATTTAAACAAACTTACTACCAAAAGGTTAAGAGAAAAAAATGTTCATGTATTATATCTAAGGTACGTAACTCATTATTCTTTCAACAATATTCTTTCATTGATATTTTGTGAATAATAAATATTACTTTACGTACACTTCAATTGAACTTTATCAGAGAGACTTTTTCTGAACTGAATATTCAATTTATTTACACATTCTTTCGACACTCTTAGTCGACATATTTTATGTGCATAATCTTCAACCAACATTTGTTGTTATTCTATATAAAAAGTTATTTGTTATTTTATTCGGTACATGTTTGTTTCCTCTTGGTTATTTTAAAACCTCTTGCTCGTATACAGTTTATTCTTAAAAAATGTTTGAGGATTTGGGTAGAACACACGCAGCCTTTCACACATTCAAGCCTTCTGATAGATGTATATTATATTACTATTATCCTAACCCATTAAATCCCCAACAAACTCATGTGAGCCAACAATGTACTGGACTTCAACAAATCTGATTGATTCTGTTGTGGATGATATGTGTGCAATTTAAATTTCGTTAAATATAAAAAGTGATTACGGCTGTGCGTATTTCTTCAAAGCAATCTTCCACAAACATAAAATTTTAGATTAATTTTTCAGACACAAAAATGAATACAAATATGTAAGACTTGTTGAGTTGATGGATAACAGATTTAATAAATCAACAATTCAATAACAAGCATTTTCAGTAGTCAGCAAACTGCGGTGATAGCAAATATTAGAATTATGGAAAGGGTTAACTCGACGATCAGAAGTTAGAAGATGACAGTGTTTGATATGTGATCAAACATGTAGTTAAAAGCTATTCAGTAAAATACTTCACAAAACAGAAAAGTTCAAAAGAGATAACTGTATCAAAATTGTGTTAAAGATACGTAGTTAAATCAACATGTGTGTTGCATCAAATTTAAAGTTCAGTATTTGCAAATTAAACAGTTGTGTGCAAAGAACAAAACATGCATACATTTAGTTATATGAAGATAGAAACATGAAATGGAATATTCACATTAATATATAAACATTGTTCGGGATTCATGTAATTCGTTTGGAATAAAAACTTGTGTTTATATGAAAAGTCCGAACAGTGGATCTTTGTACGTGAAAACCAAAATGTCTCGTAACCTTTGTGTTAGGAAAAATAGAACAAAGTTGTGTTCAATAAAATGTTCATAGGTTTAGGAAATTGAGTCTCTCGCTGAAAGAAAACTGTGTGAATTATTTGGAAAGGTATGGGTTAGAGTGTATGCAACAAGTGAAATTGTGTGTGAAGTAAGTGAATGAGTGATTCCAGAATCCAAAAGCCTGATAGAGTTTTATAGTGAAAAGTGGGTGAGAGAAAGCGCGCGAAAGTACTGGTGCAGCTTGAAAGAATCAAGGGCTTGAGTGACGTGGATTCTGGTAGCAGAAAAAATCACAGAAGAAAAAGGGCAAAATATGCTCTTTATATAGTTGTTGGAAAGGGCCGGTTGACTCAGAATTTGAGCGTCCCTTTTTACGCGCCAAACCAGGCCTTAGCCAATGAAATTGCTTAGGTAACAATCTCGAGCCTTGGTTGGCTAAATACACAGAATTGGAAGATTCCATAAGACTGGAATGTAATTAGAGGGTGGATAGGATATTCTATCCCCACAATTCATTCAGATTTTCAAAACTGCAATAAAACTATGACATTATTTAATTTGACAAGCTTTTAATTGCGTTAAAAATAATATATATTATGGACTTTATATAGTCGAAAGAAAAAGTTTTTTTCGATTAATAATGAAATTTTAAAATGATTTTTTTAAATTATAATAATTTATAAAGTTTCAAAAATATTTTAAAAATACTACAAAGATTTGTTGGCGTTAGATTATTAAGTTATTGTGAAGAAGACTATATTTACGAATCGAAAATTGAAGAGTTTAATACAAATCTTCGTCCTTCGTATTTTTAAAATAATTTTTAACTCTTTTTTTGTGTATTTGTATTTTTGTATGGTAATTTCTATGTGTACATTAAAAGATCGTGTGTTTCACGATTTCTTCTTACAGGAAAAAAATCTGAACAAATTTGTCAATTCCAGTCGTCATACACTTATCTTTTCTCGCATCTGTCTGGCTGTCATCACATATCAAATATGTGATGACAGCCATATGGGATAATGTCAGAAAGATAAACACATTGTGTTTAAGAAATAGTTTTATTCTAAACTTCACGTTATAAGTAATACTTGTGTTAATCAGATTAATTTAACTTTAAATTTATTTTTCTAAAAATAACGTGTCACAGATGTATATTTTATTTTTGTAATATTTTTAAAACCGAGAATTAACTTTTGTTTACAAATGTGTCGCTCAAAAATGGCCGAAAAATTTTTAATAATCAAAATTTTAGATTCCAGTCAATATAATTTCTATTGAAATACACCAGAGTATTTTGTTTACGGGAAATAGTAAATTTAATAATTTAACTTTCAATTAAAATTAAAAAATGAAAGTTTCAAGTAAACGCTTTTTATTTTTAAAAATTCAATTTAAAAGTTCGGCATTGAAATGAGTGGAGGTACCTACTCTAGAGATGATCAACTTAAAAAACCTGATTGCAGCCCAGCCTTGCCTCCAACGAATGTTATTATGCCTTTAAGGGCATGACATGATTATTGTCTATCGCCCAGGTAAATAAATGGCACTGGTGGATGATTTTTCATGGCTCTCTGAGAAGAGAGTGAAAGATCTTGCTCAAGGGCGAGTGAATCGTTATCTCAAAATCTATGCAAGTAGAGGTACTTTGCAAGATCCACTATGGCCACTAGGAAATCAAAAAGTGCAAGTTACAAGCAAAAAGCACAAAGAAAATCATATAATGGTCGGATTTAGATGAAACTTTCAGGACTTATTCACAAATAACTGAAATATTTTTGAAATCAATATTTTTATAAAATCTTGGTAATATATATATATATATATACGCAGCAAATAATTTTCTAAACATATACAGTTAAATATAAGAGACAATGAATGTCTATTATGTTTAATCATGAGCCGTTCTAAATGTCGTATTTTGGCTTTAACTTCAGCTGAAAATAAAGACAAAAATTCTCTAACATTTGGATAATTTTTTATTAATTTGTTTCTAAGCTTTCGGCTCACATGAGCCATCTTCAGAAAGACGGTAACACAATAACATCCACGACGGTAACACAATAACATCCACCATCACCGACGATTTTATTTTGTGTTGACATAAAACTCCGCTAGGCAACGGCAATAGTTACCAAAAATAACAAACGCAGTTCGCAAATTTGCAATGCGGTTCTATGACATTACACCGCGTGATAGCGCGAAATGACAACAGAACCATGTATTCAAATGCAATGTAATATGTTATGGCCAGATTTTAAATAAATAATAAAACATATATATATATATATATATATATATATATATATATATATTTGTTTTGTTAGTTAAATGCAGAAAAGCTGCACAAAAATAGTGAAAACAAAAATGCAATAAAACTATCCCATTTTCTATTCAGATAAACTTTTAATTGCTTTTATAAACAATATATATTAAAGGTATCATAATCTGAAGAGAAAAAGATTTTCTATTAATAATGAATTTTTACAAGAATTGTTTTCATTTTTATTTTTTATTTATAATAATTTATATAAAAAGTTTAAAAATCTTTTAAAATTTCTTCCAATCATCGCCCTAATTAGATTAGTAAGTTAATAAATGAAGACTATATTTACTAATCAAAAACTGAAAAAATTAACTCAAATTTTCACGCCCCAAGATATTTAAAATAATTAAAACATTTTTAGGCTTCAAGAAAACTTTTTATTTCTAAAAATTCCATTTAAAAGTTAGGTATCGAAAACGAGTGGCGGTGCGGATATATGGCGGTGGTTAATGTTTCTTTGATTCGGCCTTGTGCCATACATAATTGAACTCCCTACAGCTTACAGGTTTTATCCAGAATTATCAGAAGAATTATTAGAAGGTTTTCATCATTATCAGAAGGTTGGTTGTCGGCAGGTTAGAATATGTGAAATAGAATATGTGGAATAGTGTAAGAATAAAATATACATTTTTGCATTTTAAAGTAGAAATTTATTAAAAGGAAAGAATAACACAAGTTGTAGAAGTTAATATGAAATTAGAAACATTATTAAGAATTTAAGGGGTGAGTTTGTGTTCAATGATAAAGTTATGGGTATCAAGATTTGTAGAAAATGTTCGTAGTAGTAACTGTTGAAAGAGTATATGCGTACGTATGTATGTATGTATGTATGAATGTATTCAGTAGGAATGTCTTTGGATAGAGAAGAAGAAGTACAGGAAATCAGCAAGCAAGAGGACGAATGTCCGAGTTGACCTGAAGCTTATCTCGTTACATTTTAGCGGTGTCTCTAGCTGCTCCCATCTGAGTCTGTGATTGACGCTAACCGGGGCCTTTTATAGTATTCAGATTTTCGCACTTTCCCATAGGATTTCACATGTTGTGAATTTTTGTAAAAGTGAAGATGAGAGTTGATATTAATTCTTAATTTCTTATCCACTACAGAGGTACCTACATTGACAGGTTAATTCAGCAATGTGATGCGTGCCTGGAACACCAAAAAAATGCAGCTCATTGCACATCATCTCCGAAATATCCACTGGAATTTGGCCTTGTGGGAAGATAGCCCACTATAATTCATAAAATGATTATAAATTCAAGAAAGGCAATTAGAGTATAAAATAACATTTATACATATATACATTTCAATTAATGTTTTACAAAATAAGTAATGCTTGAAATAAAAGTCCAACGGAGGCAAAAGAGTTCATGGCAAAATAATGAGCTGAAAGAGATAAAAGAATGTTCATTTCGGAGTTGCTGTTTCTAAGGTCAGTAGGTCAGCAAGTTGGTATGTGGAATGTCTTTGAAAAGGTCGGTTAGTACTTTTGAGAACAGGGAGAAAGTAAAAGGTCAGAATATTACTTATGAGACAAGGAGGTGGAAAGAGGTCAGCATAGTATCCGCTCGACTCAAGTCAAGGGGTGGCAGGTGACTCTATCCTATCGTCCTTCTGTCTAGGTGCCTTTTGTCTCGGCTTTTTATATCGGCATTTTGGATCAAAACGCGGCTAGTCTCGAATTCCATCCTTGTATTTGGTTCCGGGCTTCCCATTGGCTAGTAAATAAAATTCGCGAAGGCTCGCGAAATGGTAATTTGATATTTGATTAATTTTTATTTTTCAACCGGAACATCTGCGCGAACTCGGATGTGCACGACGATTTTTATTCATTTGCCTTTTAGTTGTGAGAGAGCACATACCCGGTTCATCGCTTTTGTTCGGTCGGTATCACCACAAAGTCATTTGCAAGTGAAAGTCGAGTTTCTCGCGAAACTTCCTGGAGTTTACCTGACTCCTATTTAAGGAGCCGCTTTCCACAGCTCTTTCAGCTGCCCCACGAATCCTCGTCAGTTGAAACCAAATCTTACTCACATACACGGACATGAAAATTTCAACTGTACAAACACATTCAGTTGGACACCAGCTAAGCACATATTCTAAGCAACGCTGATACAAACATTCTCCGCTCAACACTTTCGAACAATCTTACAGAACATATTTCCTTTCTGAACAAGACTTTATTAGAATCAACCTTTTCCAAAGAACATTCATTTGACTTTCTCTCAAAATTAGAGTCAATAGGAAAACATTTTCTCTTTCTGACCCCAGCTAAATGCATGCCTCACTCTATTGAATGCATAATTGTTAATACATGTCTATTTTGGTTACAAATTGGTGTTGTTTATTCTTTTCTCGAGTCTTGTGTATTTTCTAATCATAAATATAAATGATTGTGGAGGTTTCCAATATAATTTCTACGCCAAATCAACATAATTGTTACATCTATAAAGTTGGTATGCCAGACGTGATTACATTTTATTGACGAATGAAGGAAATTACCGGAAAGTAATTAAAACTCACCTGAAGCGAGCTGAATATATAATGCTCCTCATGCCAATAACATTTCCACCGAGTTTCTCTACGGCATATGACTTCATTGAACTTCTTTTGATGTGTTCCTTTCGAATTTATATTTAAATTGGGGTCATCAGGAGAGAATGTGCACCGTTTCGGGGCCTTCTTCTCAACAGTTTCACTTGAACACCGGCCCCCACCCTCACTGATGTGAGGTCCCATTATAACGATATACAAGTGTAGTTATACTTGTTCAAATGTCTAACGGCAAAATTAAATTTACGAAAAATTTAGAAAAACTGCAAACCTTGCGTTTCGAGAATGCAACTCATTACGCATTCATGATCAGTCATGTCATGCCGTCATGTTCGCTGAAACTCTCCACGGAATATTTTTTTCTTCCATATCCACATAGAACTATTTTCAGTGGTTTCTATTAGGCGTTTTATACTTTTGGTCCTATTACGCCCTTTGATTCCAGTTTGACCCAGCTATTGGTACAGTGTGGCTGCAACATAACCCCTTGCTCTAATTTCCACTGCTCTAACAATTACATTATACCCATCCTTTATTATTCTGATTTTAGCTTTTCATATTTATTAGTTTTATAATCGTGGCTTTGTTTCATATGGTACTGTTAATTCAACCAAGATGATTTTATAATTCACCCTTGATAGAAGAACAATATCTGGTCGCAGACCTTTACTTGATATTATTTTGGGGTAATCATTACGCCAACCAAGGTCTGCAGATACCTCCCAAATGCCACCAGAACTAAGGAGATTTTTTTCCAGGTATAGCTTGACATTTGCTTAGAACCGACATAATTTTCCCCCTCTGCAACAAATTTCTGGGTTGAATTAGATGACTCAGACTTCATATATTTCTTTATAATTTTGACCAGCTCATCCAAAACACTATTATGCCTCCATGTATATCTTCCATTGCCAAGGGCTGTTTTACAGGAACTAAGAACATGTTTTAATGTTTGTAGATTTTCCTTACACAGGGGACAAGTTGGATTACTCTCTTCCATTTAACGAGATTGTTCTTAGATGGTAGCAGGTCATATGTGGAACGTATTAAAAAAACTCAACCTGAGTGGAGCTTCTTCCAAATGTCCTTCCAAGTAATAGATTTCTGCAGAGCCTCCTCCCAGTATGTCCATTGGCCTTGTTGGGATTGTTGAACTCCTTTTACGAGTCTTTTATTAATATCTTCTTCGTTCCTTACATTTTGGATGACCATGTCTCGGCGATCTTTACCAGACGTTTTTGACCACCATTGCCTTTCATTTAGTCCTAACCCTTGTTTTCCTGCTAGAGTGTATCCGATGACTTCATTGAAAGCTAGATTGCACTTGTTATTGTCTCTCTGACCTTCCACTTTCTGTCTGTTTTTAATGTAGGATATAATGCTTTTATTGCTTTATCCTTGGAGTCATCCAACATCATTTGAAGTCTAATTTTTCCGGATTTATACTCCTCCACAATCGATTTAAATGGTAACTTTAGCTTTGCTTGTCTGCAGTACAGTGCAATATCAGACAAACCTGGAGGCAAACCCAACCATTTTCAGATATATTTTTGTATTTTTATTTTCATGGACTCAATTTTACTCATTCCAAATTCGTATACAAGTACAGGCCAAAGTAGCATTGGAATGAGTACATGCCCTAAGCACCATACCTTGTATTTTCCTTTTAGAGGACAAAGATCTATCTTATGGAGATCTTGTAATGATCTGGATGTTTCTTTAACTTGGTTGGTGTCTTTTAAGGATTGATCGTACCACCGACCTAAACTTTTCACTGCTTTTTCTGATACAGTAGAGATTCTTTGACCACCTACTACAAAATTTATGTTTTTATTCAATTTTCCTTTCCTAAGAGAAAGACTTCTGGACTTGTTTGGTTTAAATTTCATTCTACATCAACTTATTAGGTCGTCCATTAAACTTAATGGATGAGAGGATTGTAGTGTCATCCATGAACGTCTTCACTGGTGGCATTTGACACTCTCCACCAAGCTCAACAACATCAGCCTTGTTGTTTATTGCTTTGAGAATCAGCTGCATTGCTAGAACAAAAAGTATTGGTGACAATGTACATCCCATCGCAATTCCAACTTCAAGTCTATTCCACTTAGTCGTAAAGTCTTTTTACGAATGAGGAAAACATCAAAATAAGTTCCTAGCATATTAGATATTTCCTCGGGAATATGGTACATTTGTAATGATAATTGTATCATTTGGTGAGGTACTGATCCGAAGGCATTAGCTAAATCCAACCAAATGACATCCAAATCTTTTCTTTTAATTTTTGCTTTTTGAATGGCCTCCCAGATCATGTTTCCATGCTCTAAGCAACCAGCTATTCCTGGAACACCACCCTTCTGTACGGAAGTATCGATATACTCGTTATCAAGAAGGTATTTGATCAACCTCGATTCCAAAACTGCGAAAAATTTCTTTCCTTCTACATTGAGAAGCGAAATTGGCCGAAATTGACTGATGTCCTTGGAATTCTTTTCGACACCCCATCAGCTATCATCCACTGTTGGCTGATATGGTAACTTTCAATTAATATGTAACCATTTAAGAAGTGTAGGACATTTTTTGTATAGAAGGAAAGGTATTCCGTTAGGGCCAGGTGTAGATTTATTCCTACTTTTGTCGACTATGCGTTTTATTTCTTCGCGTGTGAGTGGTTTCATGTCAAACTTCACTTTAGAAACGGCTGGCTAAAATAATGAGAAACAAAATTCAGATCAAAATTACTTCCAAAAAACTCTGTTCTTCCCCTAAAGAAAGTATATTTCAGGCAAGTATTAGAACCCCTCTTTGATAATCAAAAGCATTGCCTGGTTTTAGCAAAGATATAGAATTTCAACATTTTTTTCTACATGCAGGCTAGTTCACCTTGTCGCTCGGGATATAACAGTTTGCTTCTGTTCCTTTCCTCTTTTCTGTTCCTCATCACTTTTGGCCTTATTCACCATCAGACCAAAATATCGACTGTCAGCCCACAAAATTGTGATCAGGAACACCAGTTAAAAAAGTGAAGTTGACTTGTTGTGTTGCTTCGTTTTGGTATAATTAGAAGATAACACAAACTTGAATTAATGATGTTTATTGTTGGTATAAAACTTTAGGTTTTTACATCAAGTTACAACCTTTAAATTTTGTGTGGATACAGGAGCAGACTAGCTAAATTCTCTTCACTGTGGGATGCTAGTAGTAAGCGAGCCTATCCCTTCTGGACTTTAGTCGTCAACTGACTTTTCAAATCTCCTTCACAAAACTACTGTCCTTAACTCCTACTTCTTACTCCTACTCTTACTCTTACTCTTACCAAAAGAAACGGTTCCTTATTTTGCCTCCCAATTTTGAATTCTTGGCGTCAGTGTGTCTATCTTTTTCTATTTTTAGAACACTCGCCATTTTATAAACCATGACAGACTCACCTTTCCACTCAGCTCTTTTCCTGAGAATCCGGCTAACGCTACAAACCGTTTAATCATTCTCATTCACAATTTCCCATACACATCGACTTGCCCACTACGTGAATACTTTCTTCTTAACCACGTTCCAATTTTCGCCGATTCCTCATTATTTTTTTTTACTTTTTTAAATAAACACAAATAAAATTTAACAGAATTACGTAAACAACGGAATGTAAAAGAAAAATTAAAATGTACTGACTTGAACAAGAAAACTCTAGTCTAGTGCATAAAAATAGCATATTAATTGAAAATACATAGTAGTAGCCAAGAACAACCCCTTATCGAAATGTCGCTCATTCGTCCACTCCAGTGTAGGTACCTCCAAAAAATCAGTGCTCATTTTCGATATCTCAATTTAAATTTAATTTTTAAAAATAAAAATGTTTTCTTGAAGCTTTAATTTTAGCTTTAATTGAAAGCCAAGAGATTAAATTTACTAATTACAGTAAGCAAAATACCCTGGTTTAGTTCAAACCGAAATTATATTGATCGGAATCAAAAATGTAACTGCTGAAAATTTTTTTTTTAAATTTACCGCCATTACTGACTAATCGACACATTATGTAAACAGTAGCTAAATATCTGTTTTAAAAATCTTGCAAAAAAAATATACCCCCTTGACACGTTATTTAAGTCGATTTTTATCATTGAAACTTACCTTTATCTGATTTCAAACATATATTAAGTGCTTACTGTCGGGAAATTTACGAAATAAATCACTCTTTAATGATGGTAACCCTCTTGTCAGCACTTATTTATGGCGACAAATGATGTGTTGACAAGTAGCAGGGATGAATGACGTTTGGATGGCGACCGAAAGTGACAAAAAATTCATGTAGCTTAAAACGTAAGATTTGGAAATTTAAATTTTTTTTGTTGTTTTTTTAACTAAATAGTAAAATTAAAAATTTAACATAATATTTTCAGCAAGTATAATATTTTATAGAATTTTAGTTTAGATTTATAGCCAGACTATGCTTTCTGAATAAATAAAAAATATGCTTTCTGAATAAATAAAAATTTAAATTTCTTTTAAAAGAAAGAATTAAATTAAAATAACCGAACTAAGTTATATTATGTTATTTATTAATATTTTTCTGAAATATGAAATATTTTAATGCTTAGATATTACATATTTATCTTAAATTATTTATTAATAAAAAATTAAATTTCTTTGAGAATAATTTTAATTTAATAAAAAAAGAATGAAATTAGAATCAAAGTGTGGTTTGTGTCGTTTTCGATGTAAGGGGAATTCATCCAAACACTTGTTAACTTATAAAAACAATACGACCTCTACGGAAACTTGTTATGACCCCTATGGAACACCGTACTTAATAAAAATTTCCCTTTTTTTTTTTTTTTTTGATTATTTTAAAAATAAAATTGGTGAATGATTTTTATTAAACTTTCCAATTTTCGATAGGCAATATAATAATCAATTCTTAAGTAAAAAAGAAATTCAACAACGTTTTTATAACAGGTTTTTAAAATATTTTTAACACTTTTATGAATTATTATAATAAAAAAATAAAAATATATAAACAAATATTTCAAAATTTTATTAGTAAACGAAATTTTTTTTTCTTCAGACTATAATGTCCTTAATAATTATTATTTATTCCAGCAATTAAAAGTTTATCAAATTAAATTATATCAGAGTTTTATTGCATTTTTATCTTACTCTTCGGAGTAGATTTTCGGTCAGGTTGTCCACTTTAAAATAAAAAACATAGATGATTTATATGCCCCAATGAGTCCTGCATTTAATTAATAAAAAACATTCTTACAGCTAATTAAAATTTATTAAAATTTCATGTATTTACGTAGAGGGGGGTAACAGAGTTAAAAAAAAATATTTTCACCAAGATATTTTTAAAAAATAATAATTTCAAAAATAATTTCATTCATTTGTGAATGAGTACTGAAAGTTTCATTCAAATCTGACTATTATTTGATTTTTGCGAGAATTTTCAAATTAATGTCTTTGTTACCGGGAAAAAAAGTGGGTTGTGTCATCATTGTAAAACAGTCGTAAACTTTTTTTTTAGCCGCTAACTCAAATAAAAACAACATTTTCTATCAAAATTTCGAAAATGTTAGTAGAGATTAAAAATGTTTTTAAAATAATTAAAAATTGCTTTGATCTTTCCTCTAAATAATAATATAAATATTTTGATGGAAAAAGTTTGTTTTATTAAGTTTATGAACTTTTTTATTCATACTATGCTGTTTCATGCTGTTTTTTTAGCGATTTTTTGGCGGTAACTACTGGACTCCAGTGTTTCTTCCGCATTACCCCTCGCTCACTGCTTGTTTCTATCCTCCAACTTTTCACGCATGCGCCACACTCACCAACCACATCACAATTAGAAAAGCCTTACTGACGATAAAGGATTTTTTTTCTAGATAAAAGCTCAAATGACTCAAATCCGTGACTATGCAATCACTGAAGGGATTTCCCCAATAATACTGACGTAACGTGACTTGTTTGTGTCCTCTGATTTCTAGGAAAGTTTTAAACTTCCTGTACTAATGGACAAAAAAGCAATTTAAGATTTTTTCAAGACTTTCTTCAGCATATTCTTAATTTTAGTTTTTAGTTTTCAACAAAGCTCTTTATCTCAATGACTTTTTTATTATATATTTTTTCACTTGCTTTTGTGAAGCAAAGACGATGCACAAACGGAACAAAATCCGGGAACAATTTCTTTGAAAGTGAGTTTTTCTTTTGTTTTGTTTTTGTTCCTACTTTTCTTTGAAAATTTCGTCTCGCATTTTATTGGGCTATGTCTGATATTGAAGTCCATCTCGTTTGTGGAAAGCACACTCGTTCTATGAAAGTGTCAATTGATAATCGATGTAAAGTTGTGAACTTTGCAAAAGATTACCCAGAACTAAAACATGCGATCTGGTGGAAGGGATTGTTTGTCAGTGATGTTTATATTCTTTGTGATTCATTCGTCGTCAATTTACGCAAAAACAATCCGTTACTACAGTCTACCTCGATTAACGCTGATTTTCTCATGAAAAATGTTGCTAACAAAGATTGTATAGTTTATGAAAACGGAGAGGCTTTAAGCAAAGAACAGATTGAAGAAATAAAGATGATGTTGATTTCGTATGGCAACCAAAAAGTAACGAGCATCGAATTAGACTTACATGTGTTAAAATTACTTTATTGTTACATCCTGCCGTCTTTTGTGTTTATGCGAATGGATCTGGATTGGCTTCACTGGTGTCTTAAGTTGTTCGGAAACGAACTGCAAAAAATAGATGCTGAACTTATCAAAGATGACAAACATCTAGTAAAATTTGCTACTAAACTACGTGAAAAACGAATGACGTTTCGCAACATGACGGAAGAACAAAAGGAAAATGTATTGAAGAATAGCAATGACAAGTTTTTAAATACGATAATTTCTCACTTTCAAGAAGATTGTTATTCCCTGGAGGAAAATTACAATAAATGTCGGGCACGAGTTCAAAATCTAAAAGAACAATTAAAGGAAAATATGGCACAAGTTGAAGAAAAGGACGAAAGTAAAGTCGCGCAGGATTTGTATTTTGAACGCGAAGAAAGCCATCATATTTGGGAAGAAATGGTTGCACTAAAAATCAATATTGCAAATATGGAGTACATAAAAAGAGATATTCATGCGGCACGCAAGAAAAAAAACACGAAAGATGCTCTCTCATTGCCACACAACTACATGGAATTGCATGAATTAAGAGAGAGTCTCAAGAAAAAGGTTAAAGATTCATGTTTAGACAAGCTACACTTAAAATCAATTGTAGAAACTATCAAAATGGCTATCCAGGAAGTGGAGACTTTTGGAGAGTCTCTGGGAATGGAAAGTATAAATAAAGAAGAATTAAAATCATTTGATGCAATGAAGGAACATGGTTCAACCTGCTGGCAAAACTGTACAGAGAAAGTGAAATGCATACTGAGAGATTCCAGTCAGCATTTGAGGCAAGTTCATTTTAGTTTTAAAGAAGAGTTGCATCTGAAGATTTCATATTATATGTCAGAACAAAGTTTATTCCAAGAAAGTTCTGTTGGTGAGTTAAATCCTAAATCTAATAGTAATTCTCTATCATCAATGAGATCACAAGTCTCAATCAAGGAGCTTGACATCTTGAACCCATTCCCTGATGTTTGGGTTGGAATAATTGATCAACTGAAAAATAGGATTTATGAGCAGATAACAAAAATGAGTCAAATGATAATGTCCTCCACTTTTATATTTGAAAAAAGTGAACAGAAACAAATTCCAAAGATTTATGAAAATATTTTAATTTCAGAAATAATGAATGATCTGTGTAAGCTCTTTGAAATAGTTCTTGAGTCATACTGCAAAGAAATGTACTCCAGAATTAATTCTTTATCATACAGTGATTTAATATCAGATATGGTATTTTCAAATAATGAGAAACAAAATTCAGATCAAAATGACTTCCAAAACTCTGTTCTTCCCCTGAAGAAAGAAAGTATATTTCAGGCAAGTATTAGAATCCCACTATGTAAATCAAAGTCATTACCTAGTTTAAGCAAAGATATGTCTAGAAATTCAATATCTTTTCCTCGTAATAGTAAAGGATTCCAAGATTGCGAAGCATCAAACAGGTCATCTTTGAGACATTCTCTCACTTCAGCCTTTCTCAGAGGATCAGTGTCTTCATTATATAAAGAGGCTGACACTGAATACAAAGTTCTTTGCAAGGAAAGAACAGAATCTGTTGTTCTGCCTGAAGTAAAGCTATCATCAAATACTTTGCCCCCCAAAACTAAAAAGAAATCAATTTCACTTGTAAATTTAGAAGAATTTTTAAATTTATTTCATCCTTCTCTATTAACATTTCAGAAATTCTTCTCTTTGAATACATTGGATGGAAAACTCAGTTGTATGGTTAGGATCTTGAAGTGCATTTCATATTCTATCATAAACATTGAGAACCGACTTGTAACAGCTGATGATCTTATTGACATTTTATCAGTCCTGATTTTTTCCTTGTCTGAAGAGGAACTGAAAAAGCTCTGTTGGGAACTGGTTCTAATAAATACTTTTATGCCTCAGGATGAGCAAATGAACATCAGTGGTAATGCACTTGTTCATTTCTTGTGTGCTTTTGAAGCTCTTCATAGACAGACAGAAAAAAAAATTAAAGTGAAAGTGTGCTTATTTTTTCTACCACAATTGCTTCTCTTTGCCATGAGAGCTTCTGAAAAAGAGACTTGTTTTTATTCCCCTTCATAATGTTAAAACCAAATTTGAGATATCTCTAATCACACCATTACAGTGTATTGCAGGAAAAAAAATCATTATTACTGGCTCCAATGAAACATACTTTTAGGTTATGAAGCAAAGAACATTAACTTAAAATCGGATGTCTTATCTATATAAGATAGTTCATTATAATATTTGTAATGTGCTGAATTGATTTTGAAAAGTATGTATCTATATAAGATGATACAACCAAATATTTTAATCTCATATATTAATCTTGTTTCTTTTTTAGGAACATGTTTCTTTTAATTTTCATTCTGTATAGTCTTTATTTTTACCTCAATTATTTTATTCATGTACACTGACAACATTTTTTCTTTATGTTTTCTTCATTAGAGAGAGATCAAAATGCACACAACTAATTTATGAAGTGTTCATATAGGGAATTCCCTATAAGCATTAACCAAGAGAATTACTTTTGTAGCCCAGTTGATTTACTCTACTTTTCTCTGAAAGAAATTAGCTTTGACATGAAGTTTTCTCTCCACTTTTTTTATTCATACATGTAAACACTAGAACACATAAATATAACTCATACTAGGATTCATATTCATAGTAAGCTAATTTGTTGCCAGAATACTGTGATGTGATAGTAACATTCTTAGATTTTTTATATCAGTGAAAAAACATCTTTATGTTGAAATAAAATAGTAAATGAATAGTTAAATGGTTTGCAAATAGTTGAAAATTAGCAAATGAAAAGAACTTATAAAATTTAGACAAACAGACAAAATGTAAACATCTGCAATTTCGCACCACTGTCAACCTTAAAAGGTTTTGATTTAAACAAATTTTTGAAAATGTTGGGAGTGGTCACTTACAGGTTAATCATATGATATATCCATTAAAATCAAAATTAAATGTAATAAAGAGAAAACTTTTTCAGTCTAAGTGGAAACACACCTGAACTGATTTTACTCACAATAAACAAGTAGGTTCAGTAAACTAATGTCCTACTGAAAAATTGTGAGTGAGTATTTACACTGGATAATTATCAGCAGAAAAGCCAAGGAAGTTAATGTGACCTTTTGATTCCACATGCCTTTTGATTTCATGGAATTTAACCATTGTAATAATTTTTTCTTTACAAATATGTCCATCTGAAAGAGTATATTAATGACATTTTATTGTCCTAAAAATAAAGTAAAGTAAAATAAAGTAAAAAGTCTATATTGACAAAAAATCTAAGGCAGTTGTTTGCACTGAATAATAGTTAAGTAATCAATACATATTAATACTAATTAAATTTCATGAGCAAGATAATAAAAGGAATTTTTATTTTATGAATTCTAAAATAAAAACCTTTAATGTCAAAAACCTATACAATATTCAGTTTTAAATATTCAAGATTTTGATATTAATGCAACACTGTAAACTTTTTGTTTTTATAAAAGTAATGGATCCCTTGATGGAATTCATGAGTTTAAGTGAAATTTATCTATTAACTCTCTTAAAAAACTTTTGCCTACTTTTTATCTACTTCCTCATAGTGTGATTCAACTGTTGTTATTTACCATATTATTCCTTTGAGAACATTTCTAGATAATATAAAATTTACCTATCAAATTTCAGATGAACTACTTCCAGTTGATATATTTATTACCATCATGTAAGAGTGAAGATTATTCTAGGGAGGGTAATGTTTGCAAAATGGCCTTGTGTTAAATGTAACCAGGCCCACCATATTTGAAAGTATGAGAAGTTTGACAAAAGACAAAAGAGTTTCATATGTATAAATAAGTGCAAATTCATTTAATGACAAGAATGACATCTGCTTTTAACTAATTTAAATATTAAGCAGTACTAAAAATTAATTTATTCAAATTTCATAAGCTTAAATATGTGGAGCAGTAGAGGGGTAAATGATGCAAAAAATAATTTCCTACACAAATCTTTGGCCCCCCACTAATGTAAAAAAAAACAAAAGTTTTAACCAACATCTCAAGTATTCTAAAAAGGATTAAAAAATGTAATTTAATCAAAAAATCCTTTGATCTTTTCCCTTAATAATAACAAAGATAAAACTTTGTTTTTATTAATATGTTTTAATATATTTTAATAGGTGGAAAGACACAAATAGATATCTGGATTTTCAAAAGAAAAATATTGAAGTTTATTAGACATTCAATTATTCTTCATTCAATTCTGATGTTATTGTGTCATACCAAACTGTAACTGATTGTGTATACATCATATAAAAACTACAGAAGATATATTGAATGAATTATATACATGGTTTTCCATAAATAATATTTTGAAATACAACATTTAAATGTTGAAGAATGAACAACTTATCTCAAGTAGTATTTGTTACACAAAAGATCAGATAGTTTCTAAACCATAAACAAAGAGGACATTTATTTTCATCTGTAGCTTCAAATTTCGATGGAAAATTGCCTGAATATTATATGCTTGAATTGGGACTCGGGAGTTTGCCTCATTCATTATATTCTTCCCTATTTTCAAGCACTTTGACTAATGTGCTTTTCCATAACCAAATATAAACAAAATAAACTTTCATTTAGAAATTCTGTTTCAGAGTCAGCGTATAAACAGCATTAAGAGAAATGTGTAAAATAGGTACCTCCACTAATTCAGTATACATAATAAATTTTTCAAAATGTAAAGGTTTCTTGAAGCTTTCATTTTAGCTTTAACTGAAAGCTACAGAATTTAAAATTTACTATTTCCAATAAGCAAAATACTCTGTGGTGTATTTCAAACAGTTAATTTGTGGTTTTAAAAATCTTACAAAATAAAATATATATTTCTGAAAGATTATATGAAGAAAATTAGCTAATTTAAAGTTAAATTAATCTGATTTGAAACAAATATTACTTACTTGTAACATAAAATGTTGTATACAGGCATTTCTTAACCATAGGATCTTGTTTTTCTGATGAATCAGTCAATACAATTTATCAATCGCCTAATATGTTGACAAGTTTGGTAATGCCAAATTACTAGCTTATATAAAGTTTTTTTTTTCTGTGAGCCTTAAAACATGTGAGTTTTTAATGATAATTGTCATGGACAAATTCGCATACTTAGAAAAATTAGAATGTTTAACCACAAAAAAAATTTTAATACTTTTTAGAAATATTCAGGGTTGTCAGATTATAATAAGCTTTACAATATCATTAATAAATATAGTTTTAATTAATAACATTATTTCCTAAGGGTTACACCATTAAAACTGAATTTTAAATGATTTGAAACTTTAGAAATTATTCAATTTAAAAATGTAAAAAAAAGGAAACAAATCTTGTAAAAATTCAGTTTTCATCCAAATGTTTTTCTTCAAACAATATTGTCTTTAATATACAGTAGCAAGCATAAAGATCAGATGTTAAGAAAAAGTTTAAATGGGAAATAACTTTTTATTTTAAAGCTTCATAGAACATTTTATCAAGGAAAAATAAAGATATAAAGGTAAATTATATAATTCCAAAATATAAAGCTCAATAAACTTATTTTGATAAAGTTATAACATTCAAAAAAAATAGATGATCAAAAACATCAGAATGATTAACAAAATCATACTATTATAATGGATACATCATATCCAAATGAAAATAGTGTTCATAATTCTTGATGTGTAAACCTTTACTTTCAATAACAGCCTGACATCTTTTGCTACATTGCATTCATTAACAGATATTTTTTCCCATTTTCCTTTCAAAATGGTCCAACGTTTGTTGGATTCTTTTTTTTTCATTTAGCAACTTTCAAGCCTTCTCAATAGGATTCATGTCTGGACTTTGAGCAGGCCACTCCATAATAGTAATATCCTCCTCAGAAAGAAATGTCTTGAATTACAATGATCTACATTTACAACCAATGTGAAATAACTAAGTATATATACTTAGGAGACTGCATGATAATAGTTACAAGTCACTTTGCATACAAAGTAGGGATTCCTAAATTTTATCTCAGCTTACTTTGTAAAACAGACATGTAATAATCTTTGTATAATTCATAAGGATAGGGAAAATTCTGATTATGAAATGTCTTGTGTCCAATCAATATAATTGGAGATTTTTTTCTTTGAAATGTTTTCCTTATCATCAGAGTGAATTTTTATGTTATATGATAACATTTTTGTTATTTTTTCAGTACTTTCACAATAAATTGAAATGTTATGTCATTTATCATTAATATTTTTATTCCTATTTATTATTTCTTCAGCAAATATTTATTTAATACATAAAATTTCCTATCTTTTATTCTATATGATATTGTCTGAAAAACAGAGCCATTTCTTTTTCTTTCATTATTCCATTTATTAATTCTATATCATACTTATTTCTGAATTGAATTTCAGGATTTTCTTCATTTCACTAAATACTAATAACATGCAAAAAATTAAAATATCTTTTAAGTTGTTCAACCATTCATTAAGTGTATTTTGTCATATTAGAATTACTGTCTTCATTTTTGTTTTTACATTATTGCAGACACAATGTTTCAGCCACATACCCTCCTTTTGATCTTCAGGGATATCTGAAAATAGAAAGAGAGTACTTGGCCAAAATGTTGTCTATAATAACAATAGTTTGAATAAGTAAAAGTACATTCCTAGGATTTTTGGAAGTTCTCCAACCAAATTCTTAACAGATGCCTACTATTATAAATGACCCCTAGGTCATCTCACCTTCATCAGAAAAGGTGAAGTCCTTCACCATGATCCTTGTCTCTAACTTAACATGAGATGAGAAAAGCCATCTCTTTCCCAACTCCCTCATCTCACTGAGCACAATATTTTATTTAATATTTTTATTAAAGCCTGAGAAGACTCAAGATTTGCGAAAAGTCTTGAACCTAAAAAAAGTTACAAGTCCAGATAAAATCCCAATGATTGTCCTTAAGAGTATTAACCCTGAGTTATCTCTAATCTTAGCAAAACTGTTTAACTACTGTTTGAAAGAGAAATTCTTCCCAAGTCAGTAGAAGGTGTCAAGTGTACACTCTGTTTCCAAGTATGCAGGTGAGCACTCATTCCTGTCTCAGAATAGACCCATTAGCCTCCTGAACATCATTAGCAAGCATTTTGAAAGTATAATCAACAAGAAGGTTGTTGATGATCTTATAGGATACACATCCTATATCATCCATCAGCTAACTAAAATACAAAAAGTAAAATTCCACACCCGCAAAATCGGATCCAAATGACTAAAATCATTTTAGAAAACCCAAAATAAAATTGCATACCCACAAATTTGGATTCAAAGACTAAAAGCATTTTCAAAAAACCCATCTAAGAAAAATTTCACAAGTCAGTGTGAACTGCAAAATTCTGGATCCTAATTGGATGGCAAATAGAAAATTCAAATATGACATCAGTCAAATGTTTTTTCACAGCTAAAGAAGAAAATGCCTCTGGGAGCCAGTTACATGACCAGATTTAACTACTTAAGGACATTCAGTGACCCAGTCAGTCCAGTCAGAATGGGAGCAGTATCTGATAGCATCTCACAATGTAAGGCAGAAACTTCAAGCTGACTTGGTCATGTCAACCTCTTCTTCCAATTTTCTTTTCTTCTTTTTCACTCCATGCTACCCAGACGAAGGGCATGTCACAGTTTCATGCAACTTCTTCCAACGTTCTTTTCTTTGTTTTCACTCCACACCATGAAAGAGAGCAACGACAACAAGTACCATTTCTTTATTTGTTTTACCTTCTCTCTCACTCTGTCGCCAACCTACTACAAAGAGGAAGAAACATTACAATCACAATTCTCTTACAACACACAAAGGAACATAAGACTTTACATTTTACTACTCTCAGTATATGGCCCTGGGACACTTAGCTATTTACTACTATGAAACCATGAACTCTAAACTTTAAATACCTACATTTCTTTTTGAACAATTTTAACTACAAAGCTGTATGCATTTTCTCAATGAAGAATGATAATGCCTTTTGGCCCATCCATTAATTTCATTGACTGTCACTTAAGATTCATATCTGAAAATGACTTCAGAAAAATCAATTTTCATGTATTTCTTGACCCAATTTTGACACTTTAAAATATTTGTTTATACTTCTGAGATGAAGTAGTATTAGTATTTACATTATTTATGTTGTTCAGACTGTTGTCCTCATCTTTATAGGCCATATTTGTATTCACAATGTTTTGGCTGTTGTACACTCTGGCCTTCTTCAGGTGATTGGAATTTCGAACCAAACCAAATTATGAATTCAATACCTGACTACAACTGGGGTGAACAAATAATTTAGAGAGTTGAGTTAAAGGAAGACAACTAAGACATGGTTTATGGAACCAGAACAATATACCCCAGGGTTTGGTATGTAATTCCAATCACCTGAAGAATGCAGAAGCATAAAATGGCCAAAACGTTGTAAATATGGATGTGGCAATAAAGATGAAGACAACAGTCCAAACAATGTAAATAATTTAAAATATTTGCTTTACTGATAGGATTTTGTCCAAGAGATTTCTTGACAGATCTGAATTTGTGAAGTATTCTACACCTTTTGTCCTTCTTAACCCTGTCAATTCCAACCTGTACAAAGATCTAAGCACTGATAAAAAGTGATTGTTTCACTATAACTCACTTTTGTTTCCATTCCTCTTGGGTACACAAGTTCTTAAAGCCTTTTCCTTTGCTTCTAGTATTCAACTTAGTTATATTTTCAACAGCCTTTGATGATCTTTTTAAAGCCCTTTTAATATTTCCAGTGTGGACATTCCCTCGCTTAATTACTTTGTTATTTCCATTTTTCAGCATTTGTTAGATCTTTTCTATTACCTATGTTTCAACATATATTATGGACACAAGTTTTTATTAGATTTCAGAGGCTTTAAACTAAATATTAACTTCAGATTGCAGTTTTTGTAATAAATCCAATAACTTTAATAAAACGTTGAAATTACCTAAAAAATCTAACTTAAACTTTGTTTTGATGTCTAAATTAATAATTTCAAATTTTACAAAAACATTTTTTTTTAAAAATTGAGTTATTGAGGTTTATGTGGTTTGTATAATTTATTTATAAGTGGCACTTTGTGTGTGTATCTATATTACCTATAGACTCCAAAACGGCTGAACCGATTTTCTTGAAAATTTACACAGTTGTACTATAAGCATCTGTGAGTGTTCTTAGCTAGGTTTTGCGTCGAGGTACCCCCGATAAATATCGATAATCAAAAAAATCAGGTTATAGAAGGAGTGGTCTGATTTTAATCAAATTTGATACACTCATAGACATAAGAAACGATATTCAGAAGTTTCAAGGTTGCATTTCTTACAATAGTGCAGAAAATCAATAATATATATAGATCTATATAAAAGGCAAGATGTTTGTGTGTGTGTCTGTTTATCTGCCTGTATGTCTGTATTTTTTCAGCCCTTTTATTTTAGTTTTTGCTTCGGGTTTGGCTCTAAGTAGGTATAATTGTAGTTCTTAGTCTCAGCCATGATACCATTTACTTAGAGGACTTATTTAGCCTTCAAAATTCAGTTTACGATGAAAAATCTTATTTGATATCGATACCAGAAAATCAAAATTTGACTTACATCCATTCATTTTTCTTTCAGTCTACGGTTTCGCTTTAACTGGAAACAACTATTGCTTTTTAGTCTTTCGTGCTATATATATGAACTGTATTACAAAGATGATGAATGTACCTACCTTGATTATTTCTTTTTGAAATTGATTTCAACTTTTTATACCTTCCAGTTGCAGCTTGGTCTAGAAAAATGACTTTGTTTACAGCAAAATAATATTTAATTTTAGATCAGTGCAATGATATTGTATAATGTCAAAAGAACTAAAAAATATGCTCACAAATTTATTAGCAATAGATTGCTAAACTTCATAAATCATTTTCAACTGTTCTCATTAAATAAACTTAACCTTAATGTCGACTGTCCCATTTTTGGCGAAAGAGTGCATTACTGAGTAGAAACCAAGAAGTAATACCTGATACTTATTCTAATTTTTATAATTAGTATTAGATTTTACAGTAGAGCTTAATGGGTTATTCATTTTTGTCATAAGTAAAGCTAATAGAAATTGTTTTTTAAATAAATTCATTTATTTAGTTCTAGATATTCAATGAGCAAAAGTTATAGACCTCCATAAAATTTACTTCAAATCTTATAATCTTTTCAAAATTTTTAATATTATGAAGCTTGATAAAAAATTATAAATGTTAATTCCTATTGGAATACTATCTTTTTTATTGACTGTCACAAATTATATATTTATTCGTTGTTCTATTTTACTTAATACTTTGTTTAAAAGTGTGAACAATGATTGAAAGTTATCTATGGTAGCTCTAATGTTTGATTAGCCATTAGTTTTTTACTGCAAAATTCATTAATAATAAAATACATTCTGGATAACTGGAAATGATAATTGTAGTAGATTAGAAATTAAGAATTAAAATCAACCTTCTTCACATTTACAAAAATTCACAATGACTGTGAAATCCTGGTTTTTCCCAAATAGAAAAAGGATTGACCATGTGCTTAAAGAAAAAGTCCAGATTTTGCAAGTAGGTATTAAATTGATTTGGACCAATGGAAGACTTAAGTGCTGACCGGACATTCCATTGGTCCTCTTTCTATTTCCTTTTCATATGCTGATTTCTTTTACTTCTTCTTCATCCACTGACATTCCTACTGAATACATACATACATACATACATACATACATACATACTGTAGGTACTTTTTCAACTATTACTATTACATTTTCTACAAATCTTGACAGCCATAATTTTCTCATTGAACAGGAACTCTACCATTAACTTCTTAATAATGTTTCTAATTGCATATTAACTTCTACTTGTGTTGTTTTTTCCTTTTCATAAATTCTATTTTAACATGAAAAATGTATATTTTTATTCTTACACTATTCCACACATTCCAACCTGCCGACAACCAACCTTCTGATGAAAACCTGATGATAATAATTCTGCATAAATCTTGTAAGTTGTAGGGAGTTTGGTTATGTCTGACACAAGGCCAAATCAAAGAAACATTAACCAGCTCCCTATGGCTACAGTGGTGATCCCCGATGTACAAGGAACACATATCCCCTATGTCTTCAGTGGTGGCTCCCAATGCTCAAAGAACATGCACCCTATGGCTACATAATAATGCACATATATAATATAAACTATCGCCCGGTTCACACTCCACCCACATCTATTGAACAGGTGAAGAGGCTCATCCCTTGTTTCCTGTTTAGGATGCGGTTTCCGGTTTTCTCTTTTCTAATCTTCTCACTCTTATGTAGCCCCCTGCACATCAGTGGCGTTACCGCCTTGCTTGGGGTGATATGATTAAAAAAAAAATCATATGGTATAAATTTTTCACTCTTAATAAATGCAATGCATAGATGACGAGCTTTAATTAAAAAGAATAAATCATTAAATGATTAGATTCTTGATAAGTCTTGATTTTGTGTTTGCTTGTGGTGATGCTGTGTCTGGCTCAGAACAATAAAAAATGTTTTGGAACAAAAAAGAGTTAAGGAAAACTCTTCTTTCAGATTACTTTCCACCAACCAGAACAGAAGTTAAAACCCAAGATAATATGAAAAGATAAATTTATGAGTCTACCAACATCATCAAGGTCACCAGCCACTGAAAATCACTATTCATTCATGCTTTGTCCAAATGAATGCAGATATACCAAGGCCATCCTTGGGATAGGCATTTTCAGCTGAGAGCAAGAAGAGCTTTATACACTCAAAGGATAAGTGTCCAACCCAAATTACTGACATGATCAAAACTAAAACCTGACAATTTGTTCTGAAACTACCTTCAAGTAGATGCATATCAAACCTTCCTTCCTTACTGCTACCATGATACTTCACTTAGCATTACTTATCAACAACTAAAGCTTTGCTATTAGGAATGACCTTGATTTCTGACAGATCAGAATATTAACTATGTGTGAACTTTCAGAGTATCAGTTCCACTTTCATGTGAATATTTTCTTCTACCTAACTGAATGTTGTGTATGGACATCCTTATTTACAAAAGTCAGGCACATTTATGCCCGAAAACATTTTTTAAATTCATTTTTAAGTCTTAGTGTCAATCAGTTTTACTAAGATTTTCCATTTATATAGTTTTTACCACCTAACTGATACAAATTAATTCAGAAATTTAAAAGATTTAAAACTAATTAAAATTTTTAAAATGTAAACAATCTTGTAACAAATCATTATTCATCAAAAGAATATGATTTCTTAAGATAATAGTGTCCATAATATTTTATTCATAAAAGAAATAAAAAAAAATTTTAATTAAATAATGTTTTAATTTTATTGCATTTTTATTTTATAATACAGAGCAGATTTTCAGTAACTGTGGGTCCTGTTCTATAATAAAAAGTTCATGATTCTCCAAAGAATTCTGCATTTAATTAATATAAACATTAAGCAAAGATTATTTTCTCAAAAATTTCATAAGATTTAATAAGTGAGTAGGGATGTAAAAACAAAAAAATGTTTCATTAAGATTTACAAAGAAAAAAAAACATTTTTAAAATTATTTAATTCGTTTATGAAAACATTCTGAAAGTTTCATAAAAATCCAACAATTATTTCATTTTTGCTAGGATTTCTAAATCACCACAAAAAAGACATTAAAATTTCTTATGCAAGCCCTACTGACACAAATAAAATAAAATTTTAATGAATTTCAAATGTTCTAAAAAAGATCAGAAAATCTAATAATCCAAAAACCCTTTGATATTTCCTTTTAAAATAACATAAAAGTTTTTATGATAAAACTCTGTTTTTATTAAGTTTGAAGCATTTTTTCATTATGGTATGCTCATTTTTTAGTAAATCTGTGGAGTTACAATCTTTATACCCTTCTTTTCCACTCAAACAAATTTATTGCAAATAAATTCTTTCTGTTTAATTTCAGACTCAGTAAGATTTATTTTCTTGTGCATCTAATGAACTAAGTAGTTTTTTATTATTCAATTTTTATTCTTTTTTTTTTTTTGTCTATAGATTAATTTTCATATTGTTGACAGATAGAGTATATTTAAATTAAAGATAACTCCAAAATATCTCAATATTATTTTTAAAATATAAAAATAAAACTATGATATCCATATTTAGATCAGAACAGCATCAAACTTTGAATAATATAATACAAGTAACTACTAATGTTCCCTCTCTGGAAATAGTTTTCATCATTTATGCTGTTGTGCTGCCAAATTTTATTTAAACTTGCTATTTTAATTCTGTTTTTAAAATTTACTACTTTTAACTGTTTAACATCTAGTCTACAAGTAATGAAAACAATCATTATACAAGTAAGAGCATCTGTTGTTATTTATCTCTGATCTATAACAGATATCTCATTCAGTAAATTTCTTACTTTTAAAAATTTATGGAATTTAAGGTTGCATGTTGGTGTATTGTAGGTGTGTGGGTACACATATAAACAAAGAAGCAAAAAACTTGGGTTTCTACTATAGACCTTTTATAATGTTAGTTTTCTTAACGTTATTTTGAAGGGAACTTTTGGTAACTCGCTATTAGCAAATTAGATAATTTTGATATCTTCACATAAAGTCAACATACTAAACGAATCCTTCAAATAATACACAATAATGCTCTTGGAATAATTCTCTCAAGTAATTCCCTAAGAAACAATCTCTTCAATGATGCACAACACTGGAATAATGCACAGACTTCTGTCTGAGTGCTTTATATAGTAAATATTTATGGTCACACGATCCCAGCATTCAACGGTTAGGTTTGTTGCCTAGAGATCCATATTTGACTACACATGTTGATATTGACACATAACAGGACTGTTTATTCTTTTAAATAGAAGCTGTAGGGAATAAAGTTTCATTTTTTTTTTTTTAGTATAGAAGTAAATTAGAATAAGTAATGATAGGAATGGTTATAATGTTTGAGCTCAAGTTGTAACACTGTAAGTGTTCTTTATGCATCCACATTAAAATAGTATCAACGGACCATGGATTCTAACTTGGGAATAGATAGTTGAAGAATATATTGGTGTGTGTACATTTTTCTTTTTCTTTGGAAGAGCTAAGAGAAAAAGAGAGGAATAGGTGCTGGGGCGATGGGCAGAGAGAGGTGAGATACAAGGCACTCACAAAATGGCATTGATTTAATTGAACACAGACCAGATGTGTGATTCGCCTGACCAAAGAGAGAGAACTCTTTCTTTTTCTTTCTTGTTTGTTTTTCTTTTCTCTTTTTTCGTCAGGGAAGCAATAGAGGCCACCTGCGGTGAATTATCAGCTGACTTCGAAAAGAACCACCCATGTGATGAGAGGAATTATAATTAATGCTGGCACGTGAATGTACAAAATCAACTACCTTTATCTCCAGGTTGGCAGATATCAGTGCAAAATCATAAACGGGTGATTAAAGCCAGATACATGAAATTAACATTAGACTTTTGGGGAAAAACACAACATTGCCAGCCAACCCCACACTATATCAAAGCATTTTTAACAAAAAGGCAGAACAGAATTAGAAAACAAGGAGACATACTCAAGACATGGTGGAGAGCTATTCGACCTAGACAGTTACAACAAGAAATTCTCTCTCACACTAAAAGATACATCCACTGTCACTAAGCAGAGAGAAAGGGGAGGGGTAGCATAAACAGTCAATGACTGTCTTACCTCTAATGACAACTATACATAGTAGCAGCAGTAGTTAGTGGATTCTGAGGAAAAGTTGTATTGTTTTTTGTTTTGTTTTTATTTTTTATTAATTCTTTTCTTCTCTCTTTTGCTGTACAAAGAGTTACAAATATAATCATTAGTCCACATAGACTGGCTTTTGCCGTTGTCGCTTTGATTATTTTGTTCTTGTCTGTTTTCCCCTATTTCTGAATTGTGCACCCACCCTGCCTCTTCATTTGCAGTTGTCCCCAAGTGCAGCACGAAGACGACTGTCCTCCAAGTTCTCAGCTCGTCTTGAGATCAGAAATCACAATGTGGTCAGGGGAGTGAAGGATTTCGACAGATCATTAATACCTTCAATCACACAGGGACGGAATGGCAGGCAACTGGCTGCAGTCTCATGTGCGACTAACTTATGGCCAGTTAGTGCATGCAGCACACATATACACAAGCCTGAGACTTGGGAGTACTGATGTGGAAGGTTACAGAGTTTACCAGTGTTAGTTTGGACATTATGGCTGAAGTGTGTGGGTTAAACCAAATAATGTTACATTTACATGATTTCTGTTTATTTCTGCTTACCTTGTTTTTAACAGAGTATTCTAGACTAGTGTTGAGTTTACTTTTTCTAAAGCATCATACATTAATGATTAATGTATTTAATTTTAGACTTGTCAAAAATTTTATTTGACGATTCTAAAATTAAATACATTAATTTATTGGATAGGAAAAATAACTTGTGTAAAAAAAATAAGGTAATAAGTATGTAAACAAATTCTTGGTTTAGATATTCTTCAGAAAATAGACAACTTTTTTTAAAATATAATAATGCCATCATTTCAAAAAAAGAACAATTTTTTATAGCTAAGTAGAAAAGCTTGTGGTGATCCCAAATAGTGTTAAAAATAAAATATTAAAATAAAGCATTTGCTTTCCTTTAAAACCTATATTTCTTTCTCTCTTTTGTGCTCCCCCCCTGCTCTGGGACACATTGATATGGTGTAATAGCAAGCTTGTCTCACGAGAATCATTGCAATTGAGTAGTGAGTTTGATCCTCACTTGGTACCCACTACTTTCAGCATTGTGCCACATCTAAGCGGCACTTACAAAATCAACTCTCTCTTCCCTTCTCTATGCTTCACTCTAAACTCACAAAAAAGGGTAGTCCCAATTAAAAAAATAAATGAAATATGAAAATAATATATATAAACCAAAAAAAGAATTCAAATTAAAATAAGATATTTACTTTAAAACCCTTCTCTTTCTCTATCTCTTTCTCTATATACTTCACTTTCAACAAACGAGAAGACAACTCTCAAATAAAATAGAAGAAAAAGAAGAAAGAAGTCTAGAAACTACCAAAAATCAGAGGGGCTTCATGCATAACTTACACATTATAAAAAAATGAAAAAGAAATGATCACTGAAAAATAAAATAATTTTAGACAATCAAAAAATGAATACAAAGAGACTTTTGATGTGAGCTAAAATCAAGTTTTGCACCAGTAATCTAGGATCCTTGTCAAAAGGATATAAACTGACAGCCCTGAGGCAGATGTGGAGAATGCATCACCAGAGAAACCTGAAAAAGTGAAAGGACTGTCAAAGAAACCAGCCATGCATGTCATATAAAGAAGTTAAAATGTTACCTACTGAGTCAAGACAGACATTCTTCCAACAGCTACCACAATTGGACTTATAAAATGAACTTTTGCTACATCAAATACCAAAAGACTCACTCTAATCTAAATCAAATAAATAAATATACATTATTTATTTTATACCCTTGAGTCAGTTCATTTTATTCCAAACTTTCCAGTAAATCGATAGCTTCTCTCTGGCACACTACCCACAAAGACAACCATCAAATAAAATAGAGGAAGAGGAAAAGACTTGAATAACTGCTGTGAAACAGAAATTCACTGGTGTAGAACTCTACACCAGTGAATTTCTGTGTAAATGAAAGTGAAAGTGAAGTATATAGAGAGAAAGATAGTTATTGTAACTAAGAATCTACCAAAATAAGAGAGGTTCCACACATAAATTCTGCTATAAAAAAAGGAAGTAATTCTGGAAAATAAATAAAACAATCAAAAGAACAAAGAGACTTTTGATGTTAGCCAAAACTAAACTGCAAGCTAAGAACTTTGGAAACTTTCTTAAGTGTATATAAAGTGATGGTTGACAGACACCAGTAGAGAAAGAACAGACAGTGAATAAAAGCTCTGACTTTGTTGAACTTTCTGCCTCCAGGCTACCGATAGTTCTGCTAGGTATACATAGCACAGGTTTTTCACCGTTTATTGAAGTCATATGTGTCGCCATATTGATCCCACATCTCTTGGTTGATGAACCCAATGCAAGGTAAGATACCTCTGTTGGCAATGAATATATACAAGGTTTAGTTAAGTCCATGACACAATTGAAAGTGCATAATTTTGGTGAAGGACACTATTATGCCACTAATACAACTTACATCCCAAAATCACTGAGTACGATTTAGGATTGATCAACTCAGAAAACCTTTAGAAGTGGAGCCCTACAATGTTCTGATACTGTCAACTAAAACTTTCATGATTGATATGAACAATAGAAGCCATGATGTGGTATCAATTATATCAGGCTTACTAAAAGTAAAATAAATCCCAGTACAACAGATAAAGTAAACAAAAATGACTTCATGACTGACAGAAAATAGCACAACAATCAACAACACTGTAGATAATAAATGGTTTTAATCAAACTAATAAATCTAAGACAAAGAAAAATAACAACTTTTTCTATTTTTAGATATTTATTTCCACTCACTAGCCCTACTTTTTGGGGGGAAAACTACTGTGATGAGGCCAAATGTAAAAAATAAATTATATAAAAAGAAAGAATTCAAATTAAAATAAAGCATTTGCTTTCCTTTAAGACCCATATCTCTTTTTTCTCTCTTTCTATTTTCTTTCAATATAATTCTCTCCCAACTAATGAGAAGGCAATCCTCAAATAAAAAAGAGGGGAAAAAAAGACTGAACAGCTACTGCAAAATGGAAGGGTCTAGTTATTATCACTAGAAATCTACCAAAATTAAAGAGGCTCCACAACTTTAGCCATATAAAAGAAGGAAAATATTAATGATCTCCCTGATTCCATAAGAACCCAAATAGGTTTGTACGCCGATGACACCACAGTTTACTCTCGCCTCCAACAAAAATCTGGTGTAGGCGTCAAAGCTAAACTTGCAGCCGAGATTGAAAAAGACCTCCAATCCATATTGGACTGGGGTAAGAAATGGCTAGTAAATTTTAATGCTTCTAAAACGAAGCTACTGTCAATTAACCATCATCGACAATCTCACCTACCTCCCATTAGCATGGACCAGGCTTGCCTCCCAGAGAGTAAAACACTACGCCTCCTTGGTCTCACACTTTCAGCGGACCTCAAATGGAATGACTATATCGAATCCATTGCTAAATCCGCTGCTATGAAAGTCGGTTCTCTGTGTAGGGCCCGGAAGTTTTTTCCGTCTAAATCTATCCTGCACATTTACAAATCTACCATCCGCCCGTGCATTGAATACTGCTGCCATATCTGGTCGGGTGCCCCTGCTGTTCTCCTCGGGCTTCTCGATAAGGTTCAGAGGAGGGTCTGTAATGTGATAGATACCGACTTGGCAGACCGCCTGCAGTCTCTCTCCCACCGGCGAGACGTGGCTTCACTGTGTCTCTTCTATAAATACTTTCACGGCTTCTGCTCCGATGAACTTAGATCACTGGTGCCCCCTAAATACGAATTTGCACGAGATACTAGATTAGCAACTAGATCCCACCCTTTTACAGTGAAATCAATAAAATGCAGCCGTAACTTCTACTCCAACAGTTTCTTTCCTCGCACTTCCCGACTGTGGAATTCTCTTCCAAAAGATTGCTTCCCCGACGGCTACAATCTCCAGGAGTTTAAATGTAAGGTCAATAGACACCTCCTAACACACTAACCTGCTCCCATTCTATCAAACACTCTTCCCATCTGCCCGACACTCATCCTCGCTATCCTTACTCATCTATCACCTTTCTCCTGACATTCCCTATGTCTATCCACTCCTTCTCTTTACCTTCCCCTATGTAGCCCCATGCGCAATAGTGGCAGTGGAATGCCTTGCTTGGGGTGAGATGATTAAAAAAAAAAAAAAAAAAAAAAACAAATGAATGCTGGAAAATAAATAAAAAAATTTTGGCCAATAAAAAGAACAAAGAGAATTTAGATGTTACCTAAAACCAAGCCTGAGCCAATGAGTCTGAAATCTTTCTTAAGTGTATATAGTGACAATAGTAGAGAAGGGACAGCCAGAGAAATTGGACAAGCATATTGCATGAAGAAACTAAGCAGTTATTTGTTTAAGACATTTTTCCACCCTTCTTGGACCAAGAATGCATGTCAGATTGACATCCACAGACAGTTTCTAAAGTAACAACACTCCTAACTACTAGGAAGGTCTGGCTTATAAATTATCAAATACCCAGCCAAATAAACTTGAACCAACCTGATTTACAAAGGACTCGCTGTAATTGAGGTCAAATAAATAAACATATATTATTTGTTTATACCTTTGACTGTTCATTTATTCCAAAGTTTATAATAAATAATACTACGAACCTTTAGAAGAATAATTTTATCAATTCTTATGTTCCTTTGCTTGACAATTGTTGGATTACAGCCCTCAACAATAATCACAGGCAGTGAGATACTGACTTATTGCACTCTGACAATAATTCCAGGCAGCACAAGATTTGAAAGAATCTCTCCTTTTGGTGACTGATATCTACAAGACATCCTCTTCTCGCTTTGTCAAAATGTAAGTACCTCAGAGACAGACGCTGAAGGTTGTTTTGAACCCTCCACATTTAAATTAATTTCTCATTTTTTTCTATTTAACATATACTGTTTATACTTGTTTATATAAATTTCATGTCTTATTTCTTGTTTTTGCTTGGACTCATATGAGTCCAACAATATTATTTGTGGGACAAATATACTAGGAGCTTTAATCATTTACTAAAATATGTCTACACTTCATATCAAACTTTCAGCAAAAAAATAGAACATATAAAAATATACTTTAGAAGTTTGAGGGGAGTGAAAATTTGGCCTTGTAAAAATATTCAACATGTCCACAAAAAAAAAGAAAGGAAATGAACTGTAAATACAAAATTTTATATACCAGAACTATTGAGGTTTTTTACAAAATGTTTGTCAATGTTTAACAAGCACACCCATAAAAAACAGTATATTAAAAGGACAGTTATTTTTTGTCACCACAATTAGTTACTCCCTTGGCAATTTTTATTGTTTTAAAAAGCTTTTTGCAAAATTTTAATAAAACCCAAACAACTAGATTTATTCATTCTTTTTTCTCGAGAATTAACAACAAAACTATTCATCAGTATTTATTTATTAGATTCTTTATTTAAACTAATAATTTTAATAATAAACATATATGAACCAACTTCTTATGTGCTGTGTCCATTCAGGATGTGGGCGATCATGGCCTTCCACATGTCACAATCCCTGGTGGTTTTTAGCACACTTTCTTCTGTTACTCCACCCAAACCCTGCTCTGCTATCCATTTACTCAAGCCTGTCAAGTATGTTACACACTGCTTTCTCCTATCTTTCTTTCCCTCTATCTGACTTGGGAGTATCAGATTCTCCAATCCATCCTTCCTCATTACATGTCCCAGGAACTTTAGCTGTCTTTTCCTGATGTTCAGTATTAGTTTCCTTTTCATTTTCATCCTTTCCAAAACCTCATCATGCTTGATCCATGATATCCACATCATCCTCCTGTAGAACCACATTTTCAGTTGCTACAAGTTTTTTCCATTTTCCTTCAGAGATTGCACAGCATTCACTGCCATATTAAAGAACAGACATCACATAGCAATCCAGTACTCTCTTCTTTGTTTTGAGTGAAGCTTTCTTATGTGTGAATACTCTACTCAGCTTCTGGAATGCATCCTTGGCCATGCCAATTCACCTTCAGATCTCAGTGTCACACTTTCCATCTTGTTAGAATACTTCCCAGTTATTTAAATTTCTCTACCTGCTTGATTTTAGTATTCCCTACTTGTAGTTGGCACTTTGGACTCCTCTTTTTGCTGATGACTATACATTTATAGGAGATCTTGTAGTTTCCTTTCTGTGTCTGCTATCAGCACTGTAGCATCTGTATCTGTGAACAATATAAGTTCAGACAGCGGTCACCAATGACAAATCCTGGGATAACTTCTAGGGCCCTCAGAATAGTCTTGCTGTACAAGTTGAATAAATCTAGTGAAAAGACACATCCTTGTCTTATGCTCCTTTCTATTTTTGTATATTTGCTGAATTCATTTCCTGTCCATATGCAGGCAGTTTGCTGCCAGTAAAGGTTCTTGATTACTCTAATGTCTCTCAAATATGTTGAGGTTGCTGGGTATTTTTATCAATTCTTTGTAGCATACTTTGTTGAATGCTTTTGCATAGTCTATAAAACATAAAACAGGTACACATCCTTCATTCATTCTGGCTTCTTAGGCAGTGCTATGAAAATAACTTTGAAAATAATTTCTTTCTTCATAAGTTTATAATAATGTCTGAACTATAGAACAAGAAATTTAAACAAACACATAATGAGTGTAATTATAGAAAAAAATGCATTTTCTGGACATTATGCATTTTCTTCTGCTACTATTTCATATCTCAAATTACTTCTTGTTCCAATTTTTCAGGAAGGAGATTATCATTATTCATCATACAATGGACAATTATTTTTATAATCGACAATTTATTTTAGTTCTATAATTCAGAATTTTTTTTTAAGTTATACTTCTTTATATGGCAAATAATAAATAAATATAGCATATGTAAAAGAAAAACCCATATAAAATCTGTTGCTCTTCTTATATTATTTTTTCAACATATTTTTTGCAAAGTTAATGGATTATATTTTTAAATCAGATTTTGAAAATAGCTGAAGAGTCTGCTGAAACTGCTTGACCATTAGAATGATGACATCTGTAGGAACCTTGATTATGTTTACCAAATTGGTATTGTGCCAAACATAGCCAAACTTTTCACAATTTTAAATTATCAGTAGGTTGAAAAGATAAAACTGTCTCATTTGTATAACTAAGTGAAAATTTATTTATCAAGCAGAATAACATCCAATTTGTATATATGAAATTATTAAATTGTAAAAATGTTCTAAGAGAAAGAGAAATTCAGAGTTCATTTGTTTCAGTGAAATGTGAAGACAAAAGATAAGTCTGTTTCACTGTGTGTATCAACCACTAGTAATAACATCTTTCCTCTCTTTCTTTTTGTGGACAGTGAGTAGGGGAAGAGGAAGAAGGTGAGATAAAGAAGGCAGGACCAGAGAGAAAGTGAGAGAGTGCAAATGTGCGGTTGATGGGACAGTTGTGTCTGATCAGCAGCTGAGAATTCTCTTGCTACATTGTGCATTGTGGTACAGTGAATATCGGCTCGGAACGAGAAACCGGGGAGCCAAGTTCGAATTTCAGGTGAATCCATCGTATTCACTTACGCACAAATACCCTTGGGAAAGGTATTAATCCATCTCTTCCTTCTAGTTATGGGTTAAATAACAGGACAGATTGGGTTCTATAGCCTTGGTCGACAACCAGTCTACCGCAGAAAGCAATGGCAACCTACTGCGGGATAATCTTTCGAGACATGATTGCCCAAGCGTGTATCACATATGGCACTTAACTGACTGACATTGTGACAGGAATCCTCTCTATTCTCTGACCCTTTGTCTCTACACTATTTACATTATTCATTATTATTGGTTGCCATTTGTACAACATCATAAACATGGCAAATACTACCTCATCTCAGAAGTATAGACAAATATTGATAAACATGTTTTATTTCTCGTTATTTTTACTGATAAAAAATTAATATAAATCACTTTCATGCATGATATTAAACCAAGTTAATTCAGTATTTACTTTTGAAAGCAATAGCTGAATTTACCTAGTTAAACTTTCCTTCATATGTCCTATAAATACAGAGTCTATATAAACAGATTAAATTAAATTAAAATCAACAATATAAATCAATTAACAAAAAGTGAGATTGTTTTTGTTAACGTTTTACTGCATTATCTATATAATACATTTATATCAACTTTGTTCAACAAAAATGCCACAAAACCTGTCCCTTTGGTTATTGGTGGTGTTTGTGTGGAGAGAGTTAATAAAATTAAATTTCTGAATACATGCATTTTTCTTGGACTAACAATACCATCACATCAACAGTTAGTCAAGAAGGTGCAGGAGCGACTCTATTTACTGAGAATTCTCAGGAAAAATTCATTTACAAATGGACCTTCTACCAGTTTTATTGAGAGTGTGCTGAAGTGTGCATCACAGTTTAGTGTTTGGTATGCCAGCTGCTCAGCAATGAGCAGGAGAGCTCTCCAAATAAACAGCTGTTCGCTCAACATGTCTAATTTTCATTGTAGAGCAGAAAACATAATGAAAGACAGCACACATATGAATATGTGTGCTGTTTTAAGGTAGCACTTATTTGAACTGCTATCCTCAGTGTTTTTAGTTCTATTCTAGGTTAAAGAATTTGACTTTGGGGAACAGCTTTTATACTTGAACATTTTGTTAAAAAAAAAATGAACGCTACCAATTTTCAACATATTATATCTTCATTTGATACTCCCTGTGTGTATGTGGATATTGGTGTTTTGTTGGTTGGTTCATCTGAAGTATATTTATTACTGCAATGTTACAGTAAATGTGGCACAAGGCCAAAAAGGGGGGGTCATCACTTACTATCCTATACCTAGCTAATCAGATTCACAACCCAATCACTCATTACAATCATTTGTTCATTTACCACAAGAACTCATCCATCACTTCTCAATCCTCCAAACACCACAATGTCTCACATTTACAGGGGTACTTAAAAATGGAAACAAAACCCATAACATTCGTTGGTGCATCTGACGACTGCTGTCTATATTACTGAAATTTACACTATGTGGTACATGGCCGAAGAGAGCAGGTTGAGGCTGGTCTACACTGACTATCCTATACTTAGCTAATCACATTCACAACCCAATCACTCATTACAATTTCTTCATTCATTACAACTCGTCCATCATCTTACAATCCTACAGACCATGAATACCACATAACAGGGAAACCTAAAAAAAAGGGAAACAAAAACCATGACATAAAAATTTTACTTATATACAATATTACAAAAATATATTTAAAAATTTAATGATACGAAAATTTGTTGGGGAGAGAATGAATAACCCACAAACTAACAAAAAAAATATTCAAACAAAAATAAACAAATCAAATGTTAGTAAGACCGGTCCATCCCTCAAAAATTCAGTGGCTTCTGTATTCCGCCTAACGGAGAAATCGCTAACGGAAAGGGAAAGGAAAAAATAAATAACGGAATGGGAAAGACTACTATATTCATTGTACACTGCCTGGTAGCAAACTAATGAAGGTCAAGAGTATAACAACTACTGCTAGTGCGCATGCGTGCATGGCATTTCCTTCTAACAACTGTGTACATGCGCACTAATCACAAGTTATCCAGCCAAAGTTAAATTGCTTTCATTAGACTTAGTTTACAACACTTTTCTTCGTGTGTGTATATAATATATTTATATAAAAAGAGCTTTAAATTGGTGCTATAAAAAACAACGGAGTGGAAACTTTATTATTTTTATACTGATTCTCTGCAGAAGTGAAAAAAATTGATGTGAGCCATTTTTTAATATTTAATTGATTTTTTTATATTGGAAAGATTAAAGAAACAGCTCGGAAATAAAGCTTGTCATTATTGTGTGTAAGTGTAAATAAGTTATATGAATTTCTTACTTGTTAATTTATTAGCGATTATTAAAAATAACATGGTGCCAGTTCGCCTTTTTTACTTTTTTAAAGCAGATATCAGCACATTTAGCTGTTTATCCAATTTATCAATAAGAAAAAAAAGCGACAATAAATAAGTTTTCTTTTCCTCTTTCTTTATTGATGGTTTTTTTTCCATAATATGCAAATGCACGCTTATTGTCAATGTCAGACCAATACAGTGATTAAGTGATACATGATGATAAAGTTTAAACTAAAATGTTATATTAACCACCTAGTCATGTCATAGGCACACACCACACAATGATGATGTCTTTTTGTTTTCAAGTCTGATTTCCGATTCGAAATTAATGTTCTCGTTTTAAAGTGATTTTAATTATCATGTTAACAAAGACTACACAAAGAAAATTTTGTTTTGATAAGAAAGGATACAATTTTAAATTTTGCTATCATTTTAAAAGAAAATAGTTTTTTGTGACATTGTGGTTTTTTTGTTTGATTATGAATATTATTAGTAATTTCTCTTAAAATCTTTTTTTGACAAATTATTTAAAAAATCCATCCCCAGCGTTTTTTCGTTATTTCTTTTAGTCTTTAACTTCGCTCTTGAGATTACTTTTCCAATTTTTTTTTTATTTTAAAGCTTGATTTATAAATATTTTCTGATAGTGTCCAGTTTACTATAAACGATTATGATACGGTTATTTTCTAAGCCTAGCTTAGATGTGACATAAAGCCAAAAGTATGGGGCACTCAGTGAAGATCGAACTCACAGCTCAGTCGTAATTGTTTTAACGAGACAACCTTACTCACCATGACACACGTCGGGATGCCAAACGATTGCGATATTATTTATCTCCCTTCCATCACATGTCTTGAACTCGACTCATATGAGCTCTCCTTTCAATACGAAATATCATGTATTTGAAATAAAGTGTCCAATGTCGGTAGAAATATTAATTTCGGTTATTTTTTCGTCAGTAAAAGTTAGAATTAAATTGAACATTTCAGATTTTAAATAAACAAAAATAGATAAGCTTACCTCCAAATTATAGAATTTTTTTTTGCATCAAACCACCACACTAACACAGAAAGTGTAAAATACACATAAACAAACAAAAATAAAACATTCCACAATCCACATTCTATTAAATTTTAATAGAATGTGGATTGTGGAATATTTTTTGCAATAGACATATGTATTTTGTTTGATTTAAAATGTGCCGATTTTCTTATCAGAAAAAAAATTTACTTACAGTGATAATAAGATTTTTTTAGTAATCTTGAAAATTTATGAAAAATTCTCCGTTCAATCTGATTCTAAAAATCTAAATATTTTGTATTGATTGTTGAGTTTTTAGAAATGTTGACTTTCATTATTAAATCATTTCTTATTACACCTGTTTTTTCTTTTTTTGCTACTTAAGGAGAGTAAAAATTCGATTAAGCTAAGGAAGCCTATTTTGTACAAAAAATTGTTCGCTAGGTCCTTTTAGTTTTTCATAAAGAGAAGTGAGAGTTCTATTCACATTTACAATGTAACAATTGAATTGTCAAAATGGATCCTGACTATCCGCTTAGAAACTGGCTGAATTTGCTTTGTAAAAAAGTAATGAATTTTGTTTTATTATTTTATAAAATCCTCTCCCAAGAAGTACGCATGATGATGCAATAAAAAATCAAATTATAAAAAATAGTTTTTAACGACGGGAACACAGGAGTTTGTGTAGTTTTAGGCAATAATATCATTCACAATTTTTTTAAATTCAACATTATTTTTTTTGTCATCATGTCGCACACGGTCTGGGTCCGGTTTGATAAATTATTGATCCCCTAATAGCAGAAATTTACCTCCATTACGTCACAAAAATCCATCATAAAAAAAAGTTTAAAAAGGTTAAAAACCTAATAAAGGACATTTTTCTATCCAAAACGTTTATAATATTATGAAGAGGAAAGATCAAAGTAAATTTTAATTATTTTTTAAAATTTTTTAATCCCTTTTAACATTTTCGAAATTTTGTCAGAAAATTTTGTTTTTGATTTGGAGTTAGCGTGGTTAAAAATATTACGTCTATGTTATAATTGATTACGTCATTTTTTTTTCTTCACTCACTTTTTCGGTTTCCGAACACATTAATTAGGAAATTCTCGCAAAAATCAAATATTTGTCGGATTTTAATGAAACTTTCAGTACTCATTAACAAATGAATAAAATTATTTTTGAAATTATTACATTCTTAAAATTTTGATGAAAACAATTTTTTTTTTAAGTCTGTTACCCCCCTTCAAGTAAATTCATGAAATTTTAATGAATTTTAATTTTCTGGAATTTTTTGTTTTATTAGTTAAACGCAGAACTCATCGGGAAATATAAATCATGTATTTTTTTTATTTAAAATTATGATACACGATACCAAAATCTGCTCCGAAGAGAAATATAAAAAATGCAATAAAACTTTGATATAATTTTTTTTGATAAGCTTTTAATTGCTGGAATAAATAATAAAAATTAAGGACATTATAGTTTGAAAAAAAAATTTTTTTTGATTACTAATAAAATTATAAAAGAATTGTTTTCATTTTTTTATTTTTTTATTATAAATAATGTATAAAGTTTTAAAAATATTTTAAAAATCTTTTAATGAACTGTATGTGTTTTTCCTTTTAGTTAAGAATTGATGATTATACTGTCTATAAAACAGAAAAAAAATTCATAAAAAATTTTCACCAAAAATATTTTTAAAAAGAAAAAAAAACAATTAATTATTTGTGCAAATACGTTCAAAGTTATAAAGTACGATGTTCAAATCTTGTAAAGTACGGTGTTCCATATGGGTCAAAATGATTGCATAAGTTAGCAAGCGTTCTGGGTTATTCCCCTTGGCAAAACATTACGCAATTTCAATCTTAGGTTTCTAAAATTTAACAGCCTGTTTGCAAGTAATTCCATCAACATTTAAAAGTATCTTTTTATTTTAAAATCTTTAATTTTTGAATTAATTGTGACCGTAGGTGCATTAAGTAATTCATGATAATTAAAAAAAAGATATGTATTGAACACTACAGTTCAAGAAAATAAAAACATTTTCATAACTGAACTTCAAAAAAATATTCACGATAAAAGTTTGTTTTAATTAAATTTGAAGAATTATCATAAATGGTAACTTTTTATACGTTTGGGAATTACCTAACTAACCATTATAAAAATTTCTACTTGAATTTTTTTTTTTGAGATTTTTAGACAAACTTGTCAAACATTTGTTCGCACTTTTGTCTAAAATACCCCCTCACGAAAAAAATAATTAACAAGTCTTCTGATTTTGTTATACCTAAATTTTTAAAAAAATGAAAAGGCATTCATCTCAAAATTCAGAATAATTTAAGATTGTGACAATTTTTTTTATTAAAATTGGGGAATTTTCTTTCTTTTTCCCCCCCACTTACATGTTCTTTCAATTTTTTTTTAAATGGACAAACCAAACGACAATGAAAAGTCTGGTTACATTTTATTTACACTTACCAAAATAAATTTGTTTTTTATCTCATTGTTTCTTATTAAATTACAATTATTTTAAAAGAAATTTAAATTTTTAAAATTTTTATTTATTCAGAAAGCATAGTCTGGCTATAAATCTAAACTAAAATTCTATAAAATATGTAAGTGCTGAAATTGTTAAATTTTTAATTTCACTATTTGTTAAAAACCAAAAAAAAAAAAAAATTAAAATTTTTTTAGCACGATTGGTCACCATACACTGCGTATCAATCAACATCCGGTAGCTGTCATCTTTCGTCACCTCTATGAGTTACATAACAAAAAAAAGGACTACCGTAATTAATTTTGTTTTTTTTTTGTAAATTTCTGGCAGTAAGCAATTATTAATTGATTGAAAATAGATAAAGGTAAGTTTTAATATTAAAATTTGACTTTAATAACCTGTCAGCGCGTTTTTTTTTTATTTTTTCAAGATTTTTAAAAACAGAAATTAGGCTACTGTTTAATTAATGAGTCATTCAATCAGAAATGGCGGTATATTTTTAAAAAAAATTAAAATTTTAGATTTAAATCAATATAATTTAGGTTAAAAATTACACCAGTATGTTTTGCTTACTAGAATTATTAAATTTAATCTCTTGGCTGTCAATTAAAGCAAATTTTAAAGCTTGAAGATAACTTATTTATTTTTAAAATTTCAATTTAATTTTAAGTGTAGGTAAAAAAATGGACTCCAGTGGAGGTACCTAAAATCAACTCTCTTCTTCACTTTTACAAAAATTCACAACGACGTGTGAAATCCTGGTTTTCCCAAATAGAAAAAGGATTGACCATCTGCTTAAAGAAAAAGTCGAAACCAGATTTCGCAAGTAGGTGTTAAAATTTAAAATGATTTTTTGAGGAATGGGAGCGACTTGCATGACCAAAAGACTTCAAAAGACTTCGTGTGTAAGTGCAAAAATAAAAGGACTTCATCAACGTCAGTCAAGAAAGCTGCTAGAAAGACAAACACTTGAAGTTTATGCTTTCTCTCACTTTCTTTTGCTACCTTCTGTAGAAGGTGCTGCATTTCCTTTTCTATGTTTGCTATCAGCACCATGTCATCCGCGTATATTGTTGAGATTGTGGCTGCTAATGATGAATCCTGGTAAGGATGTTAATTCTCTCAGAATTGTTTTGCTGTATATGTTGAATAGATCCATTGAGAAAACACATCCTTATCTTATGCCTCTTTCTATTTTTGTATACCTGCTGAATTCACTTCTATCAATATGTAAGCAATTTGCTGCTAATATAGATTCTTGATTATTTTAACGTCTTTTCCAGAAATGTTGAGATTAAGCATCTCTATCAAGTCTTTGTGGCATACTTTGTCAAACACCTTTGCATAGTTTATAAAGCACAGATAAAGGTCCTTCTGCATTTGTATAGCGCTTTCAGATAGCATTCTGAGCATGAATATCGCATTCCTCGTTTCAGTGTCTTTAACGAAGCCACACTATTCTTGTCCAATCTCTGGGCTGATTCTTCTGCATGCTCTGTTCGTCAGAATCTGGATGATAAGTTTTGTTATGTGGCTCATTAAGATGATTGTTCAGTGGAGTTCTCATTCTTTTGCACTTAGCTTCTTAGATCAGTCAGTTAAGTGCCATACGTGATATATGCTTTGGGTGATCGTATCTTGAAAGACATATGACTGACTGGGCAGAAGATTATCAGTAGGTTGCCATTGCTTTCTGCGGTAGACTGGTTGCCAGCCAAGGCTATAAAACCCAGTTTATCATATTATTTAAACCCATAACTGGAGGGAATAGACAAATTTATACTTTTCCCAAGAGTATTTGTGCCTAAGTGAATGCAAGGAGTTCAAATGGAATTCGAACTCGTCTCCCCGATTTGTCATTCTGAGTCAATATCCACTGCTGTTGTAGATTTCCTTTATTATTTCTGTGAGCCTGTCTACATCGACGCTTTCTACAGACATCAATATCTCTATTACAATCCTGTCAGGTCCCGCTGCTTTGTTTCTATTCAATTTGGCCATTGTCAATTCCACTTGAGTTTTTAATATTTCTGGTCCTCTGTATTTTTGTGTATTGTTGGCTTTTCTCTCTTGTCCTAGAAGAGAGTAGCAATATACTCATCCTATCTCAGAAGTATTTTTTCTTTTTCTAGTATGAGTGTACAGTCTTTTGCTTTTATACATCCTGTTGCTGAGCAGGTCTTTTGTCCTGCTAGTTCCTTTATTTTTTTCTGCATATCACCATTACTTGTCAAGCTCAGTCTCTCTACTTCGGCACATTCGTTGTTGAGCCATCTTTCTTTAGCCTGTCTGCATTTGCTCCTTATTTCCTTGTGTAGTTTCTTGTATTTCATTCCATATCTTAGCATTATTTTCTATCTCTTTTGTATCATGTCAAGAAACTCTTTAGTGATCCAGTTGTTTTTCTTTTGATGCGCTTTTTCTTTTTGGGATGATGTCATTCACTGATGTCACGAGAGCTACTCTTAGTACATCCCATTTTGAGCTTCTCTTCCCAATCTGTCCTTCGTATTTTGTTTTTATGCTTTCTGTGTTCATTTCCTGCAGGTTCGGGTCATTCATGAGTCTTTTGTACTGCAGTCTTCCAGTTGTGTAAGGTTTCTTTAATCTCCTTAGTTTGCATACAACTGGTAGGAGGTCACTTCTGCAGTCAACATTTGGTTAGGCTTTGCATATAAGACTGTTTTGCTGAATCTCTTTTGATAGTAATATAATCAGTTTGGTTCTTAATTTCTCCTTCTGGACTTCTCCATGTACATAGTCTTCTTGCATGCTCTTGGAACCAGGTGTTGGTTATTATCTGGTCATTTGCTGTGCACTATTGTACCCATTTCTCACCACGGCAATTGCAGTTTCCTCATTTGAAATTGCCAACCATTTCACCTTCTCTTCCTTGGACAACTTTGGCATTCAGATCTCCCATGATAATTCTGATTTCTTTTGATTTGCACTGTGCCTTGGCGTAATTGAGCATGGAGTAGAAGGATTCTATTTCTTCTTCTCTATTTGTGTTGTCAGTGTATATACCACTATTACCAATATATTGAGAGGTCTCCCTTTCAGTTTAACTACTAGAATTATTTCAGATACCTGGCAGTATCCCATAACACATTTCCTTGTGTCTTTATCCATTATAATGCCAATTCTTTTTTCATTATTTTCACCTCCTGCTTGTATAATTCTGTATAATTGTATAATAATAAATCTAGTCATCTTCTGCTTCACATTTCCCAGCTGTCCACAGTTGTTCATGGTTCTATCATTCCACGTCCCAAGTGTTATTTTTTGTTTGTTGTGAACAGTCACAGGATAATGGCCCGGTGACACTTGTCACTCATGTCCTTTCATTCGAAAGAGGACAGTCCAGTGACACCTGTAGTATGTGTCACTCCTTACCAGAGTCAGTGTCTTTAGGCTTAACCCCCTTCACACTGTTAGGGTTTATAATATTTTTGTATGCAAGTCTATGAATATACTTAGGAGGAACAGTGAAGTGGTTTCTTGTTGCTTTCTCCATGTTGTTTTATCAAGGCACCACCTCTAGTTAGCTGGTCGTTGATTCCTCAAGAGTTCATCCACCCTTTGTAGGCTTAAATTTTTGTTCTACTGGGTTGCTATGAGACGGACAAAGAAAAAAAAAACATAAAAATACCTTTATTTTTTTAACAGGTAAGAACTGGAGAGAAGTGAATGAATGTAAATCTTAAGTAGATATTTAATATAAGTCTAAATTACCACTCTTATAGATGTAGATGATGCAGATTCCCCAGGCTTACCAGAGAAGAAATCTGCTTCTATCGGAGTTGAGTGAAACACAATATTCATAGTGATTTTTATTTCACTTATTTTTCCAGTTGTTATAATTCCATCAGCAAGAATCTTCATTGATCCTAACATATATTTAATATATAAATATACAAATAAAAGAGAAATAGGGGGAAGGAAACAAGCTGAAAAATCTACCCTGAACCAGAATCAGTACCTAGAACTGAAAAGGAAAAATAAATTGGATTAACCATGATCATGTCAATGATCAAAACAACATGGGCTGAGTATGAAATATATACAATTACTACTACTACTACTAGTAAGTATTATTATTATTACTATTATTATAATAATAATAATAATATAATGTGATAGTGTTAGGTTTTTAATAAATTTTTTCTGAACTTCATGTGTGAAAAATAAAATACAATATAAAAAAAAAATGAAAAATGTCAATTTTGCATCATTATTGTTGAAATGTTGCTAGTGGTGGTGTGTTGTTTTCCCATTTTTTTTATACAAATAGCAAAATAAAAATAATTAAAATCGTGCTAAATCATTTTTTATTTTTATTTTCTTGTAAAATTGAGCAATATTCTCTACTACAGTAATAATAATAATAATAATAATCATTTAGAGTTGACTTTTTTAAAGGATGGCTGACAATAGAGATGACGATGAACTTAGCATCCCGCGGGCGGCTCTCAACAAAATGATCAAAGAGCTTATTCCAAATATCCGAGTTGCAAATGATTCCAGAGAATTGATCCTCAATTGTTGTACAGAATTTATTCATTTGGTTTCTTCAGAAGCAAATGAAATTTGTAATAAACAAACGAAAAAAACCATCTCACCGGAACATGTTTTAGCAGGTTGGTGGTTGTTGACAAATATGCAAAAAAAAAAATATTGTCAATACTTTTTTTTTGTTTATTCATCTCATTTATTTGACTTAATGACTATCTCTATCTATCTTCTCAATTCTTCATCATGTTTAGTTATATGGCAAAATAAGAAATTATTGGGAAGCTATTTGGTAGCTAAATGTTAAAAAAAAATTAAAATCTGAAAATTTTTTTTTTATTCTGCTTTATTTTCTCTTCATTTTCATTGTTTGATCCTGTTAAGCCAAGCATATGTTCCTGAAATATTAAAATATGGTCTTTAGCAAATTCGTTTTACTTCTTTTTTTTCTTTTAATAATATTTCAAAATGTTTTGCTATTGGTAAAAAGTAAACAAACCTTACCACTATGGACCTCCTAAAAGAAACAAAAAAAAATCATTTTTTCATTCATTTTAACAGCTTGACAAAAAAAAAAGTTAATTCTTGGTTTTAAAAATCTTGCAAAAATAAAATATACATCTGTGATATGTTATTTTGAAAAATTAGCAAATTTAATATTAAATAAATATGATTTACACAAGTATTGTTTATAGCATGAAATTTTGAATAAACATATTTCTTAATCACAGGTGTGAAGTGATTGATGTGCAAAGTGAGTAATGACAGCCAGATGTTGTGATATAAGTAGCTAAGTTGACCAGAATTGATATCATTGTCCAGATTTTTTCCTGTGGGGGAAGAAATCGTAAAGCATGTGACTTTTTAATATAACACAGAAAATACCTTCAAAATAAACTTCCTATACACAAAAAAATTAAAAATTATTTAAAAAATCTTTTAGCTCAGAGATTTGTATTAAACTTATCAATTTTTGCTTAGTAAATATATTCTTCACTTAATAACCTAACCACAGCAAGGCTTTGAAGAATGTAAAAAAAATTTAGAAACTTTATAAATTATTATAATTAAAAAAAATGAAAACAATTCTTCTAAAAATTCATTATTCACTGAAAAAATTTTTTCTTCAGCCTATAATGTCCTTAATAGATATAAATTTTTAAAAGCTTATCTAATTAAATAATGTCATTTTTTATTTTATTATTTAGAGCATATTTTAGAAAAATGGCCTATTGTTTTAAAAAAAAAATAGATGATTTACATTAACCAGAGAGTCCTTTGTTTTTTTTTTTTACATTCCCCAAGGAGTCTTGCATTTAACTAATAAAACAAATTTTCAATAAAAATTTTATTTCTTGCAATTTCATGAATTTACGATGGGTGGGGGTTAACAGATGTAAAAAAGATTTCCAAGATTTTATAAAAATGATTTTAAAATAATTTTATTCATACAATCTCTGAAAGTTTCATTAAAATCAATCAAGTATTTGGTTTTTGTAAGAATTTCCAAATTAATTAATGTAATATTATGCAACTCAGTTTTTTCTTCAGTGAAAAACATATTATTCATAGTAAACTCTGGTAACAAATTGATTACCAGCTGACAAAAAAAATAAAGATTTTTTACCAAAATTTTGAATGTTTTAGAAAGGTTTAAAATTTAAAGAAATGAAAAACTTTGTTTTTATTAAGTTTGGGGCCTTTTTTCTTTATGTTCTGCTGTTTTTTCAGCAATTTTGTGGAGATACCTAAGTAAGGATTAAGTAAGTGGATTTTGTAAATGTAATAGTTCTTTTTTGCTTAAAACAAAATAAAAATATTTATTTATGCACAGTAACCTATTCACAACACTAATTCTCTCATGTAGCCCTCTCTTAAAAAGCATGCCTTGTTGTGATGTAATTTTCAGCATCTATTACAACTGAGTAATGAGTTCAATCCTCACTGGATACCCCATACTTTCAGCTATGTGCCACATCTAAGTGGCGCCTAAAATATCAACTCTCTTAAAAAGCACAATTAAAAAGTACAGGACACCAGTGTGCAATAATCAAGTAATGAGTATTTGCGCTTAAAAAGAAATTATCTTTAATCTTATGTAGCCAATAATTTAAGGATATATATTTTTATTTTATAAAATTAGCATAATGAATAATTTTATTTTTTTATGCATTAAATCTTTTTTTCTGAGTTAAATGATACTTTGCTTTTATTTTTTTTATCATTTTATTATCTGTCTGGTATCAGAAAATATTTAATTGTACTTAATGTGCTATTTTTTAATTATTCTAAATTTAAAAATTATTGAAAAAAAAATTAAATTTCTTTTGAAAATAATTCACATTTGAAAATGGCATTAAACTTTACATTTTTTGATTCTTCAAAAAAAATCTTGTTACAAACAGCAGCAGGATAACTTTCAAAATCTCACTGAAAAATTACAAGTTATTTTTTTTTTTAAATAACTGAAAGAAAATAATATAGAAAACAAGTGAATCAATCAAAATATGCTAAAAATGTGTATTGATCTTTCTATGAAAATATTTTCAATAAATCTTTTAACTCCTTATATATTTGTAAAAACTCTTATGAGTGTTTTCCTGATTTGATACTTTATTCTTTTTACAGCCTTAGATAGTCTTGGATTTGGTTCATACAAAGAAGATGCTGTGGCTGTTTTGGAAGAAGCCAAAGCAGTGGCAGCAAAAAAGCGTAAAGGAAGCTCACGGCTGGAAAACCTAGGTATTCCAGAAGAGGAACTTTTACGCCAACAGCAGGAATTGTTTGCCAAGGTGAGTAATTCATGTATATGGTATTTAAACTAAATTTTTTAGTCACACTTCTGTATTCCAGAATTTAATTTCAACTGGCATTATTGATCTGTTAGAAAGTTCTGTTTGTGTTAATTAAACATATTAAGTATCTTTTATATGAATGAGTGTGCTTAATTATAAAGAATTCATTAAATCAACATGAAGAGTAAAAAAACATGAATTTTTCTCACTTGCCAAATTGGGTTTAATTTTCAGTTATTTATTTTTTCATTATTAATCTGTTTCTGATAATAAGTAAACATTTTGTGAATATCTTTATATTTTATTTCATTTTAGGCTCGTTTGGAACAGCAACAAATTGAGCAGCAGCAGTGGATCCAAGTTCAAAATGCTTTACAACAACAACAACAATTACAATTGCAACAGCAGCAACCTACTACTCGATTGACAAATCCACAAACATCAGAAAATAAGGAAGATGATGATTATTCATAAGAAAAGAAATTTTATGTACAGTAAATAATAAACGAAAAAATGTATTTTTTTTTACATTTGTTTTCTTTAATACTGACAAAGTGGAGATTGTTGCAAAAGGTTAGGTTTTTTTGTTTTAACATTTGACTATTTCTAAATAAGATTAGTATAGAAAATTTTAGCAGTAAAAAACACATTGATTTTGAAATACTTGCAAATATCAAATAATTGTCAGATTAGTATTAAATTTTTTGGACTGATTCACAAATGAAAATATTTTTTAAACTTGTTTTTTGGAAAATCTTGAAAAAAATCTTTTTTACATCTGTTACCCACCCCCACTTAAACACTCCAGCCTTCTTCAGGTGATAGACATTGAAACTTTTATACAATTAAATTTTATTTTGTCCACTGCAGTAGATTGCTCTAGTTCCATGTTCCATGCATTTTCTGTTTCACTTAATTCCCTTCATTAATTCAACTAAGTTTTTGGTCACTTCTGCAGTGGCCAGGTATTAAACTCTAAACTCTTTTGGTTGAGTTACTGGATTACTTCAATCAACACTTTTATCCACTGGGCCATGTTTCATTTTTATATTTGTTAAAAGTAGGACTCCTTAGGGAATATAAATGATCAATTTTTTTTTTGTAAAACTGAAACATCATTTACAAAAATCTGTTCTGAATCATAAAAAAAATGCAATAAAACTAAAACATTATTTCATTAGAAAAGCTTTTAATTGTTTTTTTAAATAAGATATTAAGGACACTATTGTCTTAAAAGAACATTTTTTTATGAATAATGAATTAGTTATAATTCTACTTTATTTTGTGAAAATGCAAATTCTTTTTCTTATTTTTTCATTTATAACCAACCTCCAGAGGAAAGAATGTGGCTTTTTTTTTATTCTAAGAGGGACATTATTTCATTTTTTATGTATGTGATGCTCAAACCAGTTAAACCGTTATGTAGATTCTAAATGCTGGTTGTTTTTATAGTTCCTTTTATTTTTTTTATTTTTTTCGTCAAAGCATTGCTTTATCTGAATCTGCTATATTCCTGCTTTGACGGGAAAATTTGCAACTCTACATGTTGGTTGAATTTTTTACTGTCCAAATACTACCTTGTCTGGAACTGCTGCATCAGTGCTTTTAATGGCAGAAATCTACAACTTCTGATGATTTTTTTCCTCTGTTCACACACTGCTCTCTCCAGTATTACCAAAGGCACTCTAAACTGTTGACTGGAAATTGACCAACTTTTATAAGAATTTGGAAGAATGAAATCATTTGAAAGGAATTTCTTTTCAGTAACTTTCATGAATAAGCTACTATTTTACTCAAATAACATGTACTCTTAACCAGAATGATCTACTTTTTTCTTTTCTCAGAAATTATATGATAGAATTGTAGCAGTCACCTTCAAGATTGATGCACTTGTTCTACAGAGCACCTATAGGTCAAGTGCATCAATCTTGAAAGAGCACGTAAATAATCACCTTGATATCAAATGACTGGAGTCAACTTTGTATCCAATGTTATCTTTCCAGATAAATGTTGTTAAACTAAACTGATGATAATCAGAAGGTGCTACAGGTATGCAGTGAATGCAGTAGTAAAACATCCTAACCATGTCATTAGTCACTTTTTGTCAGATTGGTGAGGTGAGGGAGTATTGTAATCCAGTGCTTTACATTATCAGACTGCATTAGTTTTCTGAGTACAGTATGAAGTAAATGAGTTAAACACCTTTTGCATCCCAGAACACAGTCACCATTAATTTCTTTACTGAATTTTAAATAATGGTGGGGAAAAATATTTCCAGGTTATGGAATCAATTTTTGTGTGTGGAGTAATAACAGGTACAAGAGTGGTTTGTTACCATATTCTTTGAGGAAGTTATTTATGTACTCATGCACTGATGGGGCATGTGCATCAATCTTGGTGGCAAAGTAGCATAATAGTACTGGTAAAATATGCACAATATGGTTTTAGTTGTATAACAGAAACATATTGGATTAATAAGTGTTGTCCCTTAATTTTTAGATATTTCTGTTCAAAAAAGTTTTTCTTTTATGTTTACTTAAACCAAATTAATTTTTTACATTATACTATTTTGGATTAGTACCAATTGGCTCGGAACAAGAAATCGGGGAACCGAGTTCGAATTCCAGCCGAATTCATTGCATTCACTTACGCGCAAATACCCTTGGGAAAGGTATTAATCCGTCTATTCCTTCCAGTTATGGATTAAATAACAGGACAGATTGGGTTCTATAGCCTTGGTCACCAACCAGTCTACCGCGGAAAGCAATGGCAACCTACTGCGGGATAATCTTCTGCCCAGTCAGTCATGTCTCTTTTGAGACATGATCACCCAAGCGTGTATCACGTATGGCACTTAACTGACTGACTGACCAATGTATATAAGTATATAATATCAATTTCTTGAATATAATATACATAATTTTTATTAAAGACTTTGTCTTTATGTATTTAAAGTCTGTGGTACAAATGTATGATAATAAAAATGTTTTAAATTTTCCTTAAATTTTTTTCTTAAGTTGCTGCATTCAACCATTGCAAGTGACAACTGGAATACGCTGCAGTAACAGCTTGAACTGATTTTAGCAGTTTATAATATAACATGATTTTCATATCACACCAAGTACAAGTAATATTTTTTTTTTTTTACTGTTAATGCTGCAGATTTTCTTGGATTCACCTAATATTTTTGACGCTTGAGATTATAGTAAACCCAATTTTCATCTACATGATAAACTTTACATATCTGACAAAAAGACCAATACAGATGCTGAAATCCATTGTTTTATTTTTTAATTTTCTCTATAATTAACAAACTTACAGTACAATATTTTTCAGCAATTTCCAATGTTAATTAAATGGGGTCATCATCCATTTCAAGATTACATGCTTTGTCTTTAGCTGCAACTTTTCATTTTGAGAGTGCCATGTTGGCAGTTTTCTTGTTGCTGTTAGTCTTCCAACTGTTAGTAAGGAGCCCAAACTCTTCAGTAGTGCTTAGAGATGCTTCTCTGATCAACAGTTGCATGATATCAGAGTATCTGTAGTTCCATGTCATGCATGGATTGGTGTCCTGAATGTACTTTAAGTGGGCAACCCTGTAGCTACATTATGCTTTAGTCTTAGCCACTTTTCGGCCAATTTGTATTGTTATAGATGATGAACAGTGATAATTATTTGGGGCTTTTTCTCCTTAAAAATTAAAATATTTTTATGGCAGTTACAATTAAAAGAAATAGAAGTAAACCAGTCAACAAAAAATCTCCTCCTTCCCCCAACGTTTCTTTCTACAATATTTGTGGTATTTGTACCAATTTCTGTAATGTAGAATCTTTTTCTTGAAATGTTCTCCAGAAATCTTAGTGAATTTAAATTCTTCTATTGCTGTTAATGAATTTTCTGTTCTAGTTTATCTTCCTCTTTGTTGTAAGTGATTGGAATTTGAACTTGGCTCACCAATTTCTCATTCCGAGTCGATATTCATTACACTACAATGCACATCTCTTGAGTATCCAAATGATTCTTTCATGTGCTTTTAACTTTCTTTATTGCACTCTGTTATCTATTTCTTTTTTCTGTATCACTCACCTTCTTTTCAGTGAATAATATACAAAGTATTTGACTGTATGTAAATGCCTCTCTTTCACCATTAATCTGCAATCATTTTTATGTTTGGTGACTTTATCCTTCTAATATCATTGATGTTGCCAGTATTCAGACTTTCAATTTTTCCATTGCTCACTTTTTCAGTCAAGTCAAGTGGATTTCTCTATTCGTTTCCCCTAGTAATTCTGATCAACATGATTCATTACTTTTTGTTTCTTACCTCTTCTCCTGGCTCTTGCATTTTCTTCTTTTCTTACAACTTATAACACGTAACAATTATGCAAAGATGCATCTGCAGTACAAAGAATACATCAACGGCAATGAGTTCCTATCCATTCCCAAAGCCTTGGATGCAATCACAGACTGGAAGTCTGGAACAATCTGTCAGGGTCCTGACTTCCACAGATTTCTGTCCAGTGTGTGCCTAGGGAATTCGACTTGAGAAATGGAGATCAAACTACCCAGCCTGAATGCAAAAGGCTTGCATGATCAGAGTAAGGCTGTTCATCTGCTTTGTGATCTCGTCCTTCGGGGTAGATGTGGCTGCGATCCAGAAGACACACTTTGTTTGCAAAATTGATACTCAGGTGCTGTCTAGTGACTTTGTAGTTTATTCAGCATATGGGGACCAGCTGGTCAGAGGTGTTTCCTTATTTGTTAAAGATACTCTAGATACTAAGGTGGACCTTGTTTTTATCAATGCAGGTGAGGGGTTGATTGTGACCGATATTGACCTGAAGAAACGCTCTGTCAAGATCTTGGCCAGAATCTTTAACTCTGTGTTTAGCAGAGTCATGGGCCTGTAGTTATCTAATTCCTGCCAAACACCATTGATATTTTTCAACAGCATGATCAAATCCCTGGAGATCCAGTCGGTGACGGACCCCTGCCGGAACCAGTTGTTGAACATCACCGTCAAAATCGGAACAAAGGTGTGTGACAGCTTCAAATACAATTCATAGGGTAAACCATCAAGTCCTAGAGACTTGCCACTGCTAACCCTCTTCAATGCCAAGTGAACTTTGCCCTCTGCCCTTGCAGCTAGCCACTTCAGTCAGTGTAAGCCAAGGAAAGTCAGCCAAATAGCTGGGAAACTAATTTTCAAAGAGACCAGGCTCCTTGGTAAAGCGGCTTACGAAATGTCGCTGAAACGCCTCACACATATCTGCGGTCGACCTCAGAGTACATCCCTCACAAATGAATTGATTGTCACCTCAATGGATTTCTTCTTTGTGCAATTCTGCACCTATGATCATGGCTTCGTTAGACATCTTGTTTAACCTAGGCCTAACTACCTGACCCCCCCCCCCCCCCGTAACACTTGCTGGCCTCACGCTCCTGTGCCTGCCTAGCTAAAACTATCTTTAGAGAATTCCCGCCTGCCTCTGTTTGGGAAATGTCTTAACTGTCTTCACCTTGTTAGCCATATCTAGGGCAAGTTGTTGCCTATAAGACTCTCCCACTAGTTCCCACTACGCTAATTTAATTAGCTGTTACCGAAAGTCCCGCCTGTCCAGTAAGGACAGATTGAACTTCTATTGTCCAGCCATTCTAGGCCTAGTACCTCATGCCATCTGGGCACAGATGAGTCTATGGTTCGAATAGCTTAACCAGTGGAAAATGGGACAATCTAGCCTTCCCTATCACTCCTCACATTTCGCCAGCTGAGTGCCAACATAAGCCCCAGAATCAATCAAGCTTTCTATGAGAATGTCGAGAAGCCTTGCATTCCTCGGTCCACTGACCTTTCTTGGCATTGCAGGCTATTATATCATGAACTAGTGGAGGGGTTCACATCAAAGGATCCTCTGCGGGAGCAGCTCGGCTTGTCGACAACCGTGTCACACTCTTTTTGGACTTGGGCGCCAGCAGTGAATTATCTCACTAACCCTGAATTTTCACTTACTGGCAATGAATTCAGAACATGCTATCTCACAATGATGTGGCCTTCAAAGAGGGCTGGGCTGATTTGCCTGACTGTTATCAGTGTGACCTTGGTTTAGAAGAAACAGCTGAGCAAACCTTCTACCATTGTCTTCAAGTGTGCTCTTTTTGGAGCCATGTCAGCGAGTTTACGGTTCATATCACTTCTGAACACCTCGTGTTCATCTATTTTGCATATGCCAGTGATAATGTGTCGTTACCATATTCTGGGGAGAGACAGATGGTGTTTCTAATGTTGCTGGCCATAGCAAGAATGTTGATTTGGACGTCGCAAATGGAGAGAATCTTGTGATATGAATGCTATTCTTATCAGTATCTTATTTGATTCTTTGAGCATTATGGGTTTTTCCTTTTTTATTTACTCCTGTGAATATGTGGTATTATGATATATGTGAGATTGTAAGCTGATGGACGAGTTCTTGTGATGAATGAGTATATTGTAATGAGTGATCTTGAATCTGATTAGCTAGATCTAGGATAGGGAGTATCTCTCTCCTCTTTTGGCCATGTGCCAATATTAATGTATTCCTGTTAATAAATATACATTCCTGTCAGGATTGAATCCAACAGCTTGGAGTAATTGTAAATGTATCCTTAAAGAGGCTAAATCTTTGTCGATAGAATGAGGCACCATCAAACAAGTTTAGTTCTCATGATACTGGTGGATCTTGAATAGTGTGTTAAATAAGAATAAGTCGTTTAGCCCACCTCTCAGTTAAAAGGTGTTATCTTCTGATGATAAAATATAATCTTTTACTTATAAATTCTCTTTCAATTTTACTTTTGACTAATCTAGAATATCTTTAACTTTCTATTTAGAACCAAGGCTCTACTGTGTAATGTGCATAGAACTCCATACATGGTTTCTGTTATCATATATAAACTGGATGCCCACAAAGCATGTAGGCAATTGTCCTTAAGAAATGTGCTCCTGAAATGGTTTCTGTTCCCTCTAAGCTCTACAATAAATGCCTTTCTGGTTTTTGCTTGTTTGAAAATCCTCTTGTGTCATCTTTAAGAACTCATGCGAACTGTATGATTCTTCTATCAACCTAAAATACTAGAGGCTCCAGTCAACTCTAAATTGATCACAGGGTCTTCTTTCAGACAAGCAATTTGGCTTTCACTTCTCTAGGTCAACTACTGATTTGTTAACCATTATTACTGAAAGAGTCTGTCAAGATTTAGATAAGAATTGTGAAGCTTGGGCTGTTGCATTTGTTATCTCAAAGACATTTATTTGACTGGGTTTGACCTGGTAGTCTTCTTCACAAGTTAATGATATTATTAGATAAATTTTTTATCTAATTTTATTTCTTATCAAATCACAAAATGAAAGTTGCCAAAGATGCATTCCCCCACTCAAAATAAATTCTTGAATATTTACTGTGTATCTTATTAGCTAAAGGTTTTTTCCTTCATAGTTAAACCCATAACCAAACATAATTTTTTTAATAAATTAGAAAAACAAGCTAAACCCATCACATTTCCACTTTAGGCTAATATCTCTACCTGGCAGAGATGAAACAATCAAAATTGTGTTATGTATTCAATGCCAGAATATACAACATGAATGCTTTTTTTCTTAAATTTTTTTAAAAATAGATATAGCATTAATAATTCCTGGAATCATTATAACCAGACAAGTCATTAGCACACACAACACATCAGTCATATCACCAAAATGTTAAAACAGTTAAATCAACATGTAAGCCACATTTTAAACAGAAACAAGACATAAAGCTCTACTCCTGTTCAATATACATGGAAGGAGTACAGGCTGAACATTAGATAAACTTATCTACTCCTATTAACCTGTTCACAGCACAAGAGGCTGAGAACTTTTATTACTAAATTATTAAAACTTGTATAAAGGTTACCTTAAGATTTGAAATCAAAGGAATATATACATAAAACGTAGATCAGTTGAATTTCAAGTACAAGATTCAACTTTAAATTAAAGTTTAAATTTTTAACTAAAGCCAGAGAAACAATAATGAGAAAATTAACAAATTCTATCCTTATAAGAACTTCATTCATTTTTACTTTCAGTGATCTCTCTCTCTCTCTCTCTCTCTCTCTCTCTCTCACACACATATCCCGTGTGTGAGCTGTTAGGCTAAAAACCTTTGCTTTCTGTAAACTTTTTCTATTTTTTTTTTCTTGTGTATAAAAGACATTAACAGTGCACCGGCTTTCTACGGGCATTATTTTTTTTTCTTCTTTCTATTTCTTTTTACTGTATTCTAAATGTCTAACACCGGTTCCCCCAGTTGGCCGTGAATGATCTAATAATCACAACGTGGGCAGGAAGCAGATTTAAACCAGTGAGTGACGGACCTACGGGACTTACGGCCAACCCCTTGAGTTCGGTTAAGACCGAATAGACACCTCAATCCAAAGAGGAAGATGCTGAAGGGACCAGGGTGGAAGAGTTAGGTCTGGTGCATGTTGACCCGTGGGAATAGCCCGAGGAGCGAGAGTGTTATAGATGGTGCCGTCGTGACCAGGATCTGACCCCGTGGAGCCAGAGTGTTAAATATGTAACAATCAGTTTTAACTCAGCACCTTAAGATTGCGTTGTGTGTGAAACTGAAAGTCAGTCAGAAAAAATATGTATATTTATTAGTATATAGTTTATAGCTCTGTAATGTTGCATTGATCACGATTTCATTAACACCACTCAATGTGCAAAATTATATAATGATCTTCAAAAATCAAATGTCAGTCATTATGTTTTGTATTTTTAATTCCTATTAATGTGTGTGCTAGGAGAGAGAATATTTCCAGTTAGCCTACCCCCATTATAGTCAATAGTATATCCATGATATACCAACACTTTAATACAACTGACGGAAAAGAATATGAGAAAGAAATGAATGAAAAACATTCATTCTTATCAAAAAGATTTTTTATACCACTAAGTGTTGTGTCATAGCTTGTACCATTTGACATCCGGTCGCCCGGATGAATAAAAGACAATGCACGGGGGTGGGGGGGTGACATTATCACGGACTTCGGAAAGTTACACCTCTGCGAGAAACTGTAAATATTGTATATACATCTTGGTTGTACCAATCTGTTAATAAAGTAGTTTAGCTACATTTCTTGATGTATCTCTTAATTCCAGGATACAACAGTTGACGACAAAGGATTCGAATTCATAGCGATTTACCAACAAATCTTCGCTCAAGGGTTAAAAAGAGAAAATAAAAATATATAAAATGGAGGACTTCAAATATTTAATGTTGGAATTCTTTAAGCAACAAGAAATGCAACATCAAGACGATTTAAAACTTCACAAATTAGAACAGGAAAAGCAGGAAAAACAACGTCTAGAGAATTTGAAAAGTTTTCAAGAGAGCATTGAACGACAAGAGAAAAAGATTTGGGAAACTGCTGGAATGTTTTACAAAGAAAGAAAATGATGCAGCATATTATATATTCTCGCAAAAGGCGGTAATTAATTCAGTCGGCGAATTTATTTACAAACCTGAAGAAGTGAAATTCGATGCATACTTTCGAAGGTACGGGGAAATTTTTGAAAAAGACTGTAAAAAATGGTCCGACGAGAAAAAAATAAGACTTTTACTAGGCAAATTTGGGACAGCTGAACACAAAAAATATGCAAACTTTATTCTGCCGAGTCACCATAGTGAAATGACATTCCAAGAAACTATTCAAATATTAACGAAAATATTTGGGAAACAAAGTTCATTGTTTAATATTCGCTGGCAATGTCTAAATCTTACAAAAAAGATTTTGAGGACTACACAACTTTCGCTGGTACTGTGAATAAATATTGTGAAAAGTTTATATTAAATGTTTAATTTTCGTTTATATTAAATGTTTAATTTTTGTCACCGTCTGAAAAAAAATTCGTATCAGGTTATTAGCCAAAATTGGATCTTGACCAAAAAATTACTTTGCAAAGTTTATCGGAAGAATGTCAGGATATAGCAAATATTCAGGCGATAAAGAATAAAGCACAAGGTAGGAAAAATAAACCTTATTTTATAATTAATCCATGTTACGGGTGTGGAGAATTGCGTTTATGTAAAGACTGTTCATTTAAACATAAAACAATGTCATGACATAAATTTTCACACTGTAGACGCAAAATAAAAAATACAAACTTTGAGGAAAAAATAAAATAAAAAATAAAAACTTCGTACAGTACACTACTGAACAGGCAATAACTGAGAAAATACAAAAGAAATATTTCAATATCTGTCTCAATAATAAAAAAATAAAATTTCAGATAGATACTGGGTCTGATTTAACCATCATGAATGATGAAACTTGGAAAAAACAAAATGCCCAACCTTGTTTAACTCGAAAAAAATAGCAAAAGGTCTTAATGGAGAAAGGTTAAAATTTATGGGCGATACCTTTATTTATGGGCGAAACCGTTTGCTTCAATGGAAAAGAAAGAAAATTAAAAGCATTCGTCATGTGTAATTCTCAAAATTTATTTGAAACAGATTGGATGGAAGAATTTGATCTATTTAACGTCTTAATAAATAATTTCTGCAATAAAATAGATAGTACTGTGATGATACCGAGCAAAGCTAGGGACCGGATGTTTGCACTCTCAGGACCAGAAAGCAAATGACCAAAACTGGTCGGTGCGCAGCCGGCTCTACGCAGAGGTTCCGACAGAAAGCCAAAAATTAAATATCAAATTCCAATTCACGAGCCTACGCGAATTTTATTTATCGGCCCAGAATCAAATACAAGTGTGAATTCCCAAATGATCTGCTGGGATCCACAAAGATGATATAAAAAACCGATACAGAAAGCATCGCCACGAGACAGACAGAGGCACCGACAGAGACAGGGAGAGACTCGATAAAGCACTAGCGTAATTAGCACTTCCCTTGACCACGTCGAGTGATTTACTATGCTCGCCGCTCTTCCCTCTCCTTTTCTTCTTCACTGTCTCTAAACTACTTACCGACCAAAGGCAACGCTCCCACATTCATGTGCACAAATTCTCTTTTCAACATTTTATTGCCATGAACTTTTAACGTCCGTTGACCCTAAAAGGATTACTTTAATTGTAAAAATCTTAATTAATATGTGTATATATAAAATGTTGTTTCTATACTCAATTTGATTTTCTTGATTGACCCTTTTTACAACTTTAGTGGGCTATATACAACGAGGCCAAATTCCATTAATCTGCAACAACACACAACTACTCTCCAATAGAACGGATAACTCACTATAGTACTACGTCAAATTCAGATAAACTAAACAATGAACTAAAAAAATTCCCAGAAATATTTTCAGAGGGACTTGGATTTTGTTCTAAAGTGAAGGCAAGGTTCAAATTAAAAGAAAATGTAATGCCAGTCTTCAGACCTAAAAGGCCAGTAAAAATTATTGACAAAGAACTAGAGCTAGGTGTCATAGAAAAAACTGACTACAGCCCGTGGACAGCTCCAACGGTATATGTCAGAAAAAAATAATAAAATTAGAATCTGTGCTGATTATTCGACCAGTCTTAATGATTGTTTTAAAAAAAATAAATCACCCCCTCCCAACAATGGGAGAAATTTTTGGAATTATAAATGGTGGACGAATATTTTCTAAGTTAGATTTGTCAGAGGCATATCTGCAAATCCCAGTGGAAGAAAAAAGTGTGCAGAATTATTAACCATTAACACGCGCAGAGGGTTAAAATCAAGTGGCTATAATATGGAATAAAGGTAGCCCCCACCATCTTCCAGCAAATAATGGATACAATGTTTGCAAATCTGGATTTCGCAATAGCTAATAAAAAGCCAAAATCAAGAAGAGCATGCAAAACATATAATGGAAGTGTTCAAAAAACAAAAAAAAAAAAGAAAAGAGTTTGGTTTTAAATTGAGTATGGAAAAATAGATGTGAATTGTTTATGCCGAAAATCAAATATTAAGGACAATTAATTGATGAAAACAGCAGAACTCCAGATCCTAATTGGGCGGAAGCGACAAAATACATGCCTGCACCAACTAACGTTACATATCATTAATATCATTTTGTGTGTGTGTGTGTGTGTGTGTGTGTGTGTGTGTGTGTCTAGCTAACTACTACAATAGCTATATACCAAATAATATATGCAATTAACAGCTTGGTTGAATTGGTTACTTAAAAACGGCGTAAAGTGGAATTGGACGGACGACTACCAAAAAGCGTTCAGGAAATTAAAATCTGCGTTAACGTCAAACCTTATTGTAATGTCCTGACCAATAAAAGGGAAATAACCTCTGATGTCACTGGGGTTACGGCTCCTGTGGATCCGGAAGGGAACGATATAAGGGATGCCAAGCACGCTAGCAGGGTTCGTCTTCGCTCTCTCTTTTTAATCATCATCCATCTTGTTGACCCACAATGGTGGTAGTCGATGTTTAGCAAGCATTGATTGTCTCCAACACCAAAGATTACACTTACTTTGACGCATTACAACCTGAATAAGCAAATGTATGTTGCAAGTGATGCATTTTTTGGCTTAGGGGCAGTTTGGTTACACAAAGAAGATGATGGCAAAGTAAAACGAATTCACCATGTTTTGAGGATGGTTCTTCCTGCGGAAAGGAACTATTCGCAAATAGAGAAGGAAGGTGTAGCTATAATATTTGCAATAAGATTTTCATAAATACTTGCACAGGAGAAAAATCATATTACAAACGAATCATCGTCTATTGTTAGCAATATTTGGTTCGAAAAAAGGAATACCAACACATATTGTGAACAACTTAGAGATGGACAACGATGCTGCTAAATTATTCATTCAAAATGGAGTTATAACCGTCAAAAGAAATCACACGTGAGAATGGATTATCCAGATTAATTCCAAAAACGAGTGAACCACTAGAGAAGACGATCATTGCTTCCTTAATGTCCGAGATGGACATAAAATACGTTTTTATACAATACAGTAAAAAAAACTTCCAGTTACTCTAAAGGAGATAAAATTGAAAGTAAAATAAATCCCAAAAGACAAAAATATGACGGACATAAAAACTTTAAGGTGGGAGATGCTGTGTTGTGGCTCGTACCACATGACATCCGGTCGGCCAGATGTATGACAATGTGCGCTTATCACTTAGGGTGTTGTCATTATCACGGACTTCGGACTTCGGGAAGCTACAACTACTACTGTGAGAGACTGTGAATATTGTATATATATATCTTGGTTGTACCACTCTGTTAATAAAGCAGTTTAGCTACCTTTCTCGGTGTCTCTCTTCATTCCACAATACAACACTAAGTCATACAAGAAATTATAAACATATATTTGTACATGTTGCTACTTGTCCCACATAGGAAAATTATGACATATGGACACAAGCAGTGTGAAAGGGCAAAAAGCAAGAGCATCTTGTAATATTTTCTGAAGGGAAAAGGGCCAGAAACATCTATCTAGATATAGGGTAAAAAACAGAATGTGGTTGGTGAGTATGTCTTCCAACTTTATCCTTTTGACATGACCACAGCTGAATTTTTTAAATTCTGCTTTGAAAATGGAGTCACACATATCTCTGTGACTAACCTGATTGAAGCATTAGCACCAGGATGTGACAAGTTAAGCAGGAAGTTATGCAGAAGAATGTTTGCTGCAATGTTACTGGAATGAAGGAGCTTATTTATCTGGTGCATGTGTCATACAAAATTTCAAAATCAGTCTTCTGCACCCATATTTTTAAAAAAATTGATATCAAGTTTTCCTGAAGGAGATTCTGGAGCTGTTAATCATTTGTACATTCTTCCACAAATGACTGGTATACTGTACAGTAAATTATTAATGGCATGGGATATAGTGTCTACAGGGACATTATCAGTTCCTTTGACAAAACATATATCTGATATAAAATACAACAGGTAATCCAAATGAGTGGTTTCACGTGATGCATTTTTATCAGATGTTGATTGGAAAACACCAAACAAGGGTGTATGTTCTATATGTATGTGGCAAGTTCCCCCTTCCAGAAAATATAAAAAATAGCAAATAACTGAACAAGCTGCAAGAAGCTTGCATCCAAATATACAGTACCTGACTTCTGTTGGTGACAATTTTCTAGAGAAAAAAGAAATTAGTATTTAATGGCCATAGATTTTCTACTGCAAGATGGCACCTGCAGCAGTAGAAGAGGTGTTGACCAGTAAATACAATTCCTTGTCTGAAAAATATGTGACAATTTAAATGCATAGGACAATACTGATTTAATTTTGTGAAATGCTGACATAGCAAGATCAAAGAGAACTATGTCACATTTTTGATATTAGGTTTTACTATTTGTCAAATATTTTACTATTTGTACATAGTTGGGCAGAAATCTATGGAGAGATTTTATTATCCCTAAAAATTGTCATAATTTTTTGGTATTATGTGTGGGGAATTGTAAAATAGATTCTACTTTGGAAGTCGCAGGGTACATTCCAGCAGAGCTGATGCGGAGACATAACAAACCACTTTTGATTTTAAAATTCTTCTTTGATAGCAACCTCAAATTTCATGATGTCCAAAAAAAAAAAAAAACAAGTCATAACTATTATTTATTTTTCTCCATGGAGAGACTCTGTAAGAACATCATCAATATAAGCGTAGGTAAAATGCAGATCATGCAATACATGGTCAATAAATCTTTAGAAAGACTGACTGATACCAAATGGGATATGCAAGAACTCAAACAACCCAAAAGGAGTTCTTATTGCAGTCTTTGGAATATGCTCAGGCTCAAGTGAAATATGATGATCATATCTAATTTTGTAAATATCCATTTCCCTTGCACAATGGCTGTTATATTGTGCATATAGGTTGGGGAATATTATTTGGTTTTGTAAGAGTATTTAATGTTCTATAATCACTATCTGCATGTCAAGTCCTGCTACTTTTAGGTATATGTGCGTTGGAGAAACCCAGCCACTTTTATCTTTAGTTATAAATTAAATTTGTTTAAATTTTGCTTTAGCTACCCTAAGATTTTCTGGGATCAGTTGCTATAAACAGTTGAACAAGCTTGATTGCAATATGATGTGTAATTGTGTGGAACAATGTTTGCTTGTGAAAGGACAGCATTGTTTTACTCTTAAATTTCTTTAAAAGTTTGCAAAAATCAGAATTATCCTCCATCTTTTATATAACTTAGGCCTCAGAACGAATTCTGTCCTAAGTTCAACATTAGGTACCTATGACCATAGATATTGATAGTGTAAATTTGTCCATTCTCTTTTTAATTTTTCTGTTTTTGATTCTGTTATGGATTTGTTACTTGGCTGTTGCAGATTTTTTGACATGAAGTGTATGTGCGCTTAACGACACTGATGTTTTAAAATACGAAAATATGAGGATTGTTTGAAAATGTCAAACAGATGCAAAAAAAGAAAACACATTGAATTTAAAATTTTTATTATGACTGTTGAGGTCAAAGGCCAGAGGAAACTGCACACCAGAAGACAGCTGTCAGTAGAGCAGAAGTGACATCAAGCTGACAAAAATTTTTGTAGTACTGGCAGTTTGAATTGAGAGTTTGATTTCAACTGTCGAGGAATTGAAATTAAACTCTCTTGTAAGAGAGTTTAATTTCAGCAGTTGAAAAGAACGGTTGGCTAAGTCAGGCTTAGCCACCAGGTTTCCACAATGTGGGGCTCTTTCTGTATGCGGAAGTGCTGACAACTCTGACCAAAGAACCTTCCTCACCCATGACATGTCACCAAAGATATTAATGTTTTGAAAAAGAAAAAAATGACATATATGGATATTTTATTTAATTTTGGGCTCAGAGTCTATTGTTTTAGATGAGGTCATTTGTTGCAGATTGTTATTGTTTTAGGCTGATGAGAAAAAAAGATGAGAAAACAGAGTTTTATGATTTTCACTGACAAAGAAGACTGTAAATGAAATTCGAGTTGATAGTTCTTTTCAACATTTTGAAGAAATGAAATTGGAGTTGAGAAATTTATTCAGATTCAAAATTATTTGAAGTTATTCATGTGAAGAGGACTGAAAAGAAAATTGTCAAATTGATTTATGTGGAAGTCAAGTTGAGTGGTAATCCCCGACAAATGAAATTTGAGTTGTTTGCAAAGTGTTGAAGTTTTAATTATCGTTGCTGTTGCAGTCATAGTGAGAGATCCCAAATTTGTTCCAGATTTAATTTCTGTCGTCATCCTTGTGGTTGCAGCCTTCATCACAGACACCACTGGTCCTCATCGTGGTCCCAGAATTGTTTTTCCAACATTGTTTAAGAAGATTTAATACCTGCAGAAGTGACTATATAACATAATCACTTTTGTTTCTAAAATTTTAACCAGGGAGTTTCAGATACTAGATAGTGACTCCATGGTGGTGGAAGTTAAATCCACTATATTATCAGTAATCCCCACCAACTTCCTGATGGGTTGATCCTCCTCCTACCAAAGCTAAAACTATAACAAGATATGAGGGTGTGCTGAAAAGTTCATCTCTTAAATCTGCATAATAATTTCACCGCCTGTCTCTAACTTTCTGGACTACCTTGTGAGGTAGTTTTGAAACTGCTAAATAAAACTTTCTTTTTTGTGTGGGAATTCCTTAGTTCACAACCTGGCCCACCCTATTATAAAGTGGGTTAATTTTACTCACTGACATGATACCAGCAGAATTCTCATTGCACATAATGGTTTAATATTCTACGGTGCAGAAAATATTCCTGGAAAACAAAGAAGTTGGCAAATAATTAACATGAAAAAGAATACAAGATTTTGTCTATACTTCTGAAATGAGTTTGTATTTACATTATTTAAATTGTTTGGATTATTGTCATATTCATATTCACATTTTGGCTGTTGTACACTCCAGCCTTCTTCAATCTAACCAATTCTTTTATCCATTGAACCATGTGTCCTCAAGGGCACATGGCCCAGTGGTGAACAAATAACTTAGTGAGTTGAGTTAAAGGGAGATAACTAAGACATCCAGAAGAACAATGGCATATGGAATGAAAACAATATATCCCAGTGATTAAAATAAAAGGTTCAGTTTAAAATTCCAAGCATCTGAAGAAGGCCAGAGTGTACAACAGCTAAAACATCATGGATATGAATATCACAATAAAGATGAGGACAACACTGTAAATAAAATTTTATTTGCTGAGCCTTTCTAAGATAATAATATTGTCCATTCTATTATGAAATTTTCCATTATAAAAAATACATGTTAAAACTGTATTTCATTATCACATTGGGAAAGACACCAGTTAATGGGGGTACTATGAAAGAGAGAACATTCCCAGGTTGTATTTCCCCATGAAAAATATTAGCATATCCATATGCCAACAGCTTAATACAATGGACAGAACAGAATATCTGGAAGAAATGACTAACAAATATGCATTGTTCTCAAAGAGATTTTTATACTGCAAGAAATTATATAACAAATATATTTTTACCTATTTGTTCCACAAAGAGAAATTATGACACATGGATAGAAATAGTATGAAAAGGAGAAAAACAAAAGGGTCTTGCTCAAAATATTTTGTGATGGGAAAACAGCTAGGCCAGTGGTATCTTCTCTGTCCTTTATGTTTGTGATGGTTCCTAGAGGTTTACATCAGCAAGTGGGGATTTTTACTTTATGAAGTGATGTCACAAGCCATCACACATGACTCTTGTGAAACTCTCTTACTCATAGGAAGGCAATCATTCTTTGCATCCCTACACTGTTCTTTTATTATCATTTCTCCTTAATGTTTTATTTCTTTTTCTTATATTTTTTTCATACTCAGTGTGCCTTACTTTGTGTAAAATATAGGAAAAACAAAATAATTTAAGGAACAAGAACAATAAAAGAACAGGAATTAAGTCAGTAGATAATAACTGACATTGTATTTAATGATGGGGATGACAAAAAAGAAAGAAAAGAAACAGTTTATTACCCTGCCATTTTATGAAGAAGTGAAATTTGATCCCAGTGAAAGTTGGGTTTGAAGTGTTTATGTGAAGAAGTCAGGTCAAGTGGTTCCCAACAAAGTGAAATTTTTCCCCAGAAATTTAAGTATAATTGCCATCACAGACATTGTGAGAGCTCCAACTTTCCAGCAGCATTGGGTTTGTTTCAGAGTAAAACTATCCTTGTGGCTTTAGCATTCATCATCAGACATCATTGGATCAAGCATTGTTTCAGAAGAATTGTTTCCATCTTCAAATAAAGAACTATTTTTTTTTTTTAATCATATCACCCCGAGCAAGGCGGTAACGCCACTGATGTGCAGGGGGCTACATAAAAGTGAAAAGATTGGAAAAAAGAAAGCCGGAAACCATATCCTAAACAGGGAACAAGGGATGAGCCTCTACACCTGTTCAATAGACATGGGTGAAGTGTGAACCGGGTGATAGTTTAGTCTATCTACAACACAAAAAGCAAAACATATTTGTGTAAAATAAATACTGCCCTCAACACCATCACTAAGCTATATATTTACCAATGTATCTTACAAATGACTAAAAAACTTAGAAAGTCTCAATATCTGATTTAGTAAATTAACCACACTTATGCCACAATCACTTGTTAAAGAATCTGCAACACCAAAATTGAATATAATATCATAAACAAAAATTTTTCTGTAAAATACAGATTCACTTGTAATTTAACAAATATGTTTTTATTTTGTTAACAGATAGTGTTAACCTCTTAATTTAAACAAAATTTGAGGTTCAAAATTTCCATTTCTATCAAGCTAGTCTTTTATGAGATATTGTTGGTAATATCTTATTTTGCCAATTGTAATAACTTTTTAAAGTGATGCAAATCTCAACGAAGATTTACACTGATTTGAAAAGGTTGAACTGTTGAGAGAAATGTCCTAATGAAACCATTTGTATGGTATTGATTCAACAATGAATGTAAAGTAAAAGAACAAAACATTGAAATTATATACAGAATGTATGATCAAGAAGCCTATGAAAGATGGTAAAAGTATAAACAATAATGTACAGCCATTTTGTAAATATTTTGTAAATATTTAAAATATATTCTTTCTTACTTTAAAAAGTTTAACTCTTTTTAGCATAGTGTTATACTGTGTTAGGTTAGTAAATATCAATAACATGGGTCAGAGATATGTTAGAATGATTAGTTTTCTATTCTTAACTTAGTCCTGGCACTAGGACATCTTAATGAATTATACAGTGAGGACTGAACTATCAGCATTACAGTAGCTACTATTTTTTAATCTAAGTTGATCTGTTACACGTCAATTAATTTCGACTAGATTTTTGTCTTGACTACATTTCTGTTGCTTTACACACCAGTTAAAAAAAAAAGTTTATTTTTCTCATATTGTCAAAACTTATCATTTTACAACTATTATTGTTTGATGTGAATCTTTTTACTGACTCAGTGTATTTAATCTTTTATCTCCTAATTAAGTGAAAAAAATATGATTTAGGAAATTGTATGCAATGTACTGTGGAAAATTTTTTTACCCAGTCAGGAGACAGGATCATCCAAGCATGTATCATGTATGGCACTTAACTGACTGGCTGACAGACAAGCTGAGAATCTGAACTGAGTGTCTTTAAAAAGAGAGGCAGCATGTTGGTTTCTTTATGGCAGATACCCAAATACTAAATAATAATTGGTAGTTTACATTTAGATGTTTGTCATGTATAGGATTAGAGTTGAATTTGATATGACTTTTACTTACCTTTCACAGAAATAAATTATATACATGCATGTGAATGGCCCATTATCAAATATGAGAAATGACAGCAAAAATATTTCTTGTTCATTATCTCTGAGCTAAAACAGATTTTTTGACACTAAAAATGAAAACTGTCATATAATTTGAAGCACCTCTTCAAGAACAACTTAAAAAAAAAAAGAAATGAGTATCACATAATAATATTGTAACCAGTCATTTTTGTCACAATATTCTTACTTATAGTAAGAATTTATAATTTACACCAGTTAACACTTATTTTCAACCCAAATGTTGTTAAACAATGGACACTGTTTCTGGGCTATTTTTTCACATCTAAATCTAAACTTATTTATAAATGGAACTTTGTCTGTATATGTGTGTGTGTATCCGTTACCTATAGACTCCGAAACGGCTGAACTGATTTTCTTGAAAATTTACACAGTTGTACTATAAGCGTCTGCAAGTGTTTTAGCTAGGTTTTGTGTCAAAAATCGATAATCGAAAAAAAATCGGGTTATAGAATTTGATACACTCATAGACAAAGACATAAGAAACGATATACAGAAGTTTCAAAGTTGCAGTTCTTACAATAGTGCAGAAAATCGATAATATATATATATATATATATATCTATATAAAAGGCAAGATGTTTGTGTGTGTGTCTGTTTATCTGCCTGTATGTCTGTATTTTTTCAGCCCTTTTATTTTAGTTTTTGCTTCAGGTTTGGCTCTAAGTAGGTATAATTGTAGTTCTTAGTCTCAGCCATGATACCATTTACTCAGAGGACTTATTTAGCCTTCAAAATTCAGTTTACGATGAAAAAAAGCTTATTTGATATTGATACCAGGAAATCAAAATTTGACTTACATCCATTCATTTTTCTTTCAGTCTACAGTTTCGCTTTAACTGGAAACAACTATTGCTTTTTAGTCTTTCATGCCAATGTCCAAAGAGTCTGAGCTCCAGGACCATGGATTAGTTTTAAAGCTTTCATTACACCTGAGCAACACCAGGCTATACTGCTAGTTAAATATAAAAATCAAGTCAATTTTGCCCCATTACATCACATTTTCTCAGTACAGATAATTTCTATTTTGCTTAAAATAGGCCAAAATACTCATTTAACAGTGATATGCCAGATCCAAGTAAAGACAACCTTAAATGTATTCAGGTTAGAATAACTTATAAAAAGAAAAAGTATCCCAAAGTATCCCAATAACTTAAAGAATGCACTTCCTGTTCAGAAAATTTTAAGATCCTGATGAAACCCCTCTCTCTCTCTCTGTTCATCACTATAATCACCAAAATTATAATCTTGGTAATTATGGCGATTTTCTAAGTGCAGCGTAGATGTGGCACAAGGCTGAGCACCCAGTTAGGATTGTACTCACTACTCAATTGAAATAATTCTAGTGAGACAAGCTTGCTAACCATTACATCACCTTGAGGTGCCCAAATCTTCGTGATTATATAGGGAGAGAGGTTTCATCAGGATCTCAAGGTAATAGAAGAAAGATACAAATGCAAATGGGATGTTTACACGATGGCTGATTTCTGCTGGTTTATCAGAAGAGATCAACTTTTTCAAAAGCACTGTAGAGTTTCCAAGAAGAGATGATTTATAGCTTTGGATTGACAAACATTTCTTTGTCTCTTCTTTGTGTATTTTGATTCAAAAATTGATGACCTGTTTGCCTTAATTTAATTTTGTGTGAGATTTTACTGAAATGCATTCTTTAAGTTATTGGGATACTTTTTCTTTTATAAGTTATTCTTACCTGAATATGTTTAAGGTTGGTTCTACTTGGTCCTGGCATATCCCTGTTAAATGTGTATTTTGGTCTATTTTAAGCAAGATAGAAATTATCTGTACTGAGAAAACATGATATGATGGGAAAAAATGAACTTTATTTTCATATTCTACATAAAAAATAACCCAGAAAACGTGCACATTGCCCAACAACATTTGGGTTTTGAAAAATAAAAAATGAACTGGTGTTATCAAACCATTCATTAAGTAAGTTTTTGTCAAATTTCATGTTTGCATAATTTGAAAAAGAAAAGATTCATTTTATCTCTCTGACTAAAAGCTATGTTAAACTGGTTACCTAAAGCTACATCAATTGCATGCCTTATTTATGGATGACATGCACAAAGTAGGTGCTTTTTACTATCAAAGGGAGAAGACATGTTTGAAGAAACCATCATTTTGCTATGACTATATAAAAAAACTTATGCACATTCACTGTATAAACATGATTATATAATAAGTTTTAAAAATGTTATGCAACAAAGTACAAAAATATTACATTTATCATATGCATTAATGAACTGAACTTTGTGCATTTTGACTGAGCTTTGAATAAACCTTTTCTTTATATAAAATGAACTTTATTGAAATATGTGTAGGAAGGTGTAGAGATCCAGTGAGGTAATGTAGGGATAATGACAAGGAAACACGTGTATATTTTAATGGCACAAGATAAGGACTTTATTTACAAATTTACACATTTGTAATTGTCAGTAGCTTGTTTCAAGACAAGTAATCAAACATTATAAGTTCATAGATTCGATAAATAGTCAAAAAGAGAAAATATTCATATTAAATCATCAAACACAAAGTAAATTTCCAAAATGCTTAAAACAAATTGAGTTTGTTTTTCACAGAAAAGCTATAAAAGTTGAATTCAAAATTAAGGTACTTTTAAATAGAGTCCTTGAGTTGTCATTAGAGACATTGCATGGTACTCTGCTTTTCTCTCTCTCCCATTTTTCTCTGAGCAGGTTCTCAGTCACATGGTCAGCTCCAAACAAACTCATTTTTGGGTGGGAAGAAACATGACACAGGTCATTGAAAGTTCAATTTGTAATTTTTTGTAAATTGGTTATTAAATATTTCACACTTGCTCACAAAATTTTGTTGTTTTGATCATTTCCTCAGCACAGAATCAATCCTTTTTTTCTATTAGTTAAAAATAGATTTTTGTACTGGCTCATGAATTTGAAAATAGTGGAAAAAAGAAAGTTATTTTTATTTCGTATTCACCATATTTCAATATTAGCATTTTTAAATAATTTGTATATTACTGTTAAAGAAATTTCTTGCCAAATACATAACTACATTTTTTCATTGCATATCACTTTTGTTTAAGTCATTGCTTGTTTTATATCCATTAAATTTAAATAAAAATTGTTAAATCCTTTCTCATATTGTCTCTTAAATATTTAATCTTTTTTTTTATACATGAAGTGATATATCAAATAAATAAGGTTTTCAGTTCTACATATTGACAATGAGTTTAGATATTCTCCTTTCTGTAATTTTAAGTAAACCTTATTTAACCTATAGTAGCTTTTGCCACACTTGTTCTCTTTTACATTTAGTTAGAAGCATAGGAAACACCCCGTAGTTATTTAACACCACCAATTAGTTGATATTCATCAACTGATATTGTAAATTTATTTATGATACAATAAAATCATAAAAAATTCAAATTTTGTACAATAGATTAAGTATATCTATTATTAAAGAAATTTTTGAATAGTTTTATTTCTAAATTTTTAATGTTCTATTTTTTCAGCTGCTAAAATTAATTTCTTAGTATTTTAAATGCTAAATTCCTAAATGAATAGATTGGAATTGAAAATAAATCCATCAGTTAATGATGAAAAGTAATTTAATTTTTGATCTTTTTAAAGTTGATTTATAACAAAAAACATCACTTAAATCTGTAAACATGTTAGGCAAACAGGCTTTATAGACAGAAAATCTCTTCAAATCCACACATGTAAACCATATTTAAACCAAAAAACTTTCATTTTCTTGCATTTGAATATTTTTTTTTATCAAAGAAAAATAAGTATTTATTGTTGGTAAGTTATTTCCTCAGATATATTCTAAAGTTGATATACAATTAATATCTTATGTTCATTTGAAGTAAATGGAGTTATTTCAAATTTAAAACAGTGTGCTTTTGGGAATTTGCATCAGTAAGAGTCTCCCAACAAATTCATTTTTATAATGCATTTTAAATGTTTTAATAAATCATTCTTTACCTATTGGCAGTTTATAACTACCATATAATTTGATAACTAACCTGAGGAATACAGGCATTACCTACTGAAACAATCGATTGAAAAACAAAATCAAGATTTAGATGAAGACATTTTCTGGTCAATATGTAATCAAAGGTTTTTTATTGTGAAATGGTCACAGTTTTTGGTAGTATCTGTATTCTACTGTATTTCCCAGACATGGACTGATGAAAAAAAGATATCCGTCTTTGACCAAAGAGAAGAAAGATGCCCAGCTTTCCCTATTAGGGATAAGTTCTTTTCCTTCAGCTGAGTGTATAATTTTTTTGTATAAAATTCCTACAACAGAAAACATAAAAAAATTGAAATTTTAATGAGAAAAAGTTATATTTTGGTTTACTTCAATTATATTTATGCATCCATGAATTTCAATGCAATTAATATTTTTGTTTTAGCAAACACAGATGGTATGGAGAAGTGATTAACTTAGTGGAATATAATCCTATCTTTTTTTTTTTTAATTCATACACATAACTGAGTCCTTTCTCTCTATATATATTATATATAATATACAGGATTTTCGATTATTAGCTTGGATGATACATATTTCACCACTTTGATATTTTTAACGCGGCTCGTCAGATCCAAATGGTACAACAGTAGTCAATGGAAATATCATCCCCCCAAAAAATCTTTCTGTTTTTCAACTTTCTCTCTTCCTTGCACTTATCAATTGTCAACCCTCCAATATCCTCACCTTCCCCTTTCTTTGGGGCTCTTTTTCGAATGAACAAGAACCTTTTTGTATATAAATGTCACAAATGTCGGTCCTAATATGGACATGTGGGCATCTACGGAGAATCAAATAAAAGAGAAAAAAATTTTTTTTTTGTGGGGTGATATTTTGATTGCCTACTGTTGTACCAGGATGTGCGTTGTGGTACAGTGGATATCGGCTCAGAACGAGAAACCGGGGAGCTGAGTTCGAATTCCTGTTGAATCCATTGTATTCACTTATGCACAAATACCCTTGGGAAAGGTATTAATCCGTCTCTTCCTTCCAGTTATGGGTTAAATAGCAGGACAGAGTGGGTTCTATAGCCTTGGTCGGCAATCAGTATACTGCAGAAAGCAATGGCAACCTACTGCGGGATAATCTTCTGCCCAGTCAGTCATGTCTCTTTCGAGACATGATCGCCCAAGCATGTATCATGTATGGCACTTAATTGACTGACTGTTGTACCATTTGGATCTGACTTTAAGAACATCAAAGCAGTGAAATATGTATCCTCCAAGCTAATAATCGAAAAATCCTTTATAAAATATTACTCTGTTAAATTAAATAATGAATTTAACATTGAGTTCTCTCGAGTTCGTCTCTTTTGGAATTTACCCGGATTACATACCAAGTGTATTATCTTATATATATAGCCGTAGCTGATGCTAAAAAAAAAAAACACTGGGCACAGAGAAAGTTGCCCAGATTTATTAGTTGACAATGTGATGACATCATCAGGTGTCATCTGTTTCCAGAAACTATATTTGCGGATTTTTTCAGCTATTTCAATAGAAATTAGGCACAGAACATGAGCAAAAGCAGGAAGACAATCGTCCATAATTAGGAAAAAATACCTTTTGAGAAGATTGATAACATTTGAGTTTTTAATCCTTTTATTTCAAAATTAGATGGACCACTCGTAAATCGCCTTTACAGAAAGTAAAACTGTTTTTAAAAAGCTATGTCTCTAAGCACTAAACTTGTAAGCAACAGTGTTATATTTAAAATCATACACATCAATATCAAAATCGGAGAACAAATAAAATGAGTTTGCAAGAACTAATCGAAGAACAAAGATATTTAAAACACACGAAAACAAAGCAACAAAACGCAACAAATAAAAAAACAATCATTAGAAATCATCTGTATATAATACAAATAGAAACATATATACATTTTACATTTCTTCTTCTTCTATGTGCCCTGTCTCTTCAGGATGTAGGCGATCATGGTTCTCCACATCTCCCTATCCCTTGTGCCTCTTAGTATGTTTGCTCCTGTTACTCTTGGTAACCCCTGCAAATATGTTATTCGCTGCTTTCATCTGTCTCTCTTTCCTTCTATCTGACCAGTCAGTATGAAGTTCTCCAGGCTCTCCTTCCTCATTGCGTGTCCTAGGAACTTCAGTTGTCTCTTCCTGATGCTCAGTATCAGTTTCCTTTTTGTTGCCATTCTTTCCAACACCTCATCATTGCTTGCATGCTCAGTCCACGATATCTGCAGCATCCTTCTGTAGAACCACATTTCCACTGCTTCCAGTTTTGTCCTCATTTTCAAAGATATTGTCCAGCATTCACTGCCGTATTGAAGAACTGACATCACGTAGCAGTCCAGCATTCTTTTCTTTGTTTCTAGTGAGATTTTCCTGTGTGTTAGTACTTTGCTCAGCTTCTGGAACACGTCCTTTGCCATGCCAATTCGCCTTCAGATCTCCGTGTCGCACTTTCCATCTCCTGTTAGAACACTTCCTAGGTATTTAAATTTTTGTACTTATGGTATTTTTCCCAATGAAAATATTATATTAATTTCACATAGGAAGGGATTAGAAATCCAAATTGTTTTTAAATGTAAATTTATTAATTTACATTTAAAAAGCAATCAGTAAACACTCCAAAATATTTTTACATAATAAAAAAAAACGAAATACAGTATAACCCGGATATAAGAGAAACTCTGATATAAGAAAGAATTTCTCTGACCCCAAATTAGAGCCTGTGGTAATGTATATAAAATAGACCAAACCAGAATATAAGATAATTTTATCCGGTCCTGACAACTCTCTTATATCAGGGTTACATTGTAAAATAAAAAATGCTTAATTTAGACCTATCAATCTGCTTCTATGCATGTACAAGTCTAACATTTCTAATCAGGAGAAAAAATTCGAAGAAGCAGAATAATGTAAATTTATTTATTTTATTAATGATTCGAACCATATGTTTTTATTGGGCCCTAAGATATTCAAGAACCCAATTTCTCCATGATAGTAAATAGCAGTAGGATAAATAGCAGAATGTTTTTGTTTTTTTTGTTTTTTTTTGGAATAGTTTTACTGGGAAAGCTTGCTGCTTATTTTGTTGGATTTTTTTGGACTAACATATTACCATATTACACTACCCAGACCAAATTTATTCTGAACTGTGTAATGAGATGTGTACTATGTATACTCCTTTCATCTTAAAATGAAATGTTTTCAAATCCATTGATTAAACAAGGAGATATAATTTTTCACAACATTTAGCAAAACAATCTAATAATTTCTAAATCATTTTCTAATACTTCATTCGAAATATCTTGATTGCAGTGGATTAAAGCCCAGTTTGAAAGTCTTTCCTCTGTCATTGTGGATCGCAAATATGTGAGGATTTGCTGTAAGCTGCTAAAACTGCACTCTGCAGAAGAAGATGTTGTCACAAAAATTGTCAAAAAAATGTGGACAAGTTTTCCATAATTTGGTTAAAAGTTGAAATGGTCATGCTTATGAAGCCATTTATGAGTTTCAGTGAAATTTGAGGGTTCCTCTTCAACCAAAAATTCCATACTTGTAACGGTCTTACGTTCTGCCTTCACAAGATCTTCATCTAAACTTTCGAAACTAAATCAACTGCACTTTCATTTTCAGTATTAAGGGTAACAGTATGCTGCAAAGCAACTAACTTTGAAATCTATAATTCATCTCTGAAATAATCTTCTCTATAGCTACAGAGTATAATTCTTTGAAATAATATTCCTTTACAGAACAGAAACATAAGTTCTTGTAGTTGATGATATTACATCATAATCTTGAAGACAGATGATAGGTTTTTTATGATGTAGAAGGGATGCATCATGAAATTTAAAATCACAATTCATGTCAGTGAGTAGTTTTTTAATTTCATTACTTTTTTCAGGGCCATGGTCAAACAGAACTTCAAATGATTGAAAATCTTGCATATTTTGATCACCGAAAACATTGCATTTCGTGTAGAGACAAGATCGATAGTTTTTGATTTTTGACTGTAGGTACTTCAACAATGTATCAACTAGACTAGAGCAAGAATTTTTTCAAGTAAAAGCAAAAAAAATAAATATTGAAAATCAAAACTGCCCACGAGTAGACCATTTTGGAGAGCTTTGGCATCTGTAGTCTCATTTCTTGAGTCATAGTGAATAAGTAGTTTGATGATAGATAGGAGAGTTTTTTTTTAACAGTACTTACTGATGTGTATCGTGAGGACCAACGTGTGTCACACATCCTTTTTAATGCTGTTGCAAACAAGTTGAATTCTTTTTGCATGGCTATAAATTCTCCGTGGCATTTAGGAGACCCTTCAATAAAATTATACACCATATCTATAATACCTATACAATTCCGTAATGCTGGAATCAATTTAAGGGTTTTTTGAAGAGTCAGGTTAAGACGATGTGTATTGCAGTAAACGAAAATTGCATTGTGGGCCTTTTCTTTCATTAAACCAGCAACTCCCTTTACTTGGCTTTTCATAGAAGATGACCCACCAAATCCTAAACCTACAAGTTTGTTAAAATCAAAGCCATGCTTCACTAAAACATCAAAAAGCAACTTTGTTGAAGCTTCTCTTGTCATAGAAATCGTATTATAAAACCCCAAAATCTTTCATCCACAATTCCATTCAACATAAATCTTAAACAGAAACTTGCTCTCGATTGGAAATATCACTTGTTTCATCTGCAATCAGTCCAAAATATTCTGCCTTTTTCACTTGTTCAGTAATATGATAAAAAAACTCTCTCAGCAATAAGATCGAAGAGTTCATTCTGTATATCAGGTGACAACCACTGATGTCATTGTTGAATACCCTTTTCAACCGCTACTTTAAAATTACTGTCACTCCTACATTGAAAACTAATTAATTCCAAAAAGTTTCCTCTATTAATGTTACTAATTTCACCTAAATTTTTGCGATTCTCATTACATCCACGAAGTGCAATATTCTGTTGGATACAAAATATGAGTTTTGATGATTACTTTTAAAAAATTACATTTTTCAATTTTTTCTTTCACACATTTAGAGTCAATTAAGCTAAGAAATGAGTTTCCCTGTTTTTCCATGTGATTATGGTTGAGTCACTTCGCCATGCAATCTATATGATGTTTGATTTTGAATGGCTAGAAAAATATTCGGTAGGAGCCCATTTTGTAAAAATAAATCTGACACTGTCACTCTTACCAAACTCGCTACAGTGAAAAAAGTTACTTGGTCGTCAATTTCTGAATATTCAATCCATGGATACAGCTTGTATCACTGAAAATTGAATTTCCTATTTTTTGTACCTACTTTTGAAACAGGATAGGATTCTCAGTATTGACTGTTTGGGGACTTATATGGAAAGTGTACTAAGATTAGTTCTCTTTGAACTACAGTCAGTTTCAGTCTGAGCAACTTTAATTTTATCACCTTCCTCTTCAACAACATTTGAATTGATCTCGATTTGATTTCTGTAACAAAGAAAATACAATTGATAGCAATTGTTTATCAAATTTTAAAATTAGAAAATTAAAGATAAATACGTAATTTCAATGTTTCTGAACCTAAATGAAGACTGAAGTTTCCAATAATGTAAACATAGAATTCAACCTTATTGTAATTGCCATTATTGCCACATGAAACATGCATGAGAGAACTGAGAACTGTGGGTATGTATTGTAAAAGGTTTTATTTCCTTTACAGTACTTGTGCAGCTGTGAAAACTGCAATTAAGACAAACAAATAACATGAGCACATGGAGGAAGAATGTACACAAGCATAGATAATTACAAAATTCGAAGAAATAAGAAGATAAACAATGAATTTTACACAAATAGTTATAACAAAACAAGGGAACTTATAGCAAGGGTTTAAATCAACAGGAATCGTTTGTGTCACCAAAGCAGTACATTTTTACAAATTAAGAAATGGTCTCAAAGAAGAATTTAGAAGAATTACAATTTCATTAACTATAAAATTTGTCTAGGCTTTAGTGGAAAATGAATGGAAAAAATGTTAATTACCTCGTTGGCACCTCATGTGGTCTATGGCAATTGAGTTACTCCCTAACAGTACCGAAAACGAATGTGCTGCCACTGGAGATAACAAATTTACATCTGACCTCTTAGAAGGTCTCAATCCAAAAGGCTGTTAAGGGGGTTTCTCTTTCTTACGCAGAGACCAAAATTCCTATATTTTAGAAAAGGTTGCCATAAGACAGCTTATTTGTTATATTTTTATTTACTTATTTTTATTTTATTTTACTTATTTTTATCTGCTTTACTGTTTTGTCTCATAATTCTCATTTAGACCTCATTATTATTGTTTTACGTTATCCTAAAATATAAGGAACTATATTTTCTGGCCACATTGTCCCAAGGGGTGACAAGGTCGCTGGTCAAGAATATAGGGCTCGCTTCGGGAGAAAACGAACCTGCTGATTTTTACATTAAGGTTTGGTAGCAAATGGTGCCTGGCGGCAGCTACACCTATTCATTCACTCCAAAGTCCATAAATAAGATTGCAAAATTAGGAATGTTAAAAATTGCTAATATAGAGCTTTTCAGAAATTATAAGGTTACAGATCGTCAATATAACCTTTTAATAAAAAATAAGTAATATTTAATTTATTTTACTTTTTTTATTGGCAAATCTAAATTAAATGTTACTCCAATTTCAGTGAGTGGTTCTGGAGTTAAAAGAGTGACGTCTTCATCAGTTAATCATTATTAAAACATACATTAAAATCCGCAAAAAAAGAAGGAATAAGATGAAGATAAAACTAGTTATAGATTTAAGTTATTTATGTACTGGTGATTAGGGTATTGCGAAATTTACATTTTATTTTTCACTTTTCGAAGATAAGAAATCGATATGCTTGGCAAAATGCAGTTGCAAAATATGGAAAATATTTTTTCTGCAGAAAGTAGATGTTGATACAACTTACGAAAATATTCAAATGAGAAAATATTATTTCATTTGTATAAACAAATGTTGAAATTATCAATAACTGTCAGTCAGTTAAAGGTTATCTCTCTTTCTCTTTTAAAATATCTGTAGGGATTCTCTCCCTTTACCTAACTCTTCCCTCTTCTTCTAATGTAAATAAAGGCTCGCTTTGTGCGTGCGTGCATCTGTCCGCTTGAAAACAAATGTCTCTGTCATTATTTTTACGACAATAAGTATGCAACACAGTTGAAGCTCCTTTATACGAGGTATGTGAAGCTATGTTTCATTTTTAATAATTACCTAACAAAGGTTATGGACCCAGTCTACGTCAACATCTTGGAGATATTTGTCCATGTCCACGTGTGAACTTTTTTTGTTTTATCCCGTTCGGCCATCTTGAATTTTTTTTTTTGTATTGAAAGTTTTTGTGTTGCTTGTATAAAGTACAATGGCAATGGAAACAAAACTTAGTAACCTGGTACCACTAAATGGTACAAATTATAATACTTGGAAGGTTCAGTGTAAAATGGCTTTAATTAGGGATGGTTTATGGAACATTGTTAACGAAACGGAGATAGTTCCTGATAAACGAACAGATTCTGCATCACACGTAAAATATTTCTCAAGAAGGGACCATGCATTAGCGACAATTGTACTGTCGGTGGAAACTTCACTGCTATATTTAATTGGAGACCCTGACGACCCCGCAGTAGTGTGGAAAAAATTAGCTGACCAATTTCAAAAGAAAACTTGGGCAAATAAATTAGCGTTGAGGAGAAAATTATATTCTCTTAAACTAAAAGACGGCGACTCTGTTCATGAACACATTAAAACTATGATGGAAATATTTGATGAATTAGCAGTCATTGGCGATTCTATTGACGAGGAAGATAGAGTTGTTCATCTTCTAGTTACACTTCCAGACTCTTATAATATGTTGGTGACGGCACTCGAAGCAAGTCAGGATGTTCCTAAATGGGTGTTAGTGACTGAGCGATTGCTGCATGAAGAAACCAAAATCAAAGAGAAGGAAATAAATGGTGCTGAATTGAAAGCCATGGCATCAAAACATCATGTCAACAAAAGGGGACCCAAATGTTATTACTGTGGAAAAAACAGACACATTAAACGTGACTGTCGTTTACTTGATACAAAAGAGAATGTTAAGTCGAACCATCCGAAAAGGAAAGTTTTCTTCACTAAGAAAATAAAGGATGACTCAAGTGATTCTAGTGATGACATTGTTGGACTTCTCACACATAATGCGTTGTTGTCAAATAATAAGAAGAGTAACTGGATTGTTGATTCTGGAGCTACATGTCACATGTGTTACGATGTTGAGAAATTTATTAATTTCAGAAAGTTGGATGTAGCAGAGGAAATAACCCTTGGCGATGGCGATTTTTAAAAAATTAGTTTTAAGATAAGCACAACACATTTCCAAACTTTGTTTAGACAATTTGACTCTTTTTATGTTGTTACTACAAACTTTTAGATAAACCATTTGATGGTCTTTACAGGTGCATAATTCATAAACAGCGATTTTTAACTGAAAAAATGTAACAGTAAGTACAAGGTATTTTAATTTCACTAAGATTAGAAGCAATTCTTAAAAGTCTACACAATAAATCACTGCCTTCCTTTTTACAATACTATAAAATACTGTTCTCCTTCATAAAACATAGGTTGCACTAAATATTTTTATCTAATTTCTTGATAGTATTTATCTTTGTAGATGTTTGTAGCAATAAAAATTTGCATTTCATATATTGACACATATTCTTAAGGCAACAGTGCCTTTTTATATGTATATTGATAATTAATATATCTTGCCTTTAAAGTATCTTTAAACATAAATATAACCTCTGCAAGTTTTGGTATGCACCGTTGAATCTACATTATCAACAGATTTGGAATAAGACACTAAATTAAATATTAAATTACAAATAAAACAATGTTAATCCTAGAAGCAAGTCAAGTTATTTAACTCAACAATCATATCTTGGTTTTGAATCATTGTTTGCCCACTGATACTGAATTTTGTCTTAATGCAGTAATAAAATATAAGCCATCATTTATGCTTGAACACTCATTTAATAAAATCCAAATATGCAAAATTGCATCAACATCTATCTTGTCAGGAATAGAATAATTTAAATTTTTGATTTTAAAGTAATATTTACAAGTTTACCCAAGTTAAAATAAATATAGTTATCAAGACAAGATTCTAAAATGCATTGATTACTGAAAAAAAAAAAAAATGTTGTCAAATATTTTCAGTAAATTATTTGAAAACCTAAATACTTACTATTTACAGTAATTCCTAATGTCACAGAAAGTGACCTGATGCAAAAAATAAATTAAAACAAAACTGACTTACCCAATATCAGGTAGGAAAGCAAGATGGATGTGAACACAATGACAACATAGGTGCCTGGACTAAAAGTATTCATGACTGAATGGCAACCATCTGGACATGCACAAATAGTTTGCAGATTAAGTTTCAAAGAATTATTGCTTTCTTCTTTAATGCTCAACTGATCAATTTTGTTACATATCAGGTACACTGTTGTTATAAAAGTTAGATCTGTTAAAAGAAAAAGAAAAAAACACAGGCAAAGTTTATCAAACATATCCACAATGCTGCTATTTAGTAAGAATGGGTTAATGTGTACCTGATTTCAGTTTGCATAACACTAAAATAGTCTTACAAACATGTGCCAAGGAGAAGAAAATGGCTAAAAATGATGAATAATGCCCCCCCCACACTATGTGGGCACATACAAAAAAATTAAAATGGGTAAATTTTATTATTTTTTAAAATTGTGGCAGCAAACATATTCTTAAAAATTTTGTTAGATTTCTCAATTGTTAAAATATAATTTTTGAAGAACAATTCAGAATTTTCCAGAAGATAATTTAAAATATTAAAGACACTTAAAAATTAAATAAATTAAAATGAATCTTTAAAATAACTTTTTTCACAACCAAAATGTCTATTTTATTAAGTATTAAAAAGTATTAAATTAATTAAGTATTAAATGTCAATTTTATTAAAAAGTAATTAAAAACGTTATGTTGTTAAAAAATTCATTTTTTTTAATCATTTATTTTATTGGGTTATCCAGAAAGTTCATGCTGATTTTTAGTTGTTCATGTTCTAACACATTAAAACATGCCAAATTTATTGACAGATATAATATACTTGCATTTTCAATTAGAGCAAACTTCAAACTATCTCTTGAGAAAGAAAGTTTAAAATTATTTAATTCCTGACAATTTTGCACCCCTATGAAACTTGAAGATTATAATGTGTATTTTAGACACTTGATGCTTTTTTTATTACCGTAAAGGCTAAAATGCTTCACAAGCAACAAAAAAAAAGATATGTGCTGTGTACAGTAAAGGTGCTTTAGTTGAAAGAACTGTATGTAACTGGTTTGCTAAGTTTAGAGTTGGTGATTGTAGTATTATTGATGAAGAACACTCAGACAGACCCCTCACCACCACCACCACCACCACTACAGACGACAACCAAATCAAGTCATTGACTGAGAATAACCTACATTACACATGGGAATTGGCAGAAATATTAAATTTATCAAACACCACCATCACTTAGTGAGACTTGGGTACCTAAATTGCTATGATGTTTGAGTGAAAAGAATCTTTTGGATTCACTCCAAAAGATTTGAAAATGCATTCTTTTTAAGCAAATTATGATGAATGATAAGAAATGGATCATTTACAATAATGTCCAGTAAAAATGATTGTGGGATGACATGAGCCAACCTTAGCCACCCCAAATGCAGGTCTTCATCCTAAGAAAGTTATGCTGTGCATCTGGTTGGATTGGAAAGGAATCCTGTACTATGTAGCTTCTGCCAAGTAACCACACAGTTGGTTCTGAAAAGTACTGCTCGCAACTGGATGACTTAAAGGCAGCAATTCAAGAAAAACCCCTAGAATTGATGAACAGGAAAGGTGTTGTTTTCCATGTGGATAATGCCAGACCTCACATTTCTTTGGTGACCTAGCAAAAATTGTTGCAACTTGACTGGGATTTGTTACCCTACCCATTATAGTCACCAGACATTGCTCCTTCAGATATTCATTTATTCAGGTAAATCTAAATAGTAAAAAAATAATCTAAATGGTAAAAATATTAATTCTTTGGATAACATAAAATAAAACCTTAGTGAGTTTTTTGCCAAGAAACCCCCAAAATTCTGGGAAGACAGAATTTTTAAGCTGCAGAAAAAATAGGTTGAGAAAGGTTGTACAGAGAAAGGTTGTACAGCAAAATGCTTTATATTTAGTTGAATAAATATTTAATGATATAATTTTGTTTTAATTTCCCTTCAAAAAAATCAGCATGTACTTTCCAGATAACCCAATAATACTTAATTCTAATGAATCATTCAACAATTCTTCATTATTTACTAAATAGGTTTTGACTTTAAAAATTCACAAGCCATGTTTTAAGCCCCACATTGAAGGAAACACTCCTTAAATTGTTACAAAGCAATAAAAAAGGTGGTAGTCTGAAGGGGCTAAACCAAGAGAACATGTTGGGTGTGGCAGAACTTCCCAACTGAGCTCTTTCTTTGTATCCAAGAGTAGCCTATTACTAAGCAAGTAAACTGCCAGCAGTGGAGGAGCACTGTAGTTTGTTTTTCTTGGTCAATTTGGGTGGCATCCCCACACTGTATTTCTGGACCTTCATCAAGTGAAGATGATGAGTAACATGAGAGCTAGTCATCTTCTGGGCCAATTCCCTAGAGGTCTGGCACAGCCTTTCAATCAGCACTTGCAATTGGTTCTCAGCAGCCAGAATGCAGAAAATGGGAAAACCATTTCTGTGCTATTTTATTGGTAATGAAGTCATCTATATACACAAGTGTCTCAGCTTTGTAACCTTAATTAAAAGCAAAAAGATATTGAACATGTTCATTCTTTTCTACTTGGTATTCAATCTCAAAGAGGTATCTAAGCTGAAATAAAATTTTGATAATGTTAGACAGCAATTTCACAGGATGACCAGAGTTACTATGAATCAAAAACAGGTTATAAATGACTATTTTTCAAGATCATTTGCAGAACATCAGAAAAAAATGAACAAATAAATATAACCTAATAGGTACTGCTAAAACAGATTCATTTTTTCCAAACTGAAAGCAAAAAACCTATATACTTTTTTAAAAATTTACCAAAAATTAGGGAATTATCCAATTTAAGTAAAATTTTCATTAATGAATTAATTGTATTATATTAAATAGGTTATTTTATTTGAAAACGTAAGTTACCTTCTTCCTCTGTGATACATCATGAATAATTTAAAATTGAGAGTGATAACAAATATATTTTTTATAAAATTTTGCAAATTAGAACATCCAGAATATGTGTCCTAAAATTTAATAATAATTCAAAAATGAAAAAAAAATTTGGCGTTAATTTAATAAAAGAAAATTATTTGTTTTCAGTTTTGACAGGGGAAAATATCTACAATTAATATTTTGGAGGTGTCTAGAAAATTTATAATAAATATTTACTTGTTAATTTGCAGTATGATTTTGAAATTCTTTCATTTGCTGGTAACTAAGGAAATATTTTTTTATTAAATAAGGATGCATTTTAAGAATCGAAAAGTGCTATTTTTTCATCAGAAATATTTTTTAAAGAATTTTGATTTTATTTTTATACTTTTAGCAACTTAAATCATTTTTGTATTAAAAGATTAAATGGGGAATAATTCAACAATTCTGAATTACCTCCCTATTGGTCATATATGGTTAAAAATCTCGAATATTTTAGTAGCTAAAGAAAGCAAAGTGAAGTGAAGGCAATCAAGAAATCCTATTAATAATTTTTCCACAGTTTTTGTTTTAATATATAGCAGCACTTTTTTTGTTTAATAATTTTTTTTTAAGTAGTAAAATAAATGTATCTATAAATCTATTTCATGGCTTCATGACATATAGTTAAAAAAATAGAGAAAGAAATATTCCTTCATTTTTTTTTTTTGTTTAAAAATCTTTTCATAAAAATAGTCACTTAGTCTACTAATTTTCATAAAGAAATAATTATATTCCTTCCTTATTGGTTATAGAAGGTTGCAAATGATTATTATTTTAAAACATGAAGGAAATAAGTATTTGGGTTTTCGTAAATAAAAAATTCAGGCAGTTATTTTGTAGGGGTAATTTCTATTTCTTCGTCTATGAAATTGTTGACAGTTGGAATAACTTGCTGTGTTCAAAAATGTTTTTTTTTGTGTTTTGTTTTGTTTTTTTTGCTATACACTGTGTGCAGAAAGTAATTTAATATTTTCCAAAATTCCGTTAGTTAATCGGTAAATTTTCGTTTTAGGTCCCGAAGGCTATTATCCCTTCAATTTTTTTCAAAATATCCTTATTTCCATGCAAAAATGTATGCTGAACTCAAATCAACAATTAGATATTGAAGAAGCTTACCTTTTTTAATTTTAACGACCAGAGAAAAATCGAACTTCTCGCTCTTTTTGTCACCCACCACCTTCACTTTTTTAACTAATTTACCGCTGAATGGCTTTAGGCGTAGGAAGCTAATTTCAGCATATTTACTTCCTTTATTGAAACGTCTTTGAAGAAAATACTACGCGATTTTTTTTTTTTCGGAACTCAATTTCACCAGAAAGTTGCGTGTATTTGCTTCCCCCCCTTTTTTGTTGATAATTAAGAAAGTTGCGTGTACTTAATTTGAGAAGAAAGTTAACCTTCAAATATAAAATAAGTGATAATTGTAGTTTTACTTAATTTTTTCCGACGAAAGTTAACTTTCCAATATATGAAAAATAAGTGATGTAGTTTAAACTTCAAATATTGCGTGTATTTGCGTGTTTATTCCCCATTTTTTTTTTTTTTTTGTACTTAATTTCAGAAGAAAGTTAACTTTCAAATACATAAAGTAAGTGATAAGTTGTAGTTTTACTTTTAACCTTCAAATATATGAAAATTTGAAAATACAATAAATAAAGCATTTAAAATGCAGTTGTTTTAGGGTCCGGTATCCCGGACCCTAAAACAACTGCATTTTTTTAAAATTGTCAATGTCATTGTCATCTTTTCCATTTTTAACTTTTAACTTCCTTTACAATTGATGTAATTATTGTTTTATTTTCAATGTTAAGTATTAAAAAAATGTTTTACTGTACTTACTTATTTTGTTCTTTCTGTTATTTATAAATAATTTATATTTGAAGGTTAAGTAAGACTACAGTACAGTTATCTTCATATATTTGAAAGTTAACTTCCTTCTGAAATTAAGTACCAAAATACCAAAAAGGAAGAAAAATACACACAATATCTTTAATTGAACGACAGTACAGTAGTACACACAGTTATCACTTATTTTCATACATTAAAAGTTAACTTTCTTAAAGAAAAGTTAACTTTCTTAAGGAAAATTCTATATTTTCATATATTTGAAAGTTAACTTTCGTCGGAAAAAATTAAGTAAAACTACAATTATTATCACTTTATCTTCATATTTGATTTTTTTGAAAATTAACTTTCGTCGGAAAAAAATTAAGTACAAAAAAAAAACAAAAAAACACGCAACTTTCTGCTGAGATTGAGTACCGAAAAAACAAACTCGGGTATTAATTTCATTACAGGAAGTTAATAGACCGAAATTTGTTGCCTACGCCGAAAGTCATTGAGCAGTTCTGTTAATTACATGTCTGCGTGAGAGTTGTGGGTGACAAAAAGAGCGAGATGAAGTTCAATTTTTTTCTGGTTGTTAGGATCAATAAAGGTAGGTTTCTTCTTCAATTCAATAACTAAAAATTGTTGATTTGAGTCCAGCATTTGCACAGAAATTGAATTAAGGCTATTTTTGAAAAATTTGAAGGGATAAAAGCCTTCAGAACCTAAAACGAAAATTTACCAGTTTACTCCTTATTTTTACTAATTTTCTTTGAAGCTAGGACAGATATTTAATTTAATTATTAAAGATATTTTTTAAACGTGTCTTAAATTTTCTGTCAACATTTTTCAAATAATAAAAAAATGGCGGATCGATTAAAAACATTGTAAAAATGTCTTATTGAAATGCGTAAAATTATTTTTATTTTTTTACAGATTTAGCTTATCAATATCATCTTATTCTTAAATGCGTTTTTAAGGTGGTACTTTAACATATGAAACAAGAGACATTCTCTGGTTTTGTTTGTTGATTCAGGACATAAGTAACACAGCTTTTTTTTTCAATCGATTGATGTGGACCTATAAAATTAAAAATGGAAATAAGTGTTCAATGAATATAAATTTTAGTACAATAAATCATAAGACAATGCAAATTTAAAATTTAATCTTTCCTCGGAGCGATTTGCTGTCAGACACTTATTCGGTGTTGCGACTAGAAACAAAAGCAAGAGAAGAAAAAGTAGAACACTTTTTTCTCGAATGTTCACTCCGGAGAGAAGAACGTAAACTTTTAGTTGGACTTCACGTAATTAAATCGATAAATAAGGCTATTTTGGAAAAATCTGAAGGGGTACTAAAAGCCTTCGGGACCTAAAACCAGAATTTACCACATTTTTTATGGTGTTACTTACCTGGGGAGCTGTATCGGATTAACAGTTTATTTTCTGTTTCGTCAAAATCGAATTTAGCTGTGTCCGGTTGTCCTAAGTTTTGGTAATGAAGGGAGTTCCCAAAAGTTGGAAATTTGCAAACAGCAGCGTTAGTACAGTATTTTTTTTCCTTTTCAATCAAGTCATCTATATTTTTTTTTTCATCTTCTATTTCTTTTTTCAGTGGCCCTAAAAAAGACAACTTGGGCTTCAGAGTGAATGGGACGCACGGGTTGTACGCCAGGGATATGTCATCACTTTCACTAATTACAAATCTCGGGTTTCCATTGTAGAAAGCCACACCTTGTAAGTTGATAATGCCACTGCCATTGGTAAGGCGACATGCACATGAGTCCAGCTGTCGACATACGTCACTCTCTACAATATTACTTGACACAGAATTAATGTATCCATTTAACAAACTCAAGAAGAGAATGACGCACACTGAAGAGCAGGTAAACAGTTGGTCAGTTAATGCTGCTGCTATCGGTGAAGAAAAAATTGTTAGTGATTTTGTATAGGGTAGGATGTAATCATACGTCATCGAAGATGAAAAACAAAGTGAAAATAAAAACAATTCTTCTATCAAGGATATCCTTGCTTTCACTTTCGATTTTAACTTCATTTTTTTAGTTGGTATCATTATTTAATTTCAGACTAGCGGTCAAAATCTCTACAGTTCTGTATAACTTTGAATGGAAAATACCGAACTTGTTAGAAATATTCTCTCTACACTGTTAGTGTTATTGGAAGTGATAGAATTGTTTTTTCTGCTTTCAACACATAGTCTTTTTGGTGATAAAAAAAAAAAATGACACTGAGAAATCGACGTTGATAATACTTTAAACTTTTTTTTTTTTTTGTAGTTCTGCTCCGAATCAACTGTGGCTGTATTGCTGCAGCAGTAAACATGAAACTACTACTGCATGAGATTTATTTATTTTTACGGCTATTGCATTTTAAAAATCATAAAAAATACTAATTTATTGAGTAAATTGCATGTGAAAATAATACACAAAAAATGTGAAGTTTAATGACGATGTTGCATTTATCAAGTGTGTTTGCATTTTTGACAATGCTAAAATTTAACTTTTTAGATGTAAAGGTGTGTAAATATTCAAATTCAATTCAATCAATATGTAGACACGTACTTGGGAATTTTGTTTGCCTAACCAGAACAAAGTTTAAAAGTTACTTTCTGCATTAGGAAATTTCGTTTCAAGAAGAAACAGAGAATGAATAAAGATTTGATGATTTATTTTAAATTAAAATTATTACCAGAGAACATACTCTAAGTAGGTATTGCCAACTAAAATATGTAGTGAAGAGTAGAAGCATATTGCAACTGCTGGAAATGCCCAATTGATAACATTTTGAGTTGTTTGGTGAAAAGGAGTCAATGCATGGCATTTACTAAAAGCAAAGTCATAGTGCAACTCACAAGAGATCTATCTCAAGTGTCACTGCGAGCAAAAATTTTTAGCTTCAGTTTGGGTTTGTGGTAATTTGCTGCTGTAGTATTCTTAAGAAATTCAAAGTATTCTTAAGAAATTCAAAGAAAAAAGAAATTCAAAGAAAAAAGAGTACAATTAATTTGGCTAATCTTTTTTATCTTGATATATTTTTTCTTTACTAAGATTTTTTTTTCATTATAATTAATATTTAAATTTGGCAGATGTTTGGATCCGTCATTTTCAACCTTGTTAACAAGGATGTACAAAATTTTGTATGAAATTCTGTCCTCTAGGTTTTATTTTTAATATATCAAAATTGCAAATTCCAAACAATAATAAAAGTATGCCTATTAAATAATACATTGGTATTTAAAAACTTATGTACATGGATTCAAAAGAGTAAAAAAAAAAGAGTAAACATAGTCTTTAGTTGAATCTTTGGGTAGTTGGTCCACAAGAAAATTTGTGGTTGAGAAAAGAATTTGGTCATCAGTGAAGATTTACTGACTATTAGCTGCTGTTGGATATGATTTGTTTGAAGTTGCAAAGCTGTTTCTTTCAACAAGTGCTGAGGGAAAGAAAAACAGTGTTACCATTTCTTCTCTTGAGTCTGAATGGCTTGGAGACAGTTGCATCTCTGGTCATGGAAGTCAAAATCTGTGGATTTTTATTAAAAATTTTCCCCCAAAATTAGGCTTAAGAAAAATAGGGTTTTAGTTTTCTCTGATTGGTCAAATATTTCCCACAACCATTTCTAACCAATAAACACTTTGATTTAAATGATATGTGTTGTATTGTGGGATCTTTTCAGTGTGTTTGTAAATATTGTCTGTTATTAGGTAGAAAATAAAGTTTGGACATGTTTTAATGTGGTATGTGTATGGGTATGTAATTTCGTTGAAATTAGCATTTATTTTCTATAATATGAATTTAAATCTTTGAATTAATGTTAAAAATGTGTTAATGAAACAAGAATCATATTGGAACTGAAATCTGGAAGAAAATATGACATGAAACAAAATATGAAAGTATTTTTTTTATTTTATTGTTTGGAAATAAAGTATCTCTTATGTTAACTTATTTTGTCATAAATATACGTTTTTTTAGGATTATTGACATAGAAAAGTAGAAGTATAAAAATTGACTCTTAAAAATGCATAGTTTAGAAGCACAATATATAAAAATATCAGATTAAATTTATTGAATTTAATTAAGATATAAATAATAATGATATTAAATGAATTTTCATTAATTTTGTGGTATATAGGTTTTTATGTTCTTTAACTGTAAATTAAACTAAAATTCAATGCACTATTTACATTATTCAAACTATGACAATGTTATTCAGACTATGACAATTATCTTATGACAGGGTTTGTTGACTCAATAGACATCAGTCTATGGAGTGAACAAACATTGTCATAAGATAACCTCCACCATCTACCACAGATTTTGTTATAAAAAAAAACTAGAAAAAATAGGATTAATAAATTATTTCTTGAATTAAAATAAAATTGAAATGTTATATTTTAGCATAATTCAATATGTTTTATCCTTTGTTAGAAACAGAAATACAGATTATGGGAAAATAAAGTTGATCATTAGTATATTTGCTTTTAGAAATAAAAATTTCATAGAGAAGAATATTAAATGAACTTTAAATAAAAAATGTTAAATTAGGAAACCAGTAAAACATTTCTGTTTCTCTCTTTGACTTCACACACTTTTTTGTTTTTCTCTTGTGCTCCATACTCAAAAATAATAGGCCAGGAAAGCAATTATTTCACTGCTTTTTCTTTTCCAACTAGGCAAACATTTGCTGGTTTAATGCAACAGAAAGATGACCCATAAATATTCTGCCTTTCCCTCTTTGACCTCCCACTATTATGTTTTTCTTTCATATTCCTTGCTCAGAGGGAATGGAACAGGAAATAAATTTATTCACAACTTTTCTTTTTTTCTAAGCAAACTGCTTTCTTTATTTTTTCTTTTTCATGTGCCATCCCTTCAGGATGTAGACAATCATTGACTTTCGCTTGGCTTTGTCTTTTGTCACTCTCAATAATTTTTCTCTTGGTATCTCTTCTAAGCCCCGCTTCATCAATCATTTGCTCAGACCTATTAAATATGTCTCACACTGCTTTCCCCTGTCTCTCCTTCCATTTATCCAACCTATGAGTATCAAGTTCTCCAGGCCTTCCTTCCTCATTACATCCCAGGAACCTCATTTCTCTCTTCCTGATATTTATTATCAGTTTTCTTCTCATTTGCATCCTTTCCAACACCTCATCATTGCACATGTGCTCTGTCCATGGTACCCTCAGCATCCTTCTGTAAAATCACATTTCTTTTGCCTCAAGCCTCTCCTTCATCTTTGATGAGATTGTCCAGCATTCACTTCCATATAGAAGGACAGATATCACATAGCAATCCAGCACTCTTTTCTTTGTTTCTAATGAGATTTTCCTGTCTTTCAGTACTCTGGTTAGCTTTTGAAATGTGTCTTTGGCCATGCCAATGCATCTTTGGATCTCTGTGTTTCATTTTCCATCCTCTGTCAAAACACTTCCCAGGTATTGGAATTTTTTTCTTGTTTTATTTTAGGTTCTCCAACTTTCAGTTAGCATATTGGGCTCCTCTTTTGCTGATGATCATACATTCAGTTTTCTTGAGGTTTATGTTCAGTCCTTTTTACTTTTTTTTGCTAACTTCTGTAAAAGGTCTTGCATTTTTCTTTCCATATCTGCTATCAGCACCATGTCATCTGCATATTCGATATTGTTGAGATTGTGGCTGCCAATGACAAATTCTGGCAAGGCTTTTATTTCTCTTATAATTGCTTCACTGTACAGGTTGAAAAGATCCAGTGAGAAGACATGTCTTTGTCTTACGCTCCTTTTTATTTTTGCATACCTGCTGAGTTCACCTCCTAAAGCAGTTTGCTGCCAATATAGATTCTTGGTTATTCTAATGTCTTTTCAAAAAATTATTTTTTCAAGGTTGTCGAGCATCTCTATCAAATCCCTGTGTCGTACTTTGTCAAACGCCTCTGCATAGTCTATAAAGCACAGATAAAGGTCCTACTACATTTGTATTGCTCATTCAGATAGAATTCTGAGCATGTATATTGCATTCCTCTTTCCGGTATCTTTAACGAATCCACATTGTTCCTGTCCCTGCTCTGGGTTAATTTTCCTGTGTGCGCTGTTCATCGGAATCTGGATGATGAGTTTTGTTACGTGGCTCATTAAAGTGATTGTTCAATGGAGCTCACATTCCTTTGCACCTGGCTTCTTAGGTAGTGTTATGAAAATTGATCTGCTTAGGTCCTCTGGTATATTGCTGCTGCTGTAGATTTTGTTTATTATTTCTGTTAGTCTGTCAACACCAAAGCCTTCTAGGGACATCAACATCTCTATTACAATTCCGTCTGGTCCCACTGCTTTGTTTCTCTTTAATTTAGCCATTGCCAATTCCACTTTGGTTTTTAATATTTCTGGTTCATTCGTAGTTTTTGTGCATTGTTGGTTGCTCTGTGTTGTCATGAAAGAGATCTCCAATGTGCTCGTCCCATCTCAGAAATATTTTTTCTTTTTCTAGTATTAGTGTGCCATCTTTTGCTTTTATACATCCTGTTGCTGAGCATGTCCTTTGCCCTGTTAGTGCATTTCTCAATTATTTGTAGTGCTCATTCTCTCTACTTTGGCACATTTGTCATTGAGCCATCTTTCTTTAGCCTGTCTACATTTACTTCGTATTTCCTTGTGTAGCCTCTTATATGCTGTTCCTTATTTTGGCATTATTTTCTGTCTCTTTTGCATCAGGCCAAGAATCTCTTCGTTGATCCATTTGTTTTTCTTCTGGTGTGCTTCCTTTAGGAATGATGTCATTCACTGCTGTCACTAGAGCTGCTCTGAGTGCATCACATTTTGAGCTTCCATTTCCAATTTGTCCTTCATATATTGTTTTCATGCTCTCCGTACACATTTCCTGCAGGTTCGGGTCATTCATGAATCTACTGTACTGCAGTATTATCGCCGTGTTAGGTTTCTTTAATCTTCTTAGTTTTATCCTTAGTTTTCATACGACTGGCAGATGGTCACTTCTGCAGTTCGCACTTGGGCATGATTTGCAATGAAGGACTGCATTCCTGAATCTCTTGTTACACTTCTTAATTAATATTTTTCCTTTACTGGTTATCCTAACAGATGAATAAATGGGGGATACAAAAATATCATGAGTATAATGAGGATAATCTTTATTGTCATGTGAATATAGCAATTCTATTATCCTGTCTTTATTTTCTTAATGTGTGGTGAGATACAGTAAAGACAGTTTTTAACCTGGTCACCTAAAATTTATTTCCTAAACATTTATCTTTTATCACACCAAATCACTTAGTCAAATATTTCATTGGAAGACTGGTAGGATTTAACAGTAATCTGATACCCTTTTCTCTTTCACAAATTTACTTACAAAAGGCGTTTATTTATTTTCCTCTTCTTTTTCACTTTTGTACTTAGTATTTTTAATTACAAAGAACCTTTTATTTTTTGTTAATGTTCATGACCAATCAAGTGAGATAACTCATGTTTTCAGTTAATTCCCTTAATTATAAACCAGTTTATATATGTGACACGATAACTAGGCATATATTAAGGTGGATTTGTAAAATATGTATTTTATTATATTAAGAATAGAAAATGGTTAAGAATATAAATATAGTTTAAAAACATGTTTTGTTTAACAAACTCTGCCAGAACTAACGAGTAGGATTCTAGGACTGGCTAAGATAGCGTATAAGGACGCAGTTCAACGAGAGGGTGAGGTAATTCAAGTGCAGTTGGCTGGGTTTTTCACGGACGCAATCGAAAACTCGTTCATGAGAGAGAACACAACTAAAGCATACCCAACCACTCTGACAGAGGCATTCAATGCAGCACAGCAGAGCCTCAGGCTGCACGATAGGCTGGCAACCTCTCAGGAACAAATGTGGGGGGCGCGGAGTCAAGGTGATGGAAGATATGTAGGACCTCCCCAGAACAATGGGGGACGGTAGAGATATGGTGAGACGGATCACCATTAGGGAAACCATACCCTGCAGAGGAGCTGGATAGAATCACGCCCAGTTCCTGGCAGACCGAGATGCTGGGGATGTGGTCGGCTGGGACACCTGGTGAGGGAATGTCTTCGTCAGGAGGGGCCCTTACGTGCCAGAAGAGAAACCGAACGACAATTGGGAAACGCGGAAGGGCCACCCCGAGAGATGTAAGGGTGACCCGAAGTTATGCGTTGCTCGGCCAAGGTACTGAAGCAACTTGTAACGTGCTGGTGAGCGGCAAATACAAACAGGCATTATTAGATACGGGAGCGTGCATATCAATTTTGAGGTTAAAAGATTTTAAGGCATTAAACCAAAAAAATAGGAGACTCAAAGCTGCAGATATGAAAATAATTCAGGCAGACAGACGAGAAATAAGAATAACCGGTGCGATATGCCTGCCTATAAGTGTGGGAGGGGTATCCACTATACAGTAGCCCCAACCCTCTGTAGGGCAATGGTATTAGGCTGAGACTGGTTGGAGAGCAATAAGGCCCAAATCTGCTTTAATCCAACCCTCTTAAAGTTAAGTGGGAATGAGATTCCTCTCGGAGCTCCGATGACTGAAGAAGTGGTCGTTCTTACTACTAAAGACATTGTTTTGCCGCCGCGCACAGCTATTGCTTGTAATGGAAGGCTGCCACCAGCAGAAAACCTAAGGCAAGGAATATATAAGGTAACTCCAACTGATAAAGGTTACTTCGAGGAAGGGGAAATTACGCTACACAAATCGGTGGTCGAATATAGGGACACTAATGACATCCCAATAATGCTAGGAAATACCACAAACACAACGATAAAAATAGAGAAAGGGGGTGAGATGGGAAGAGCAACACCCACGACTATCATAAGGCAACAGGTGAGCAGGAGAAATTTATTTCATGTTCAGGTAAACTCGATAGTAAATGAGGAGGAAATACTAGCACCGCCTGAACACATGGGGAGCATAAGGCGACTAATACTTAAGAATAAGAACGTGGTGGCTAACTCTGATAAGGACCTGGGTCGGACACAAACATGCAGATGAAAATTGACACAGGGGATCACCCACCAATAAAATTAAAACCGTATCGGACACCAATACACAAACGTCAACTGGTGGAGGATGCAGTCAGTGATATGCTGGAATCAAGGGTGATCAAACGCTCTAAATCCCCTTGGAGTTTTCCAATAGTAGTAGTCAGTAAGAAAGATGGAGGACATAGGTTTTATATCGATTTTAGGGCCTTAAATAAAATCACGAGGCCCATGGCCTACCCCTTGCAGATGATTGATGATATCTTGGCTTTGTTGGGAAAATCTAAATACTTTTTTACACTTGATCTAAGATCAGGATATTGGCAGGTAGCTTTAGACAGAAATGACCGAGAAAAGACAGCATCTGCGTGCCATGCAGGTCTGTATCAGTTTAGAGTAATGCCATTTGGACTCACCAATGCCCCAGGAGTTTTTCAACAACTTATGTCAGTAAGTTTTTTTTGTTGTTGGGGGGGGGGGGGGGTTAGAGCAAATTGCAATGGTTTACTTGGACGACATATTGGTTTTCTCAGCCAGTGAAAGTGAACACCTTCAGCACTTGCAGATTGTTTTTTCCCAATTGCGAAACCATGGGTTAAAGATCAAGCTATCTAAGTGCCAATTCATGCATAAAGAAACAAGGTACTTGGGATTCATAAACAACGAACAGAGGGTTAAACCAGATATGGATAAAATTGAGGTGATCAGGGCAATGCCTGCACCAAAAACGATTCAGCAGGTTAGGGGCTTTATAGTGGCGATAGGGTATTCCTTCTGCCATTCTCTAGAATAGCCGCACCACTTATAGTATTGACAAAAAATATGCCAGGTTCAAATGGACGGAAGATTGTCAAAGATCCTTTGATGCCCTGAAGGAACAGCTGACTGCTGTCCCCCTATTGGCTTATCCAGATCTGAATAGGCCAATGATACTGTACACTGATGCGAGTGATCAGTGCATTGGGGCATGTCTGACCCTGCCCTGTCCAGACAAGGATGGCCCCGTGCCAGGGATACCAGAAGAGGTACCCATCTACTTTTATCTCATCGGTTTTCCCCTACTCAGCAGAGGTGGCCTGTGATCGAGAAAGAAGCCTATGCTATAGTCTATGCATTACAAAAACTAGACTATTACTTGAGCGGAGCGAAGTTTATAATCAAGACTGACCATAAACCCCTACAGTATTTATTTGAAACGGAACTTACCAACAGAAAAATACAACAATGGGCCATTAAATTGAGCGGGTATAATTGAAAGATAGAGTATTTGGCAGGGAGGGACAATACATGTGCCGATCTGCTGTCTCGAATCCCTTGAGCATTAGAAGAGGAATCTGAGGTGGATGACAGGGCATACCAGATAAATGTAATTAACTCTGAGCGAATTGGGAGGCAAACCGGCTTAGGAGAACTGGAAGACTCGAGTGACATTGAAAAGGACCGACCCCCGAAATATTCTGCGAGTACCAAATGGATGATGAAATTAAGAATCTAAAGGAAGCAATAGAGGAGGGGCGGGTAACTGAAGCTTGTGCACGAAAATATCTAATACAAGAAGGTAGACCATATTATCTCTCCGACAGAGATGGGGAAGTGAAGCTCCGGCTGTACATAGCTAGATCACTCCGAAATAGAATACTATCACAGCATCACGACACCCTAGGACATATGGGCATAGATAAAACGTACGGACTTATCAGTAGGAAATATTACTGGCCGGCTCTGTACAAAGAAGTGCCTGCATATGTGAATAGCTGCATCACATGTCAGGTCAGAGCCGATAAACATACGATAGGACCTCTTGTGGAAACGGACACTCAAGCCTATCCATTTGAGGTTAGCTTAGATATTTCAGGGCCGTATGGCGAAACCCCTCGCGGAAACAATTACATAGTCAGCTTTGTCGACTGGCTTACCAACTGGCCAGAAGCTTATGCCGTAAAAAATAGAAAGGCTCAGACGGTAGCCAATTTAGTTCTGACGGAGATATTCCCAAGATATGGGGGCCCCTTAGAGTTAGTGACAGATAATAGAACCGAAAATATCAATGAGATAATAAGGGAGACTCTCAACAGTTTGAATATAAAGTACATAACCACATCTCCATATTACCCACAGAGCAACGCAAAGGTAGAACGCTTCCACCGATCCTTAGGTGATATTTTAGCTAAATTAGCAATGGGGGAGAATGAGAACTTGGATCTGTATTTAAGTCAAGCATTAGCAGCAGTGAGGTTTTCTATGTGCGAGACAACAATACTCGCCATATTATATGCTATTTGGACGCGACGTGATTCTGCCGGTAGATAATCTGTTGAAGCCTCATAGAAGGTACATGGGCGAAGATCACCATTGTTTTATAATCGAACAACAACACAAAATCTTCGTCCAAGCTCAATGCAGGATTAAACGGGCTCAGAAGAGGAGGAACTACACTGTTAACAAAAACCATCGAGAAGTAAAATTGGGAGTCGGGGATCCAGTGTATTACAAGAAGCATGTTAGACAAGGCAAATTAGATCTGAAATGGAGGCCCTACTATAGAATAATTGAACAAACAGGGCCAGTTACATTCGTAATTTGGGACCAGCTTGGTGGAAAAATCAAGAGGGCGCATGCCAATGATTTAAAGTTGGCTGAACTCCGAAGCTGGGAAACACCCACGATGGAGAGTGGTGAAATACCAATCAGACCATCAACATTGGCGGCTCCCACCTCAGACCGAGAATCTGATATCGAGAACTCAGAGTCGGAGAGAACCTTCATAAAACTTACTGAAAGTTATTGCCACACCAGGGAGAACCCTTATCTTCCTTACAGGACCATGAAGAGTGGGATTTGGAGGACGACATCCCTTTGGCAAAACTGAGGTCAAACAATAAGCAATCCCCTCATACGGAGGAGGATGGGGGGATGAGGACGAGGAACATGTGCCCTTGAGTAGGATACAGTCTAGGTTACGAGACGAGAGTGGACTAAATAAAAGCACTAGCTAGACTATTTCTTCAACAAAGAATGAAGAACCTTCTCTCTCTCTCTCTGGGATCGGCGGAACCTTCAGGAGGTTAATAGACAGAAGAGGAAGGTAGAATGGGGTTTAAGATATATATCGGTTTTAGCCTAGCCCAATTTTTTTTTTGGGGTGGGAGTTGCTATTATTTATATCCATTTTCACTACCGTAATCAGGATGGACAGCATTAGGATGCTCGTCCTTGTTGCCTCAACCGTTACCTTGCGACATAGCGAGAACACCCTTTTCAAAAAGACTGCGGAAGTGGTCGTTACCAGATCAAAATGGGTCATCATGTTGATGATCAACCTGAAGCCATATAACAGATTATTAGAGGGGTTGGGTTTGGAGACACAGAAAACAATAGGCGAACACATAGCTGTAAATTATTACTCTGATAAGGGAAACTATCATAACCTCATGTATTCGCTTAGGCAGGAGATAATTGCATTGGAGTTGCACTGGGGCAATATGAGAGACTATCTGGGGGGACTGAAGTCACTTGAATCTAGAAAAAAAAGTTAGTCTTACCAATTGTAGGTAAGGCATTTAGTGTGCTTTTTGGAACGGTAACCGGGGCCGACTTGGAAACTATCAGAAGGAAATTAGCAGCAATAGGGAAAGGTCAAAAAAGCCTTGAGAAACAGACAAGGAATAGTTTATCGATTTTAAATGTTACCAGGATAGACTTGGCAAAAAATAGGCAGACCATCAATCGGCTGATAAAGAACGTACTAGACATACAGAATGAATTAGGCCAAGTGACCCATCCCATATCGGACAAGCTGCAGGAACTTGGGGACTTTGTGGCACAATTCCTACAATTGCTCATGGCCATCAACAGATTGTGACAGTCCTTGCAGTTGTCTCTCGAGCATGTTAGTGCTCATTTAGACATGCTCTCTCTAGGACATCTGTCACCTAGTATTGTAACTCCCAGTCACCTCAGAGATATCTTGCTGGGGATTGAGAGTGAACTTCCTCATCAGCTTAGGTTGCCCGGTGATCCCAGCATGGAATTATGGCGCTACTATAGCTCCCTGAGTTGTGTTACGCTGATAGAAAACGATAAGTTGTTAGCCTTAGTACCAATACCGCTATTAAAGAGAGGGAGTATATTTGAAGTTTTCCAGGCAATTAATTTACCCATCCCCTACCCTGAAACAAAACAGGAGCTAGGAGTAATTGCTAAATATAAGATAGAAGCAGAATATATAGCCTTGAACCTAGCTAGAACCAAGTTCATGTTGCTCACTGCAGCGGAGTTTTATATATGGCACTGGAGGGCATCAAACCTGTTTGCTTGGGTTATTTAATGGGAACAAAGAGGAGATTAAACGAACCTGCAACATAGAGGTATCAAAAAGCAAATTGATGCCACAAGCCATAGGCTTGTCGGACGGGGTGTGGGCGATAACGTTGGAGACAAAGATTTGTCCCAGGTATGCAAAGGGAGGCCAACACTAACCATTACAGCCACCCTGCCCCTCTCTATCATAAGCTTACCTATGGGGTGCACAGCCTTTCGGTACGTCTATCACACTTCCGCTTTTTATCAAGCAGAAGAAAGATTTGAATCTAGAGATTCTTTCCTTGCTTTCTCAAACATCTCATCGGCTCGTTGGACAGACTTGTGGAAACCTCTCATTAGAACATCGTTGAATGTTACCGCAAGGAAACTTCCACAACTATTAGAGAAAATAGAAAGAATTGATTTACAAAACTTAGTTGATCAACTCGAAACAATAGATGGGAAAGTTCTTCCCCAGGGGAGTTGGACCACTAAATCTGTAGCCTTGTTATCAGTTGGGGGATGTGTTTTGGTGGGGATAATATTAATAATAATCCAAGTAGTTTGGGGAAGGCAGTGGTTAAAAAGATGTAGGAAAATTATGCCGGCATAAGGGGTGAATAGCAAAAAGGGTGGATCACCTATTGAAACCACGGAGACCCAAGGGATAGAGAACCCTGAAACTGATCCTGAGAAAGGAACCCAGGCAGAGGAACGGTTGCAACTAATGGCCGTACGATTGAAGGTTTAAAAAAAATGAAAAAGAAAAGAACTGATATTCCATATTCCTCTTCCTTCTAATGGACAGGGTGCTCCAGGAGCATGCACATAAAGAAAAATGTGTGTACTTAAAAGAAAAAAAAATGGAAAAAATAAGAGAAAGGGAGAGAGCAAGAAACAACTGTGTGTGTAAAAAAAAAAAAAAAAAAAAAGTACAATGAATTGATTAAAAAAAAAGTGTGAGTACTTTGAGAGAAAAGTATGAATTTTGAAAAGAAAGAAAAAGGGAGATAGAAACAACTCAAACGGTGTGAATGGGTACTTAAAAAAAAGAAGAATGAAAATGGACTGTTTTGAAAAAAAAAGGGTTAAAGAATAGTGTGTGTTATTACTTAAAAAAAAAGTACTATTTGTGAAAAAAAAAGTGAGAGAGAGAAAAACTAAGTGGGTGTGTACAACAACGACAAAAATATGTTTTCTAAAAAAAAAGGATGATGATGATGGAAAAATATTTTTGAGAAAAACAGAAAGAAACATTTTAGAAACATTTATTTATTTTTTATTTTTTTGTTCTGTTTAAAAGAAAAAAAAAAGAAAAAAAGGAAAATTGAATATGTTTGGAGAACTTTAAACACTTGAAAAAGAGACTGATAATGAGGAACAGTTACATCGCTCCTAGATTTATGCAGTGGACTTGCTCAGAGTTATGACTATTATATTTGTGTTATTTAATTTTTTTAAAAAAATTTTTTCTTTGGGGGGAGAGGGTAGAAACACGCCCCTCTCTTGAATTTATTGTATAAACTATGCTTCAATTATTTTGTCGGGCGCCATTGACCCCAGTGGGAGGGGACGTCCTCAGCAAACTTCCATCATGACAAGGTTTCATAGGAGGGGGCAGGAAGGCCCAGGGATTTGTGGCTTATCTTTTGGGCTGGAAAATGGTAACAGGAGTAGAATTGACAAAGAGTAGAATCTCTTCCAGGAATAAAAGGGAATGGATGTAAATCGGAAAGCAAAACTAAGTTGGGAAAGGTGTTCGTTAACGAAGAATTGACCTTCATACATAGCGATAAACCAACTGCGTGGATTCATTGATGCCACCGACTGCGAAGACAAAATTGATGAATTGGTTGTAGAAATACAAAGAAAAATGTGTTGAGGAAATACAAAGAAATGGTAAATAATGCCAAATTGATTAATAAGAAATTTCATAATTGATGGTTACGGAGAGGAGGAGAATATCCCTGTAGAATCAAAATAATTTTTGTGGTGATGGCGTGCCGACCTGAAGAAGGATCGAGTCATGATTTTATTTACGTTTATTGTAATTTATTAACATAAATGACAAGATCCATTGGGGGAGGTGATGTGACACGATAACTAGGCATATATTAAGGTGGATTTGTAAAATATGTATTTTATTATAATAGATTAAGAATAGAAAATGGTTAAGAATAGAAAAATAGTTCAAAAACATGTTTCGTTTAACAAAAGTGCAAAAGAAGAGGAAAATAAATAAATAAATAAACGCTTTTTCTTTTATAGGTAAATTTGTGAAAGAGAAAAGGGTATCAGATTACTGTTAAATCCTACCAGTCTTCCAATAAAATATTTGACTAAGTGATTTGATGTGATAAAAGATAAATGTTTAGAAAATAGATTTTAGGTGACCAGGTTAAAAACTGTCTTTACTGTATCTCGACCACACATTAAGAAAATAAAGACAGGATAATAGAATTTTCCCTTTCTCCAGGCAATAAAAAACACCTGGTTACGGGGTAAAGTGTCAGGGCTATAAAAATATCCTACGGCCTTCACACAAAGCTTTATTAAGATAAAAAGATAACAAATCCTGGAAAATACGTTATTGGAGGCTGAGTGCAGACGGGATGTCTGCGGGGTGTTTACACATCAAAGGAAGCAAAACTTAAGTACCTTGAAATTTTGAACTTACAGTTGTTTTAATCCATGGTCTAGTAGACTTCCGATTATTTCAATATAAATACAAGTGATTTTTCCGAGCCGATCAGTTCAGCCGGGCGTGTGCTTGAAGTGTCAGTGTAACACCACAGTGGACGGTCCGAACAATTTTCTCCGGCGGCCGTTCTCCACGCTGTGATGTTTGCCGGAGTTTGTTGAAAAAGTCGGAGCCTCAAGTTGGGGGTACAAGATTAAACTATAAGGAACGAACTTCCACAACTTGGATGAGTTGAAACGATGCTTTATTTCGTTTAGAGTTAGCCTTTTCGGTTGGGGCAGGCGAATGTGACACACAGCTCTAACTCTAATTAATGGAGATCAAATTCAAACTGACCGAAACAAGACGAACGGAGTTTCTACTTCAAGCACACGCCCGGCAGAACTAACTCAACTCAACTGACTAACTTAACTTAATCGATCTGCTCGGAAAAATCACCTGTATTTATTCAAAATTAATCCGGAAATGCTTTAGACCACCGGGTGGTAAGCATTGGCGACTGTGAGTCTGAAATTTCAAGGTACTTAAATTTTCCTTTTTTTGCTGTGTAAACATCCCGGCAGACATCCGGAATGTACTTAGCCTTAGCACTTTTTTCCAGGGTTTTTTTTTATCTTTTTATCATAATAAAGCTTCCGCCGGAAAATTCTTAATGTGTGGTCAAGATACAGTAAAAGACAGCTTTTGACCTGGTCATTCAAAAACCTATTTCCTGAACTTTATCTCTTATCACATTAAATCAAATATTTACCAGAAGACTGGTAGGATTTGACAGTAATCTGATGCCCTTTTCCCTTCCACAAATTCCCTTATAACAGAAAAAGCGTTTTTTTTTTCTTCTTCTTTTTCACTTTTGTTAAACGAAACACATGTTTTAAACTATTTTCTATTCTTAACCATTTTCTATTTTAATCTATTATAATAAAATACATATTTTACAAAGCACCTTAATATATACCTAGTTATCGTGTCACATCAGACACACTGAAGAAGGGAAACTTCGTTCATTGGTTTGGCATTTGATCTCCATTAATTAGAGTTAGAGCTGAGTGTCACATCGCTTGCCCCAACTGCAAGACTAACTCTGAATGAAATAAAGCATCGATTTAACTCATCCAAGTTGTGGAAGTTCGTTCCTTCAGTAGTTTATCTTGTGCCCCCAGCTTGAGACTTCGACTTTTTCAACCAACCCTCGGCAACATCACAGCGTGGAGAACGGCTGCCGGAGAAATTGTTCAGACCTCCATCTGGGGTGTTACATATATCTTTATATACATTTGAGCTAAAAGATTTAATGCATTTGGATTAAAAGACATCATATCTTTTGGAAATAGTTTTAATGTTAGCATTTCTAGATTAATTACCATTAAGAACATTTCATTAACTTTTAATGTTGTAGTGTTTGGAATAATATTTTTTTATTTATGGGGTTTTTACTTGCTAAGTAATGGGATTAGTTTTTGTTTTTGAGAGTTCACTTAAGTCTAGGATTATTTCAGGTTGTTTAATGAGCCAAAAGAGAATATTCAATAGAATGGTATTATGTATATGATTTTTTTTATTTTTCAGTGATAGGTTCCATTTGAAGGAGGAAAAGTATTATTGCATTTCATTTTTTGTTGAATAAATGCTTGTATTTTGGATGAAAGGTGAAGTATGATTATCAGGAAATTGGGTTTTACAGCATTGTAGCTCTAATTCTTCATTTTTTCTGCTTGCTTAGTGAGAAAAGAAGAAAATGCAGTGAATTAATTGCTTTCAAGTTCTATTCTTTAGGATTAGAAAGCATTAAAGAAATACAAAAATGTGGAGGTCCAAGTGAGAAAAGCAGAATTTTGATATATTATTACCCAACAAAATAAAAAAAAAACTGTCCAAGTTGATGCCTCTAGCAGAGGGCTTGATGCAGCATTGATACAAGATGGCAAACCTGTTCCCTTTGCATCCAAGGCATTCACATCATCTGAACAAAGACATGCAAATACTGCATTAGAAATGCTAGCAATAGTGTTTAGATGCCAGAGATTCTATACATATTTGTACAGTAAATCATTCACATTAAAGACTGATCACAAGCTCTTAGAAATGATCAGCCAAAAGAATCTATTAGCAGCACTACCATGGCCACAGTGAATGCTCATGTAGATACTGGTATATGACCTCACTATCACATACTGTGCTGGGAAGGAGATATTTGTGCCAGACAGTTTGTCAAAGCTACCAAAGAAAGAAAACAGCAATCCAGTAAATTTAGATGTAAGAATCCAGTTCATACAGGTCAGCATCGAGAAAAAGGAAGAACTGAAAGAAGAATCCAGCAATGGCCCAGTGATATCAGCTCTTAGAGTATAGAAAGATTTGTTAGATAACCAGAAAAAGCAAAAGGCATGACCAAAACACTCAGGCCATACTGGTCCTTCAGAGTCAAATTATCAGTGGAGGATTCCCTGGTACTAACAGGAGACAGTCTACTAAATACTAAGGCATTGAAAAGTATTTTCTAACAGCCAAAACATACATGTACTTGCCAGGAATCAACAATGACATTGAAAAATTTTTTGGAGACTCTCCTATGTGCCAGAAATATCAAAACAAACAGAAAAAAGAAATGATGGTAATGTATTTCGGGGTTAGTTATGCCTGTGAATGGCCTTGTGTCAAACATAAATAAGCCCACCAACATTGAAAGAAATTCTGTTGAACAAACATGAAAAAAAGGATAAAAATGTCTCATTTGTACTAATAAATGTAAAATTTATTTAACAAGAGAAATTGACATCTTATTTTGTTGATTTAAAATATGTGTTGAAAGTCTGTATAAAGTCTCCCTTTCAAATGTGTGAGTTCATTTCAGCTGATTGATGTTAAATGAATTTGAGTAAGAGAAAACAAGTGTGTGTGTGTGTGTGTGTGTAAGAGACAGAGAGAGAAAGAAAAGTTATTTCCTTAGTAAGAAAAGAGAATGGAAGTGGTGTTTTTGATCTTTCTTTTTTTGCTAACAGTAAATGAGCAAAAGAGAAGGAAAATCAATGGTTGCAGTAAAAAAGAGAGAATAAGCAAATGCAAGTTTCTTGGACATAGACTTCAGTTTGACAACTGGTTTCTCTCTGGCAAGAAAACATGATTTCATGCTATTTATATGTTTCAGAAATTTGGAATAGGCTCCAATTGTAGGTTTTTCCGTAAATCCTGATCAGTTAATAAATAAGAAATGTATCTAAATTTTTAATGAAGATGTTCACACATGGTAAACCAACTGTCACATGAAAAGCTTTTTTATTGTTGTATGAAAAATATGTATATGATTTTTTAATTGATTCATGGAAAGATGTATGCTCGAATTTTTTGCGCAATTAGATTTTACAAATCTGACAATACCCTACAAGATCTCATTTCAACCATGGCAAGTAATTGGAACTGACCTTTTTCATCTAGCAGGAGAAATATACTTGTTGGTAGATGATTTTTACTCCAAATTCCCATTTATCTACAAAATGTCCAATACATGTATTAGTTAAGACAATCCTCTAAAGTCCATATTTGGGGAATATGGGATACCAGAATGTGTGGTTCATAATACTAGCCATCAATTTAACAAATACCCAGTCTCTTGCAAACTTTAAGGAAGTGTAGTTTCAGAAAGTTTGCCAGAGACTGGTTATTTGCCCTTATCACCTCCTTACTATTTTAGTGAGGAGGGAATATGGGAAAATGTCCAGTCTAATGAACTCGCTAAGAAAAATATACACTCTGTAAAAAGCTCAATAAAGAAAGGCAAGGCAAGTGAGTCAAGTAAATAAATAACATTACTATGCCTAAGAATCATACCAGTTAACTACCAACTCCAGTGGAGCTGTTATGTAACAATTTTAAAAGTGAATCTCCCAGTAAAGATTAAGGACACCCAATATGAAAATGAAAAAATCCATGAAGGACTACATTCATGCCAGGCAAAACAAAAAAGCTATGATGACTGTGGCACAAGAGTCCTTCCTGTTCTGTACAAAAGCTAGAATATGACTGTGATGAGCTATCAATCTAGCATTTGGGAAATGTTGCAGGGCTGGTTATGTGTAACTAACTCTACAGACTTTTAAGAAAAGGTGAAAAGATACCGGAATGGCAAGGATAACAAAAACAAGATATTGAGTGACAGAATTTGCCAAAGTGTGAAAATTTTTATAACAATATTAGTGCTTGCCATAGTTGCCTTTTTATGAGCTGCAAACCATTGATTTCACCGAGACACCACAATGGAACGTAAATATACAGGTCAGAGCCTTGAATTTTTAATGTTTTGCCTGTGAGAGTAGGGTTGGTCTGCATTTTGCTCTTCTTTTGACCATGGATTTTGCCAAGTATGTCAGCCTAGACATTTGATTCACCTTCGATGAATTCCAAAACAAATTGTAGCAAGAAATCTCCTCCCATCACTGTCAAATTATTGAATATATGCTGGTCCAGATAATGGGGAATACAAAAAGAAATAGAATAGTGACCTGTGGTCAGTGAAGATGATGAAGGGGCAGCTACGTAGAAAGTAAATTAACTTTGATAAAAAACATTTTATCACATATGCCTTGCATTCGGTTGTGGACCAACTTTGTTCTGTCAGGCTAAAAGTACATGAAGTAACTCTTATGATCTTTTTTATCATTGGCAGCTTTCTGCAATAGAATGGTTCTACATGCAACATAATGGTGTCACTGGTGAGTGAAGTGTTGGGTGAAGTCAGGAAATAAGATGATTAGTGGTAAGGAGAGTTGTTTCTTGATTTTTTCAAAAGCCTTGTTGGCTCATTCAATCCAAGTAAATGATCTGTTATCCCTGTTTAGGTTGTGAATGAAGGGTCACAATACTGGTGAATGTGTCAAACATGATCCGTTCATGTAGACAGGTCTTGTAGAATTGTCAGATCCACACCAAATGGCCAATGAAGCTTTACAATTTCTCATTTGACATTTTTATCATAACACAAACATATCCAGGCTCTGAATCTCCTGCTGTCCCTAATGCAGCCAAGGAATTTTATCTGTCATAAAGAATGTGCATTTGTCTAGATTCTGCTTCAATACACATTTGGAAAAGGCAATGAAAAGTTGTTCCAGTGCAAGTATATACTTCCCAAATGTCTTGGTCTCAACCAGATTGTCATCAATGTGGGAGGATATGTTATCACAAGACATAACAGTGGCTTCTGCTATGTGACAGGAGATGATCTGTCTGGCAGATGTAAGACCAAAGGCCAGACGTGTATATTGTTAGCATCGGTTCTTCCATGGAAATGCTGCCTTGTGGCATTTGTGCACATTCATGGTGATTTGCCAGTAGCCATTGAAGGAGATCAAATCCAATTTTGTTGAACAAATGATCAATTCTTAACATTCAGTAGGGGTCAAGATTGGCTAAAAGCTTGTTGAGGGTTCTTTTGAAATTGGTAACTACCCAGATTTTTTTGTTTTTCTTGTACATGACAAAATATTGGGCTATTGAAGCCTTTGGGGATGCTGCAAGTTTCAATTATCCCTTTGATAGCCATGCATATTCTTTCAGCAAAACTATCATATGAACGCGGGTGTTCCTCAAGGCTCTATCTTAGGTCTTATGCTCTTTCTGATCTACATTAACGATCTCCCCAATGCTATAAGATCCCAAGTGGGCATGTCTCACCTCGATCAAAAATCAGGTGTGGGCGACAAAGCGAACCTCACTACCAAGCTTGAGAAGGACCTCCAATCCATAGTGGACTGGGGTAAGAAATGACTTGTAAATTTTAATGCTTCCAAAACAAAGCTGCTATCAATTAACCATCATAGACAATCGCTCCTACCTCTCATTAGCATGGAACAGGCTAGCCTCCCTGAGAGTAAAATACTATACCTCCTTGGCCTCACACTCTCAGTGGACCTCAAGTGGAATGACTATATCGAATCCATTGCTAAATCTGCTACTATGAAGGTCAATTCTCTGTGCAGGGCCCGGAAGTTTTTCCCATCTCAGTCCATCCTGCACATATATAAATCTACCATCCGCCCATGTATTGAATACTGCTACCACAGCTGGTCAGGTGCCCCTGCTATTCTCCTTAGGGTTCTTGACAAAATAAAACAGAGAATCTGTAATGTGATTGATTCAGACTTGGCAGCCTGGCTGCAGTTACTCTCTCACCGGCATGATATGGCTTCCCTGTGCTTCTTCTATAAATACTTTCACGGCTTCTGCTCTGATAAACTTAGATCACTGGTACCCCCTAGGTATGAATTTGCATGAGATACTAGATTAGCAACTAGGTCCCACTCTTTTACAGTGAAACAGATAAAATGTAACCACAATTTCTACTCTTACAGCTTCTTTTCTTGCACTTCCAACCTGTGGAATTCCCTTCCATATACTTGTTTCCCCGACAGCTACAATCTCCAGGAATTTAAATGTAAGGTCAATAGACACCGCTTATCACACTTGTTAAAGGAAATAAGTAAGGTCCAGACAGGAATAGAGTGATTAAAAAGGTTTTATTGTAAGTATGGACACGAGCTTCTGATCTCTAAGAGAGGTAGTAAGATAGTAAAATTTTCTCTGCTCTTATTGTCCCTCTAGTGGCCGAATCTTCATTCAGGGGAAGACAATTGGTATGGCATAGGGCTGATAAATCCAGTGGAATGTTAACACTTCCCCACTTTTCTTTTTGGTACTGAGGAAGGACTCTTCAGGGGACAGCATAAAAGGTTATCTGTAGGGAAAAGAAAAAGAGTTGAGCAAAATTGTAAGGCTCTACATTTAAAAATTAAACTGATGATTCTTTGGGTTCTGATGTGAATCCAAGAATTTTGAAAGAGGGGATTCCCTTTTTGGTTAGGGCATCAGCAATCTGTTTGTCAGTGGGTATCCAGGATATCTCTGCAATTTCTCCTCTGTCAATCATTTCTCTGAGGATGGCCATTTCAATTCGCAGTCTTTTATCAAGAATTTGTGTGGTGGAATGCACTGCATCATACAAACAAGAATTGTCTGTTTTGCATGTTATCTTGATATTGGATGGGTGGTCTTCCAATTGTAACAAATCCAGTATCAATTTTCTGTAATAAGTGCAGGCTTCAGTAAGATCAACCATGGCCAGTGTCTCTGCACCGAGAGTGCTCTTGACTATTCTTTTAATACATTTGGACTGCCAGGCTATGGGCATATATTGGTTATTGCTGCCTACCAAAAAGATGATGTAACCACCTTGTGATCCGCCGTCAGTCAAGTTGGCAAAATATGCATCACTGAATGCTACAATTTGCAACAATTTAGGGTTGCCCAAGTTTGGAATATGAATTTGGGATTTCTCCTTTTTGGCCTTTTTTATGGTCCGATTAATTTGTTTAATACACTCCACATTTTCCTGCTTTAATATGGAACTTAAAGTACTGACATCAAAACTTAGGTCTGGTCTTGTTTGAGTGGCTAGCCAGTTGAGTTGACCTATTAGCTGCCTGGCCTCAGTAATCTCAGCTGATGTTAGCTTGTCATCTGGATTTCTTCCATTCTGCAGTGGAATGTGTCTAAGTTTCTTAATGTATTCATCTTGCCCGATAGTGATGTTATTATTGGACTGTTTTATTTCTAATCCAATATATTGGAACTAAGCCACTTCTTCAGATTTTACTTTAAAAAGTTTATTAATGACTAAGTTTTCAAAGGTCTCTGAGCCAGCAAAGCAGAAGTCATCAACATGGGTGGAAATTATGCCTTGGAGCTTGTTTTTAAAATGCCACGTGAAAATAGCCTGGTCATATTTTAATGGTGTGGCCCCTAGCTTAACTAGTTCCTCTCTAAGAGTTAGGTACCAGGATCGAGATGTGTCAGTTAAACCATATACACATTTGGATAATTGCCAAATGTAACCAGCAGGCATATTGGCTTCTTTGGGAAGGAGAAGGTAGACTGGTCGATCTAACTCCTTGCTTTGTAAAAATGCAGTTTTAATGTCCATTGATTTGCATACCCAGCCACTTGCTGACATAATTCCTAAGATGGCTCGTAAACTTTCTTTAGAACATGTGGGTGAATCATTTCTAACATTGCAGGCATCTTTATCTTGAAAGCCTTTAGTAACAAGCCGGGCCTTGATTATTTGTTTGCCATTGGATTCCTTGTTAGTATAAACCCATCTTGTGCATATTTTTGGCTGGCCCTGATCTAGCACTTGTGTGTAGACTTTATGTTCAACCCAACTTTGGAGTTCTCTCTTCCTGGCTTTGTCAAGTTGGTCATTAGAAGAGTCAGTCAGTAGATTTACTTCAGGGGTTTCATTAGTGAAAGTTTGATCACCCTTATTTGTTTCCCATTCCAAGACTCCGTTCTTAAAATCCAGCCAGAATGGATCACCTTCCTCCATAGCAACATTCATTAAATATTTATTTTTGCCAGTGGCTTTACCAGCTCTACTGATAACATTCAATCTCCTCCATTGTTGGTCTTCATCATTGGTGAACTTGCATATTATGGTTTGGCCTGGTTTAGGCAGTTGTACAGATTTGGTGATCATTTTTGGTGGTTTGTCACAGGCATTGGTTCCATTTTGTTCAGGATCATCATCAGTTTCCATTCCATCATCTATTGGCACATAACCGCTTGTGATGGGATTATTTTGGTTTTGAGGTTCTATGGGTTCACTGGTGTCATAGTGCTCAGAGGTATTATGGTGTATGCCGGGATATAAAATTAAGCGTGAGGGGTGCACTCTAACATATGTAGCTCCATGTTTGACCAGCACTTGTTTATGTTCCCAGCCTATGACAGCACCTGGACCAAGCCATCTATCCAATTCATTTCTTTTATAGAGGACAAGGTCACCATTTTTGTATTGGTCAATTATATTTGTTCTAACCTGATGACGGAGGGCTCGTCTCAATTTTTCAGAGGCTTCACACTCTATGAAACCTTTCCTAGCAGCATGCATGGCATTGAGGTTATCAGCAACTATTTCACTTGTACTGACACCTTCTAGTGCAGGAAGTTGATTATTCAAAAGGGAAACCAGCTGATTAGGGCTATAGCTGTAAGAATTGTGGAGAGTATTTTTGGCATTGACAGCCCATGATAGTGCAACTTCAAAATTACACTGAGTATCTTCTAGTGTCTTCTTGACCATTTCTCCCAGAACACCATTGTGCCTTTCATTTAATCCATTACTCCAAGGGGATTGAGCAGCAGTGGTACGAACTACAATATTTAGATTTTGAGCCATGTCTCGGAAGAATTGATTGTCAAATTCCCTGCCATTATCTGTAAGAAAAGTTCCTGGGGCACCAAAATATGCAATCCAGTGCTTGAAGATAGCAGTAAGGATATCGGAGCTTTCCTTACTTGTAAGCCTGACAGCAACGCTATATCTGGTGGCATGGTCAACCAAGTGTAGTACCTTATGTCCATTAATTTCCTTTATGTCCATAGCTACAGTTTGGTTGAAGTGAGTTCCTAAAGGAAATCCTACAACCGGTCTAGGAGCCGGTTTCTTATACCTGATGCAGGTCTGACAGGTAAAAGGAAGTTTCCTGAGGATATCCATGAATTCAGCATCTTTTAAACCAGCACTTTTGACAAGATCACATAGTTTTTGTGCACTAGGATGGCTGAATTGTTTATGTAACTTGGTGGCAATCTTTAATTTTTCTGCCTTGCCTTTTTTATTAATATTATTTAAAAATAAAATATATCTTAACTTACCCTGATCCGGTGGAGGTCTGGATATGGGGATGTGATAATGACCAGAAGTGGTGCAGAGTAGTTTGATTTTTCTGTCAAACATTTCCGCTGTGTCATTATTAAAGTTGAGCATCATCCGGGCTCTTTTCATGGCTGTCTTGCTTAGTAAGAGAGGGATATCGGCATCAACAACATCAGTTATTATTTTCACGTTCATTTTTGCAATGATACAGGGTAGAGTTACCTTTTTTAATGACTTGAATTTTTTTCCATCTCCAAACTTAAAGGACTTTGTGCCTTCTTCATAGGGAATCGCCTTTTTTGAATCCTCAGGCAAAGTTTCAAGAAAACAATCCAGCCATTTCTTACCGCATACGGTGGTACTGGCTCCTGAATCCAAAATGGCGGAGTTTATTGTCTGTCCGAGAAGTGCAGAATTATGAAGTCTGTCTTGATTAAGCAATACCAAGTTAGCAATTTCTTCACAACTCTCAGTCACCTGGTAATCATTTTTATATTCATTTAATAATACCATACTTCCCTGAGTATTGGCATTTAGTTTTAGAATAAGGGCACACGTTAGCATAGTGAAATCTACATCCGCATAAGTAGCAATTACGAGTAGTCTGACAATGTGGTTTTTTTTTTACTTGAGTATCGGCTACGAGCGGCTTTGTTGTCAGCACGGATTCTGTTAGTAGTAGTACTAGTAGCAGTAGTACCTGACAAGTGAAAGGGTGGTAAAGAGGGTTTATGATAGCGAGATGGTCGAGTGTATAAAATGCCGTTTTCATTGTTTACGTTGTCAGTATCGACGCTGGTGTAGATTTCTTCTTTGACTGAAACAGATTTAGGCTGTGAGGTGTTGGTCGGGGTTAAATGCCCATGTGTGATTTTTTTTAATTGTTGTGCCATATCATAGAGAGTGAGGTTAGTAATGGTGGCTCTAATTAGTCTCTCATTTTCGGGGCTGAAATTGGCAGATTTTAATGCTCGGTAGGCTAATACAGCTTCAGGCAGGATTATATTATACTCTCTGAGTTTAGCTACATGTCGGTCAAACTGGATTAAATACTCATTAATAGAAGTGTTTGGTTCGCGATGGTGATTTTCGAAGTTTTCGTAACACATAAAGGCGGATTGATTTTTATCTTCCAGGAACAGTGTGTCCAGTTTTCCAATTCCTTCGTCGGCATTTAATAGAGAAATGTCCATTTCCAGCACAGCTTGGCGTGCTTGTCCTGCGAGTGACAAAAATACCGCTGGGGCTTGTCGGTTCAGTGGTAAATTTGTTGCTAATCGCCAAAATTGAATTTCTCTTTTCCACGTGTCATAAAATTCCGTGTTTAATTTAGGTGGTTCAAACAGTCTGGAACTCATGTTTTTTTTGTGTGTGTGTGTGTGGTTTTACGTAGCTCTTGGACGCTCTGCTACCAAATGTTAAAGGAAATAAGTAAGGTCCAGACAGGAATAGAGTGATTAAAAAGGTTTTATTGTAAGTATGGACACGAGCTTCTGATCTCTAAGAGAGGTAGTAAGATAGTAAAATTTTCTCTGCTCTTGTTGTCCCTCTAGTGGCCGAATCTTCATTCAGGGGAAGACAATTGGTATGGCATAGGGCTGATAAATCCGGTGGAATGTTAACAACACTAATTTGCATCCATTCTCTCAAACGCTCTTCCCATCTACCCAACCCCCTTCCTCAGTATCCTCATCCACTTCAGGTTTGCTGTGTCCTCCTGGTCATCACAGTTTGGGTGATTGGGACCCATGCTTTGTTTCAGCCAGTTCAAATTTTGAAAGAAGATTGTTTCTTGTTGCTGGTGGTGGTTTGGGCCTCATATGCAGGGTCATAGGTAGATGTCTTGTGATTTGTAGCTGATATTCTTGTAGTTGTATGTATTATACAACCAGACACGAGAATAAATACAAATTTAACTGTTGTGTTTTTTTTTTTTTTTTTTTTTTATCATTTCACTCCAAGCAAGGCGGAAACGCCACTGATGTGCAGGGGGTTACATAAATGTAAAAAAAGATTAATTAGAAGAGTGAGGAGTACAAACTAGTTAGAAAGGAACAATAGAAAGCAGGTGCGATAACAGATACATAGGTGGAGAGAAAGGGAAGATTATACAGGTGTGGGGAGAGTGCTAGGGTCCAGTGGTTAGTAGATGAGTATTTTTTTTTATTATAAGCGTTTCACCCCGAGCAAAGCATGTCACTGCCACTACTGCGCAGGGGGCTACGTAGAGTGGAGAAAGGATGGTTAAGTATAGGAAATGTCAGAGGGTGGGTGATAGGCGGGTAAGGATACCGAGAATGAGGGTTGGGTAGATGAGAGTGTTCTGAGAATAATTGGGAGTTAGTGTGATAGGAGGTGTCTATTGACCCTACATTTAAACACCTGGAGATTGTAACTGTCGGAAAAGCAGAGTTGTGGAAGGGAGTTCCACAGGTGGGAAGCGCGAGAAAGGAAGCTGTTTGAGTAGAATTTACGGTTACATCTTATTTGTTTAACTGTAAAAGGGTGGGACCTAGTTGCCAATCTAGTATCTCGTGTAAATTCGTGCTTGGGCGGCACCAGTGAACTAAGCTCATCGGAGCAGTAGCCATGAAAGTACTTGTAGAAGAGGCACAGGGAAGCCACATCACGCCGGTGAGAGAGCGGCTGCAGCCGGTCTGCCAAGTCAGTATCAACCACGTTACAGATCCTCCTTTGTATTTTGTCAAGAAGCCCAAGGAGAGCAGCAGGGGCACCCGACCAGATATGGCAGCAATATTCAATACACGGGCGGATGGTAGATTTGTATATGTGCAGAATAGATTCAGGTGGGAAAAACTTCCGGGCTCTGCACAGGGAGCCGACTTTCATAGCAGCGGATTTGGCAATGGATTCGATATAGTCATTCCATTTGAGGCCCGCCGAAAGTGTAAGGCCAAGGAGGCGTAGTATTTTACTCTCTGGGAGGCTAGCCTGTCCCATGCTAATGGGAGGTAGATGCGATTGTCTATGGTGGTTAGTTGATAACAGCTTCGTTTTAGAGGCATTGAAATTTACCAGCCATTTCCTACCCCAGGCCACTACGGATTGGAGGTCCCTTTCAAGTACGGCAGCGAGGTTCACTTTGTCGTCTACACCTGGTTTCTGATCGATGCGAGAGTAGATTGTTGTGTCATCGGCATACATGCCAACTTGGGATTTAATGGTGTCGGGGAGATCATTAATGTAGATCAGAAAGAGTGTGGGACCTAGGATAGAACCTTGAGGGACGCCCGCGTTCGTGTGGTAGTTTTGGGAGGCATGCCCATTTCATACCACCTTCAATGTGCGGTTAGAGAGGAAGGACATGATGAGGTCAAACAGATGTCCAGTTATCCCATAGCTTCGCAGTTTGCACAAGAGGCCCGCATGCCAGACCCTGTCGAATGCTTTGGAGATATCCAAGGCAACAGTTCGGGCTTCACCATTCTTGTCGAGTGCCTGGTATATGTACTCGGTAATGGTCGTTAACATATCAGCAGTAGACCTGGTAAAGCGAAACCCGTACTGTTTGTCAGAGAGAAGCCCGTTGGCCATGAGATGCTGAGTCACCTCAGCGTTGATAATGGCTTCGAAAACTTTGCCAAAGATTGGAAGGAGACTAATAGGACGGTAATTGGCAGGGTCTGAGGGTTCGCCAGAATTCTTAAATATAGGAACTACGCAGGAGGACTTCCAACAGGCAGGAAAGCAGGAAGCAGATAGGCAGAGGTTATAGAGTTTAGAGAGGACAGAGGAGAGTTCTGGGGCACATTTCTTCAGTACTATGACTGGGATTCCGTTACCGCCGCTCGCTTTGTGTGGGTCAAGTTGTGCAATTATTTGGCGACCAGCGAGGGTGTAATGTGGACGTCATTTAGTTGAGCCTTAGTTCTGGTTGGGAAGTCTGGTGTAGGTATTCCTAGCGAGTCCAGTGTCGAATTGGTTGAGAATCTACGGGCAAAGCATTCAGCCTTGTCGGCTGGGGAGGTGAGAACTTCAAACTCATTGATTAGTGGGGGTATTGAAGTCTTGTTCCTGCTGAGCACGCTTTTGCAGAGACGCCAGTAATCTTTGGAGCCAAACTTAGAGGATGCTATGCATTGCCTAATTCTGGTAGCAAACGCCCTCTTGGCTTCGTTCAGCACTTTTTTACACTTGTTCCGTGCTGAGGCGAAAAGGCGCCTGTTTTGGTTCGACGAGCAGCTTCGATATAGCCGGAAGAAATGGTTCCGGTGGGCAATGGCGGCCGAGCAAGCGGGTGAGAACCAGGGTGTTGATTAAATATGAGTTTAGTGTGTTGTAGCCGAAGATGTTTTAACCAACCAGGACTGATATGGAGGCTATCACCAACACATCGACCCCCTTGAAAATAGATGGATCATGAATGCTAATGGTGATGATAGAGTTTAGTTCATCAAGGGGGATGCTGCTATGGATTTCCTTTACAGAGATGAGTGGAATGTGCTTCCTTGTTCCTTCAGGCAATCATGAGACAGACACAATGCAGTTGGAGCATCCTGAGCCTGGTGTTGCTATGTCAGAAAATGTGATACACTTGATGGTGAAAGTGATTCTAACGATTGGAGACAGAAACATAGAAGACTGCTGGATGTTGAATAATTGATGGTGAGTGTAGTAAACTGAAAGACAAGCCATCACATCTTGTCTGGTTTGTACAGAAAATCCAAATCATTGTCAGGAGAAAAGGTGTTGATAGTGGTGTCATATGCCTACCACGACAATAACCATCAAGATGATTACACGTCAATTTGGGAATATTTACATTTCCACATCTATGGACAGATACAAGTTATCTCTCCTAGATCAGGACAAATGGACAATGATAAACAAAAATAAGAAAATGAGGTTACTGTTTGATTGATATAATTGAACTGCAATCTTCCCAGGTCTGCTTCAGTATCAACACATGCGCTGACCAACAATTCAAGGATGAATGGCAAGACGAGACGATTTTTGATATAAGATTTTAATAATTAATAAAATATTAAAATAAAAAAATTTTAAAGTATGAATGAGGATGTCCAATGACCTGAATCTCAAAACTTATATTCAGATACCCAACATAGTCGAAATAACAACTTACAACACATATCAACAAATATGAACGAATACAGGCGAATACGAATGCAAGAGATTAGCACAAAATAAAAATGAGGAGAACCATATAATTTATAAGAACATGTGGTATGATGTATGTGGTAACATAATATTCGTGGAAGGGTATGCGTGTTCTAACATGGGTTTAAGAATATAATAACTTATCAGTTCCTTCTCTCTTATTTTACTGTCTTTTCTTTTTTTTCTCTCTTCCTCCTTTTTCTTTATACAACTTCGGACTCAAACACAGTCCACTTGAAATGTATGTAGCTACAACTGTCTTTATTTTCTTTCACTTGACGGTTGTACTTTCAGCATACAAATTTCTGAAATATCCACACTCTTCTTTATTCCTTTATTCAAACAAGCGTCATGTTTTCTGCACTCGAACAATTCTGTGGTTTCTTCTCTTCAATATCTCTTCCTTTATATGTTAACTTCTCTGTGTCATTATCTTTCTTTCTTTTCTTGATAAACAATTTGGCTTCACTTTCTTTCTCTTCTTTTAACAAACAGGAATCAGCATACAAATAACATTACAGTTTCTTCTCTTCAATATCTTTTTGTCGCTATCTTTCTTTCTTCTTTGAAAAACAATTTGGCCTTGCTTTCTTCTTTTTGTTTTAATGAATAAGAAGTCATAAGTTCGTTTTGTTCTTTTTCGGAGTTGCTTAAGATGAATTGGTCAAATTACGCTATTATCTCAAATGCATTTTCCTTTTCATTCATCATTTATCAGCGCTCAGCAATCGTGACTTGCTCATCCAAGATTTAACCTGCAACTGATTTCCAAACTTTGCTTTTGTTTTTGGCGCGAATTCTAGCTCCTGCTGTTTCACGATCTCATGTCTAGCTTCTGTCTATTTCCTGTCTAGACATTTGTTACTAAGGGTATTTGGGTCAACCAACCTTGACCTGCTATCCTAAAACTGACTCTAGGCTCCCACGTGATCATCTCCTTGTTACAACTTGGAGACTAATCTCAATATATGCGTGTAGTTATGTGTGGCTATCTATATCCGTAACATTGGATATTTCATCTTCTGTTGCTGCGATGTGAGTATGGATGAGAGGTAGATGCTTATATGTACAGTTGCATCCGGGAAAATATGTGCAACTCACTGTAGAGTTTCTGTATATATTAGTTTCTAAATTTCAGTTAAAGTTCTTGTGTGTCTGATTGTAGTTTTGATTGAGAATGATTGTGCAGCATGGTGACTTTTGTTTGCACTTTTGAGTTGTTCAGCTGCCTGCTTGTTCTTTGCATCGTCTTGCCCTTTCTTAGGCTGATTTGATCATTGTGGTTTGTATGCATAGTATGTGATGGTGTCATGGCTGGTTGTGTCATCTGTTTTAATACCACAGCCGAGGTACCATTGTGCATCACTTGCTATGCCACCTGCTGCATCGTGGTTGTCTATTGGTTTGACTACATATTTGAAGTTCAGGCTTTGACTTTCTCTCTAATCAACATTACACTCATGAGTGGGAATATAGTGTCAGTGGACATTTCTGAATTGTTGTTTGTCTTGAATTTGGCCCTTAAGTGCACAGCAGCTTCTCTGGTGGTGTTTTTGAGTTGGCCAGTGAAATCTGTCAGTTTCTTGCCATTGTAGATCCCAGACTTGACCAAGATGTTGGAAGTTGACCATCTGGCTCCTGCTGTTATATTCCAACAGAATATAATTGAACTTCAAAAGAACTTACAACTGTTAAAGGCATTTTATTTTCATTTTTTTTTTAACCTACTGGCATTGTAGCTCGTGTGTTTGAGTTGGAAACAACTGTTTTAAATATTGTTAAAAGTAAGTCATGATTTTTATTTTTTATTTTTGTGTCTAATTTTAAGTTTCATGGTTAATTGAAGGAGTGTTTTTTCGTCTTTTTTCAAAGAAATTTATTTGACTGGACTTTAACTAAGTCAAAAACTTAGTTAACTCACCAACCTTAACTTTTTTTTTTAATTGGAGTAGATAGACCAAACTACCGCCCGATTCACACTCCACCCACGTCTATTGAACAGGAGTAGAGGCTTACCTCTTGTTCCCTGTTTAGGATGTGATTTCCGGCTTTCTCTTTTCTCTCCTCAGATCTCAGTACTGTGTGCTTCCGTGATTTTCCTGCGATGTGTCTGGTTGGTGGCAACGTCTCATCATTCTGAGGGTACCGGGTTGGCAGTTTCCTGGTTGCTGCTTCCGACTGGCAATTAGGAGCCCTAACTCTTGCGTAGCGTCAAGAATGGTTGCTCTGATCAACAATTGTATAATATTGGTGTTCTTGTAGTGCCATGTCGAGCATGGATAGGTGTCCCTGCAAGCGCTTTCGGTGGGCAACCCGAGGCCACACTTTGTTGCAGTCCGAGCCAGTTTCCCTCCCAGCACAGATCGTGGATAATGACCGCCTGTATTCTCTATTCTAGGTCCCTCCCTATCAACAAACCATAACATGATAAACAGAATCAGAAAATATCCTAAACCAGCCAAACCCAAATCACCAAAATCCCTTAACTTTTCTTTTACTAATATCCGGGGCATTCGTACTAACTTTCCTAGCTTTCCTCCACGAAAAGTCCCCTGACATCCTAGCGCTCTGTGAGACTGACTTCAACTCATCAATTCCCTCCTCTGACTTCTCCATCCCTGGTTATCTTCCTCTCTTAAGGAAGGATTCCACTGTCCACATGCATGGGCTGGGGTCTACGTTAGTGAACACCTCTCCATAGCTAGGGTGACATCACTCGTTTCTCCTGAGCACCAATATGTATGTCTCCGTCTGTCACTTCTCAGTTTGGTTAGCTACCTTTTCTTTCTTTACCGTTCTCCCTCCTCCCCTGAATGCTCTCTTCTAGATAGCATTTCTGACAACATAGATAAGGCTATTTCCTACCACCCATTCGCTCACATATTTGTATTCGGAGATCTTAACGCCCATCATTCTGAGTGGCTTAAAGATTCTGTTACTGATTCAGCGGGCACCCACGCCATGAACTTTGCTATTTCCCAATCCCTTACGCAAGTGGTGAACTTCCCCACACGCTTTCCAAGTACTCTCTCTGGTCACTACTCTCTATTAGATATATGCTTTACATCTGCACCTGACTCCTGTCAAGTCTCGCAGCTTTGCCCTCTCGGCAACTCCGACCATGCTGTTGTCTCTCTCAATATTTCTTTCCACTCTCACTCCCACCAGGAGCCTCCTACCTATAGGACCTCCTACTGCTACCAAAAAGCTGACTGGGACGCCTTTCGCGATTTCCTATGCGACGTCCCTTGGGGAAAAGTGTTCGATCTCCCAGTTGATGACTGTGCCTCTGAGGTTTCGTCATGGGTGAAAGCTGGAATTGATGTCTTCATACCTACCAGGAAGTATTGTCTAAAACCTCATTCCTCTCCTTGGTTCTCTCCTGCCTGTTCGGCCGCCATTGCCCACAGGAACCACTACTTCTGACTACTCCGGTAACAGTCATCTGATCACAATAGGCGCCTATTCACGTCTGCTTGTAATGAGTGCAAGTGAATCCTGTTTGACGCCAAAAGGTTGTTTGCTGAGAGAATGAGACCGCGCATAGCTGACCGCAAATTTGGCTCTAAGGATTATTAGCGGTTATGCAAACGGGTGCTGAACAATAGCAAATCCTCAATCCCTCTTTTAATCAATGAATTTGAGGTTCTCACGTCATCTGCGGACAAAGCTGAGTGCTTTGCTCGCAGATTCTCACCCAACTCCACATTTGACTCGTCTGGAGTACCTTCACCCGACTTCCCTATTAGAACTAAGGCTAAATTGTACGACGTATATATTACCCCGACAGTAGTATCCCAAGTAATTTCAAAACTTGACCCTCATAAGGTGAGCGCTGGCGATGGAATCCCGGTGATAGTCCTTAAAAAATGTGCTTCTGAACTCTCCCCTGTTCTCTCGAAACTGTATAACTACTGCCTTTTTGCTTCCTGTTTTCATGCATGTTGGAAATTCTCTTCAGTCGTTCCTGTATTTAAGAACTGTGGTGAACCCTCGGACCCATCCAATTATCGCCCTATCAGCCTTCTACCAATTTTCGGGAAAGCGAGGCCATAATTAATGCTGAAATAGTTCAACATCTTACTGCTCACAAACTCTACTCTGACAGGCAATATGGCTTCCGCTTTGCCAGGTCCACAGCCGACATGCTAACAACCATTACGGAGTAATGGTTGTTAGCATGTCGGCGACTTGAGTCAGGCGACTTGAGTCAGGCGAAGCTCGTGCTGTTGCTCTGGACATCTCCAAGGCTTTTGACAGGGTTTGGCACTCTGGCCTTCTATGCAAGCTACGGGGTTACGGTGTTACGCTTGCTTGATCTAATCCAATCTTTTTTAAATAACCGCAAAATGAAGGTCGTCCTGAATGGGCATGCCTCTACATCCTACAGCACAAACTCTGGTGTCCCTCAGGGCTCTTTCCTGGGCCCGACGCTCTTCCTTATTTTCATAAATGACCTCCCAGATGAGGTCAAGAGCCAAGTAGGCATCTACGCAGATGACACCACAATTTACTCCCGCATCAGTAAGAAACCCGTCGTGGCGGACAAACATAAACTTGCTGCTGATCTTGAACGGGATCTACACTCTGTGGTGAATTGGGACAAGAAGTGGCTTGTCAATTTCAATGCGACTGTTGTCTGTCAATCATCACAGGCAACCTCTCCTGCCTCCCATAAGCATGGACTAAACTAGTCTCCCTGAGAGCAATACACTGCGCCTCCTCGGCCTTACCCTCTTTTCTGATCTCAAATGGAACCATTACATTGAGTCCATAGCTAAATCCACTGCTAAGAAGGTTGGGTCACTGTGTCGAGCCAGTATGTTTTTCCCGCCTGAATCCATCCTGCATATCTACAAATCAACCATTCGTACATACATGGAATACTGCTGCCATATATGGTCAGGCGCCCCTGCTGTTCATCTCGGTGTTCTCGACAGGCTCCAAAGGAGAATCAGTAATGTGATAGGTACCGATTTGGCGGCTCGGCTACAGCCACTTCTCCACCGACGAGATGTGGCATCCCTTTGTCTGTTCTATAAATACTTTCATGGCTTCTGCTCCAACGAACTTAAGTCACTGGTGCCTCTGCAACAGGTGTTTACTCGTGCAACAAGATTGGCAACTGGGTCCCACCCATTCACAGTTAGATTAACCAAATGCAGACGACAATTCTACTCCTGCAGCTTCTTCTCTCGCACTTCCCGCCTGTGGAACTCGCTTCCATATTCTTGCTTTCCTGACGGCTACAACCTCCAGCAATTTAAATGCAATGTCAATACGCATCTATTAACCACTTGACTCTAGTTCTTTCACCGCCCCGTATATCATTTCCTTTCTCTCCACCTTTGCAATTGTCATAACACCTGTATTCCCATCCTTCTCTTGCTCCTTTCTTACTGGTTCGTCTTCCTCTTCACTCTCTTCTACTTAATATTTTTACTCTTATGTAGCCCCCTGCACATCAGTGGCATTACCGCCTTGCTAGGGGTGATACGATTTTAAAAAAAATAAGCAAAATGAACACGTAATGGTTTCATTCGAGAGTGGAATGCAGAAAATTAAGCAGTCTATTGTGTCGACAATGCTGGGTTTTGAGGTCACAAAATATAATCAGTAGAATATAATTTAATTAAATTATTCAGTCTAAAGTAAATATGATTAACATTAAATTATTTCACCTTATAAAACAAGGAATAGAGAAATATGTTTTGGTTGTCAGAAACAATGAAATAAACAGGCATTCTGTCAGCGTGTCAAAGTTGGAAAAGATTTTAACAATGAAATAAACAATATTGTGATGATTACGTCAAAATGCAACTAGCCAAAGACAATAATTGGTGATTAGGGCCTGCCCAGGAATGATGTAATTTTTGAAGCTCGACAAAGACCGGGTTTTCCTGGGCTGAGAAAAAAACAGAGAAGACACAAAAGAGCAAACAAGCCCAGGAGAACTCAATAAAAGACAACTCCAGCCACCACTTCCTTATATGTGCATGCTTCCTCTGACTACTTCTCTACACACAATCGTCACATTGCAGAGAATAAACTATATATATATATATATATATATATATATATATATATATATATATATTTGTACACACGTTTTCTGTAGTTATATTTCAAGCTGATTATCAACATTGGTTTGCAACCTGCAAACCAATGTTAATAATCAGAAGAAGCGACAAAGGTAAATAAATGAAGAAGCGATAAAAGAAAATAGCACACGAGACAAGAGAAAAAGAACGAATATGTGACGGGACCTTATGTCCAAGTTAGTGGTTTGAAGTTTCATTTGTCACATCTTAGCATGTCATCTCTAATTTCTGCTCCTATCTAACTGATTCTACTTTCTTTCTTTATTTTATAATGAGTTACTTTTTTTCACATAGGCTTCTTAACTTCTCTCTCAGTTTTGCAAATCGCTTTCTTTCAATCGTTAGAAAATAGATTTTACATCAGATCACAAAATTTGGCTTCGTCTTTTTCTTTCAGTACGGAGTCAATCCTTTTTCTGTTGGTCAAAATGTTATTTCACACTGGATTGTGAAATCTGTAAAAGTGGAGAGAAGAGAGTTACTTTTAATTCCGTATTCACCACACAGTCACCATAATCTTCTTTGTTGGTATAATTTTATTTTTGGAAAGTGTTTAGTTGCTTTGGAACTGATCATTTACAATTGTGATAAAGGATCCATTTCTCATCACAAGTTACTATTTGATCAAGAAATGTATGATTCAAATTTTGAAAATGTAACATCGAACATACTTCAAAATGTCACACAAGCTTACAGCCATATCATACTGAAACAGGGTCCTCACACAATCATCAAAGTTAATCAACATCAGTCCCTAGAGAGCTGACCACTTGGGAATATCAAGTGCTGTAGGCTTGGATGTGAGAGCCCAGAATTATAAATTGGAGAGCCGAGTTTTAATTCCATTTGGGTTTACGCGCATGGGAAAAGGAATAAATTCAACTATTCTCCCCTCAACTATGATTTAGTTAGTAAGACTTGTATCAGTAAATCATTATCTCCAAAAAAATATTACATTTAAAAAAAATATTTTCTGGTTTTAAATAACCCAGAAAATTTTGATGCGCCACAGAAAATACATCAATCAATCAATGGATCTGTTGTGGTTTGTGCATCAATGTTATTAAATTGTTGTGTTGGAATTTGTATCAGAAGGTTAATTTCTCAGATTGTAGTGTGTTCGTTGACAAACCACACAATATAAATTAATAGAAACAAACATGAAACGAATCATCATACAATAAATGACCAAATGAGAGTAATTAAAATTTAACAGTAAAGAGATTTTATCTATGCGATAAAAGATACATGCATCTACAAATGAATTCTTGTAGTGAGTCACAAGTTAGAAAGGGTACGAAGGATTGTTCATGTAAAATTCAGTTCAGCAAAAGTCAATATTTGAAATCTGACAAAGAAATTAAAATGAATTTTTGCTGTAAGAGAATTTGTCAAATGTGTGTGTGTGTGTGTGTGTGTGTGTGTGTGTGTGTGTGTGTGTGTGTGTGTGTGTGTGTGTGTGTTCTATTACTTAGAAATAGTTTATTGAGAGTTATTGGCCTTTACCTGTTAGATTAATTGAATAAGTGTACACAGTAACTTTGTGTGGTGAAGGAATATTCACTCTTTCAAGTTAATTGCAGGAAGAATCTCAACGTGTTCGATTAACAGGTAAATGTGAATTTTTACGTGGTCGATTGATGAGTTAGCGATTAGACACGCGTGAAGGTTATTGGCATCTCTTGGAGTTTGCAAACTGACTGACTTGAATTGAGTTATATTGCCACTTATATACATTTTGGATTCTGGAATTCGGCTCCAGAAATGTTGGCGGGAAAGAAGAAATCCATTTCAATTTTTAGTGTCTCGACCAATAAAAAGTCGAATCTGTCAATCCAAAGTGGTGATTGGTTAAGACATTTGCTTAAGGGAGAATGCATTTGTTAAGAGGGGTGAAAAGTTTGTGTGGAAGATTCTACAAATCAATCAAAAACGTCAAACTCTTTGAATTTCACTGAATCCATTTATTGAGCTTCTTTGTGTTACCAATTTTCTTAAGATGGACTGATTTTATCTGAGACATTTCTCTGACATTTTGATGTGGGTTGCTAATGGATGTCCTCTACCACCTTAATCATTGACTCATATCCCTAAAGTGAAACTTCAGAAACCAGCACCATACTGTCTTCCCACAAATGTATGCTTCAACTGATGCTTTGTTGATGTTAGCAGCAATTTGAGAAACGTTATGATCAAATTTGAATACATGCAAAAAATATGCTTTTTCATGTTCAAGATGAGGAGTATATTAATGTTTTAAGTTAAATTCTGAAAGACATTGAGAGAAAATTAACAAAGTAGACACTTTAATCATTAATAATATATTTTTGTGCAACTATTATAATAATATATTAGAGCACTAATTATTCTAAAACCAGACATTGTTTTCTAAATAACCTAACATTAATCTAATGGCAGTGAATGTTGGAAAAATGAAGGGAAGACTTGAACTGACAGAGATGTGGTTCTAATGATAAATGCAAATACCATGGTCAGAACATGTCAGTAACACAGAAGTTTTAAGGAAAATAGTGACTCAAAGAAACTTTCTGGGACTCATAGTGAGGAAAAAGAACTTACAGAATTTAGCAGGCATATGACGTATTGAAAGCAAGAGAAACAGAGAAATGTCGAAGAAAGGATAAAAGATGGATGGAAATCAATGTGATAAAAGATAGCAATTGACATTGCATTTAAACTTTTGGAGATTGTAGCTATCAGAGAAGTAAGCAAACAGAAGAAAGTTCCACAAATAGGATATGTGAGAAAATAAACTATTAGAGTAGAAGAGGCTGATACATTTTGACATTAAAAGAGTGGGACCTCGATGCTAATCTAGTAGCACATGTAAATACATGTGGTCAGGGAGCCTGGGGAAACAGCTTGAGAGCAGTTTCTATGAAAATATTTGTGGAAAAAACAGAGGGAAGCCACAACATGTCAGTGAAAAAGTGACTGAAGGCAGGCTGCCAAAGCAGGATCGATTATATTGCAGATCATCTTTTGGATTTTGTCGAGAACTTAGAGTTACTTAGAGCTATGGGTAAAAGTTTAACCTAGTAAACATATTCAACACATTGCAAAGAAAAGAAAAAAGATCAGATTAAGTGTAAGTTTCAAATATTTATATTCCAGAATTTACTTTCAAAATTTTTCAAAATTTGTTTCCGTTTTTCAGTTAATTTTCTGCTTATTAACAGACTAGGTACATGAAGATTTCCTTCCTTCCTTGAATCATAACATGATATCTGTCTTCTACTCAGACTATTATGCAAACTGACTACTTGATATGTTGTCCTTTTATTTAAACCTGTTACCATGACACAAACTAGTAGACACAAGATATGTGCAAATATCTAATAGAAAAATATTTGGCTCGATTTGAAAATGTGTTTGAAAAGTATGAAATTTCTAATACATACCTAAAAGCTGAAAGTTTGCTAATTTGATATATGTTTTAAATATTATATAATTTTCATCTTTCTCCATTTTAATTAACTTGTAATTTATTATGTCAATTAAATTTTAGTTTAAGTTGCTATCCATTCAGTAGGGATATCATATCTTAATAATTTTAAATAACAAGATGCATTATTTCAATTGAAATTTGTTAATATAATATGTTCTAATAATGTATCCACTATAATTTCTATCTATCTAATTTGTTAAGTTGAGCAAATCTTAATTTATCCAGATGTTTAAAGTTTTATTTTTCACAGCTACTACAAAAGACAAAAAGCTGAAAGTGCCATGATAAACCAGGTCCTGGAAGGATTTGGCATATAAAAGTATAAATGTTGTTGGAATTTAAATAATCTACAAAAATAAGTAAATGAAAATATATTTTCAAATTCACAATTTCATCAAACCTAAAAATGACTTACTGTTGTTCAATGCAAACATAGCAGACCACGTGATCTTTTCTAACCAATGGAACCATGAAAAACAAAAAAAAAAGGCTTTCATTTAGAGCCTATCTGCACTCTGTATAAGAATACTTTCAAAGCTATTTAGGAAACTCACAGCAACCATACAAAAGAGCACATGTGGCACATTCATCAAACCATGCTGAAGAAAGCCTTTCTCATCCAAAGTGACATAAGTGGGATAAATGTTTTGTCCCAGACACACTATGTCGACCATAAAAATGAAACCTAAGTGAGTTATGTCTATCCTTAAAAACATACGCATACAATATTTTCATATCCTCATACCTACACATATTTTCATATTCTCATACCTACACATATTAGAAACAACCCCACGTACCCATATGTATGTGATACTATGGACACCCATGTAGAAAGAGGTGGTTTTATCTTGATCTCAATTGTTTCTGTTTGAAGGACCAGCAGATGATCCTGTTGGTGGTCGTACAAAATGCTAGAATAGTACAAGTATCAGCATGATTGGTGTGTTAAATGTAGAGGAATGAAAAAGAAGCATAGAAGCATTAAATTTTGAAGTTCGGTCTTCTAAGTGAGATCGACTTTAATGGAAGAGGAATGGGAAGTAAAGGAATTTTCAGGGACCACATGACAGCAAAACCTGAAATATGATATATCTGGGTGTTGGTCTATATCAAATTATGTTTAGAACTGGAAAGAATTATGGTGCGTTCTTTGCAGGAGATGGATGTAATGATTCCAAAGCATTTATGGTGTATTGGTAGCCACCACGTCGTGATGAGTAAATGGGCGTGACATCGGTAGAAGGAAGAACTGACACAGCAGATGTACAAACTATCACCTATCTACCCATTAGCAAGACCATTAAAGCCCTGAATAAAATACCTACATATAATATGGGAAACTGAGTTTGCATTCTTAGTGTGCATCATACACTTCCACAGTTTTATTGGACACTAATGAAATCAATTATCAAAAAGTAATGTGCAGTTGTCATTGGCTGGTTGGTGGAAATCATAGGCATGAATCTTGTTTGCCAACAAATACATAGACATTTTTCTCAAACTTTATTTCCATAGACCTTTTAAAAGCTGTTTAAAGCTTCTAAGTACACCTTTTTACAAGATCTTTTTCAGTCTTCTAAGAACATCTTTTTAAGCACGTTTTTAATCCAAGAACATATTTTAGCAAGCTCTTTTTAAGCCTTCAAAGAACACATTTTTGCATGATTTTTAACTGTTCTTACAACATCTTTTACAACCGCTTTTTAACGTTTCTTTTTACAAGCTCATTTTAAGTCTCCTAAGAACACCATTTTGCCTCTTGTTAAGTCTTCTAAGAACACCTTTTTACAAGCTCTTTATATGACTTCTAAGAAGATCATTTTACAACCGATTTTATGCCTTGTAAGAACACGTTTTTATGTCTTTTTAGTCCTTTTAAAACACCGTTTTACAACATCTTTTGAGCCCACTCCTAGAACATCATTTTTAAGCTCTTTTAAGCTCTCTAAGAACACATTTCTACCTCATGTTAAGCCTTTTTCGGACACTGTTTTACAAGACTCTTTGTAAGTCTTCTAAAAAAAACTTTTACAAACGCTTTATAACCCTTCTAAGAAGATCTTTTACAACAGTGTTTTAGCTCTATTAAGAAAACTTTTTACAAGCTTTTTTAGCTGTATAAGAACAAGTTTTTCACCGCTTTTTAAGCCTTCTAAGAACACCTATTTCAAATATTTTTAACTTTTCAAAGAACAGCAGTTACAACATTCTTTTAAAACTTCTAAAACAACTTTTACAACATCTATTTAACCATTCTAAGAACACTGTTTTACAATCTCTTTTCAAGCCTTTTAAGAACATTAAGTTTTCTTTATGCATCTACATTAAAATAGTATTGATGGACCATGGATTCGAACCCTGAAATAGATAGTTGAAGAATATCTCGATGTGTCAAAATTATTTTCTTTTTTTATGGGAAGAGCTAGAAAAGAGAAAGAGAGAAGAATAGGCGCTGGGGGTGGCAGAGAGAGAGAGAGAGAGAGAGGCAAGACACAAGGCACTCACGAAATGACACTGAATTATATGACAGCAATCGAACACTGACCAGATGAGAGATTCGTCTTGAAATTGACATTAGACTTCTGGGGAAAAACACCCCAATTGCCCGCCAGCCCCGCGCCATATTGAGACACGGTAGAGAGAAATTCGACCCAGGAAATCTCTCCCACGCTAAAAGACACATCCATCGCTGCTAAGCAGAAAGAAAAGGAAGTGTTAGCATAAAGAGTCAGTGACTGTCTTACCTGTAACGACGATTAGACATAGTAGCCTCAGTAATTTGTGAATTTGAGAAAAATTATATTGTGTTTTTTTAATTAATTCTTTTTCTCTCCTCTCTTTTACTGTATAAAGAGTTACGAATATAATTATTAGTTCACATAGACTGAGTTTTGCTGTTGTCACTTTATATTTTTGTTTGTTCTTGTCTGTTTTCCCCTATTCCTGGATTGTTCACCCATCCCGCCTCTTCATTGCAGTTGTCGCCGAGAACGACACAAGACGACTGTCCTCCGAGTCTTCAGCTCATCTTGAGATCAGAAATCACAATGTGGCGAGAGTGGGGGGGGGGGGTCAACAGATCATCAACACCTTCGATCACACAGGGACGGAATGGCAGGTGACTGGCAGCAGCCTCAGGTGTAGTTAACTTACGGCGAGTTGACAACACGCAACACCATCAATGCAAACCTGAGATTAGGGGCGCGCTTGGGAAGTCACAGCTACAACTGTTTTTAATCCTTATTAAACACCGTTGTTACGGATACAGATAGCCACACACAAACCTCCAAACATATATTGAGATTGGTCTCCGAGTGGTAACAAGGAGATGATCACGTGGGAGCCTAGAGTCAGTTTTAGGATAGGTCAAGGTTGGTTGGCCCAAATACCCTTAGTAACGAATGTCTAGACGAGAAATAGACAAAAGCTAGACATGAGGTCGTGGAACAGCAGGAGCTGGAATTCGCGCCAAAAAAATCACATGGAAAGCAAAGTTTGGAAGTCAGTTGCAGATCAAATCTTGAATTAGCAAGTCACGATTGCTAGGCGCTGATAAATGATGAATGAAAAGGAAAGCGCATTTGAGATAGTAGCGTAATTTGACCAATTCATCTTAAGCAACTCCGAATAAGAAAAAACGAACTTATAAATTCTTATTCGTTAAAACAAGAAGACGAGGCCAAATTGTTTTTTTTTTCAAAGAAGAAAGAAAGATAGCGACAAAAAGATATTGAAGAGAAGAAACTGTAATGTTATTTGTATGCTGATTCCTGTTTGTTAAAAGAAGAGAAAGAAAGCGTAGCCGAGTTGTTTATCAAGAAAAGAAAGAAAGATAACGACACAGAGAAGTTAACATATGAAGGAAGAGATATTGAAGAGAAGAAACCGCATAATTGTTTGAGTGCAGAAAATACGGCGCTTGTTTGAATAAAGGAATAAAGAAGAGTGCGGATATTTCAGAAATTTGTATGCTGAAAGTACAACAGTCAACTGAAAGAAAATAGAGACAGTCATAGCTACATACATTTCAAGTAGACTGCGTTTGAGTCCGAAGTGTATAAAGAAAAAGGAGGAAGAGAGATAAAAAAAAAAAGAAAAGACAGTAAAATAAGAGACAAGGAACTGATATAAAAATAAGTTATTATATTCTTAGACCCATGTTAGAACACGCATACCCTTCCACGAATATTATGTTACTATATACATCATACCACATGTGCTTATAAATTATATGGTTCTCCTCATTTTTATTTTGTGTTAATCTCTTGCATTCGTATTCGCCTGTATTCGTTCATATTTGTTGATATGTGTTGTAAATTGTTATTTCGACTATGTTGGGTATTCGAATATAAGTTTTGAGGTTCGAGTCATTGGACATCCTTATTCATACTTTAATAATTTTTTTTTATTTTAATATTTTGTTACTTATTAAAATCTTATATCAAAAATCGTCTCGTCTTGTCGTTCATCCTCAGCGCATGTGTTGATATTGAAGCAGGCCTGTGAAGATTGTGTAACACCCCAATGGTCCGTCCGAACAATTTCTCCGGCGGACGTTCTCCACGCTGTGATGTTTGCCGGGAGTTTGTTGAAAATGTCGGAGCCTCAAGCTGGGGGTACAAGATTAAACTATAAGGAACGAACTTCCACAACTTGGATGAGTTGAAAGGATGCTTTATTTCGTTTAGAGTTAGCCTTTTCGGTTGGGGCAGGCAAATGTGACACACAGCTCTAACTCTAATTAATGGAGATCAACAAATCCGAACTGACCGAAACAAGACGAACGGAGATTCTACTCACTCAACTGACTCACGTAACTGACTCTCTCACTCTACTCTACTCTACTGACTCGGAAAAATTACCTGAATTTATTTAAAATTGATCCGGAAATCCGGAAATGCTTTAGACCACCGGTGATAAACATTGGCGACTGTAAGTCCGAAATTTCAGTTATCTTTTTTTTATCTTAATAAAGCTTCCGCCGGAAAATTCTTAATGCGTGGTCAAGATACAGTAAAAGACAGCCTTTGACCTGGTCCTTCGAAAACCCACCTCCCGAACTATATCTCTTTATCACATTAAATCACTGAGTCAAATATTTACCGGAAGAGTGGTAGGATTTAAAACAGTAATCGGATACCCTTGTCTCTTCCACAATTTTCCTCATAAAAGAAAATGCGTTTATTTATTTATTTTTCACTTTTGTTAAATATGTTTTTAAACTATTTTCTATTCTTAACCATTTTCTATTTTAATCTATTATAATAAAATACATATTTTACAAAGCACCTTAATATACGCCTAGTTATCGTGTCACATTACCTCCCCCAACGGATCTTGTCATTTATGTCAATAAATTACAATAAACAAAAAAAAACATGACACGATGCTTCTTCATGTCGGCACGCCATCACCACAAAAATTATTTTGATTCCACAGGGATATTCTCCTCCTCTCCACAAACATCAATCATGAAATTTCTTATTAATCCATACCATTTCTTTGTATTTCCTCAACACATTTTTCTTATTTCAACAACCAATTCCTCAATTTTGTCTTCGTAGCTGGTGGCATCAATGAATCCACGCAGTTGGTTTATCGCTACGTATGAGGGTCAATTCTTCATTAACGAACACCTTTTTCAACTTAGTGTTTTGCTTTCCGCTTTACTTGTACCCTTCTATTCCTGAAAGAGACTCCACTCTTCGTTAATTCATCTCCTGTTACCATTTTCCAGCCACAAGTCTCTGGGCCTTTCCTGCATCCCCCCCAATGAAACCTTGTCATGATGGAAGTTTGCTGAGGACGTCCCCTCCCAATGGGGTCAATGGCGCCCGACAAAATGATTGTAGCATAGTTTACACAATAAATTCAAGAGAGGGGTATTTCCACCCTCTCTCCCAAAGAAGAAAAAAAAAATTAACTAACACAAGGTGACAAAATAGTCATAACTCTGAGCAAGTCTATAAATATAGGAGCGATGTAACTGCTCCTCATTATCAGTCTCTTTTTTAACTATTTAAAGTTCTCCAGACATATTCCATTTTTATTTCTTTCTCTTTTTTCTTTCTTTCTTTTAAACAAAACAACAAAAAAGTAAGTAAATGTTCCTAAAATGTTTCTTTCTGCTTTTCTCAGAAATATTTGTTCATCCTCATCACCCCTTTTTTTTCTTTCAAACAAAACAACAAAAAAAAGTAAATAAATGTTTCTAAAATGTTTCTGTTTTTCTAAAAAAAAATTTTTTTATCACCATCATCCTTTTTATTTTTTCAAAACATATTTTTGTCGTTGTTTTACACACTCACTTAGTTTTTCTGTCTCATTTTTTTTCGCAAATAGTGCCCTTTTTTTAATAACACACACTATTCTTTTACCTTTCATTCTTCTCTTTTTTTTTCCACACCGTTTGCGTTGTTTCTATCTCTCTTTTTTTTACTTTCTTTTCAAAATTCATACTTTTTATCTCAAAATACTCACACATTTTTTTTTCAATTCATTTTTTTTTTTACACACACAGTTGTTTCTTGCTCTCTTCCTTTCTCTTATTTTTTCCATTTTTTTTCTTTTTTTTTTTTTGTACACATCTTTTTCTCATTTTTTTTTCAAAACATTTTTGTCGTTGTTGGACACTCTCACTTAGTTTTTCTCTCTGTCATTTTTTTTCACAAATAATACTTTTTTTTATAACACATACTATTCTTTTACCCACTTTTTTTTCAAACAGTCCTTTTTTTTCATTCTTCTCTTTTTTTTTTCACACATCATACCACATGTGCTTATAAATTATATGGTTCTCCTCATTTTTATTTTGTGTTAATCTCTTGCATTCGTATTCGCCTGTATTCGTTCATATTTGTTGATATGTGTTGTAAATTGTTATTTCGACTATGTTGGGTATTCGAATATAAGTTTTGAGGTTCGAGTCATTGGACATCCTTATTCATACTTTAATAATTTTTTTTTATTTTAATATTTTGTTACTTATTAAAATCTTATATCAAAAATCGTCTCGTCTTGTCGTTCATCCTCAGCGCATGTGTTGATATTGAAGCAGGCCTGTGAAGATTGTGTAACACCCCAATGGTCCGTCCGAACAATTTCTCCGGCGGACGTTCTCCACGCTGTGATGTTTGCCGGGAGTTTGTTGAAAATGTCGGAGCCTCAAGCTGGGGGTACAAGATTAAACTATAAGGAACGAACTTCCACAACTTGGATGAGTTGAAAGGATGCTTTATTTCGTTTAGAGTTAGCCTTTTCGGTTAGGGCAGGCAAATGTGACACACAGCTCTAACTCTAATTAATGGAGATCAACAAATCCGAACTGACCGAAACAAGACGAACGGAGATTCTACTCACTCAACTGACTCACTTAACCGACTCTCTCACTCTACTCTACTCTACTGACTCGGAAAAATTACCTGAATTTATTTAAAAGTCTGTAAGTCCGAAATTTCAGTTATTTTTTTTTATCTTAATAAAGCTTCCGCCGGAAAATTCTTAATGCGTGGTCAAGATACAGTAAAAGACAGCCTTTGACCTGGTCATTCGAAAACCCACCTCCCGAACTCTATCTCTTTATCACATTAAATCACTGAGTCAAATATTTGCCGGAAGAGTGGTAGGATTTAAAACAGTAATCGGATACCCTTGTCTCTTCCACAATTTTCCTCATAAAAGAAAAAGCGTTTATTTATTTATTTTTCCTCTTCTTTTTCACTTTTGTTAAATATGTTTTTAAACTATTTTCTATTCTTAACCATTTTCTATTTTAATCTATTATAATAAAATACATATTTTACAAAGCACCTTAATATACGCCTAGTTATCGTGTCACAGATTGCAGTTCAATTATATCAATTGAACAGTAACCTCATTTTCTTGTTTTTTAAGCATTCTATGAACACGTTTTTACCACTTTTCCACCCTTCTAAAAATACCTTTTATAAGCTGTATTTACGCCTTCTGAGAACACCTTTTTACCTCATTTTAAGCCTTGTAAGAAAAATTTTTCAACCCTCATTTGAAACCTTCTAAAAACACTTTTTACAACTAGTTTTTAAGACTGAGAAGAACACTATTTTATAACCTCTTTCTAAGCCTTCTAAGAACACCTTTTTACAACATCTTTTTAAGCTTTCTGAAACACATTTTTACTCTCTTTTTAAAGTCTTATAGGAACAAATTTTGACAACCTCCTTTTAAACCTTGTAAGAACATCTTTTACAACCTTCTAAGAGCTCCATTTTGTTACTGTTTTTAACCCTTCTAAGAACATCTTTTACCACTTTTTAACCCTTGTAAGAACACCATTGTATACCATATTTTAAGCCTTCTAACAACACCTTTTTACAAACGCTTTTTAACCCTTCTAAGAACACCCCATACAACTGCTTTATTTTTCTACGAACACCATTTCTAACTGCTTCTCAACACTTCTAAAAACAACTTTTACAACCACTTTTTGACCCTTCTAAAAACTCTATTTATAACCTCTTTTTAAGTCTTGCAAGAAGACCTTTTTACAACCTATTTTTAAGCATTCTGTGGAAACCTTTTTACCTATTTTTAAGCGTTCTTATACCTTTTACCTCTTTTTAATCTGTCTAAGAACAACTTTTTACCTTTTTATAAACCTTCAAGGACCATCATTTTACAACCAGTTTCAAAGCCTTTTACGTACAATTTTAACAACTGCTTTTAACACTTCCGAGAATACCTTTTACAAATGCTTTTTAACTATTCTAAGAACACCTTTTACATGTACTTTTTAAGCCTTCAAAGAACACATTTTAAAAGCTTTCTTTAAGACTTCTAAGAACACCTTTTTACCTCATTTTAAGTCTTCTAAAAACACCTTTTACACGTACTTTTTAAGCCTTCAAAGAACACATTTTAAAAGCTTTCTTTAAGACTTCTAAGAACACCTTTTTACCTCATTTTAAGTCTTCTAAAAACACCTTTTTATAACCATTTTTAAGCCTCCTAAGAACACCTTTTTAAAAATTCTTTTTATTCCTTCTAAGAACCCCTCTTTAAAACCTCTTTTTAAGCCTTTTAAAAGCACCTTTTTATGACGACTTTTTCACCTTTCTAAGAACACTTTTTAGAAGTACTTTTAAAGTCTTTTAAGTACACCTTCTTACATCTTTTTAAGCCTTGTAAGAACACCTTTTGATACTCTCTTTTAAATCCTTCTAAGAATACTTTTTTACAACCTCTTTTTAAGCCTACCAAAAAGACAGTTTTGCAGAATACTTTTTACCTCTTTAAGTTCTAAGAATACTTTTTACCTCTTTATAAGCCTTGTAAGAACATCTTTTTACAACCGCTTTTTAACCTTTCCAAAACACCTTTTAAAATCACTTTTTAAGCCTTCTTAGAACACCTTTTACAATGGTTTCTAAACATTCTAATAACACTTTTTTATAACTATTTTCATACCTTCTAAAAACACCTTTGATAACCACTTTTTTACCCTTCTAAGAACATTTACAAGCTCATTTAGGTTTTCTAAGAACACCTTTTTAATCGATTTTTAACCCTATTTAAAAACAACTTTTACAACCGCTTTACAAGTCAAACCAGATCAAGGCAAATTTCACTAGCTGGTGTGAAAATTAAGATTCTAGATTCTGATTGGATAGAAAATAGCAAAATGAACTATGACCCCGGTCAAATTTTCTTAACACCTAAAAAATGGATTTGCGGTTATATCCGACTACGTGACTAGATTTCACTACTTATCCACGTCTCTTAACCGGCTAAAGACAGTCTGATGAGAGCAGGAATCTGATAAGTACCTCGTCACAATGTAAAGTAAAAAATTTCAAGACGCCGAAACTGATATGTTTCATCGACATACATTCGTTCTTCCGCTCCTTCTACTTTTCCTTTCTTCGTCTTCACTCACTAGTAAGTCAAATAAACAACAAGACAACTGATTTCTAAAAACTAACGTCCGATAAGTACAATTTCCTTCATTACTTTACCTTCCTTTTCACTTTCTCGCCAGCCATAAAAAAAGGAAAAGAACACAGACGTTATTAGTACCCTGATTAATCTTTTCTACATACACACATTTTACTACTTACAAATATAAGCTCTGGATTCATTTAACTCCTTGCTACTATTTCTCTGGAATATTTAACTACGTACATTTTACTGCTTACAAATTGTTATTCTGTTCAGTTAATAGAATTTCACTTATTTTTCAAACAAACACTTTTATTTTTCGAACCTTCAATCTACCTTCCGATATTTTAAATTGTAGGGACTTTGCTTGTGTGTGGCACAAGGTCAATTTGATAAACACCACCGAGGCCCCTACAACAACTGCTTTTAACCCTTCTAAGAACACTTTTTACGGCCGCTTTTTAAACGTTCTAAGAATACATTTTACAACCGATTTTAACCCATCTAAAAGTACCTTTTCACTACTTTTAAACCCTTTTAAGAACACCTTTTACAATCACTTTTAACCCTTCTAAGAACACCATTTACAAGCTCATTTTAACCCAAGAACGCTTTTTAACCCTTTTAAGCGCACGTTTTACATTTTAAAGGCTCTATTTAAGACTTCTAAGAACAACTTATTACCTCTTTTTAAGTCTTCTAAAAACTCTTTTTACAATCTCTTTTTAAGCCTCTAAAGAATACCTTTTTAAAGCACTCTTTTATGACGACTTTTTAACACTTTTTAAAAGTTTTTTTAAGCCTTCTAAGAACACCTGTGGCGATACCACCGACCGAGCAAAAGCGAGCAAACCGGATGTTGGCTCTATGCCGACCAGAAAGCGAATGAATAAAAATCATTTCCGCGCAAGTGGATTCGCGCAGATGTTCCGGTTGAAAAATAAAAATTAATCAAATATCAAATTATCATTTTTTATTTACCAGTCCAGAACCAAATACAAGGATGAAATTCGAAACGACCAGCGTCTTGATCCAGAAGAAAAATATAAAAGCCGTGACAAAAGACACCTAGACAGACAGGCACAGACCAGAGAAGAGTGTAATTAGTTTCTCCCTTGACCTATGTCAAGTGGCTACTATGTTTGCTTCTTTCTTCCTCCCCTGTTCTCAAAGTACTAACTGACCTTTTCAAAGACATTCCACAAACCAACTTGCTGACCTACTGACCTTAGAAACGGCCACTTGATAATGAACATTAATCATACTACCAAGCTTTTACCTTTCAGCGTTATATCTTCCTCGAACATTCTTTTATTTCTTTCAGCTCTTCATTATTTTCCATGGACTCTTTTACCTCCGTTGGACCTTTATTCCAAGTATAGTTTTAATTGTAAAACATAAATGCTATGTATATATGAATAAATGTTATTTTACACTCAAAATTGCCTTTCTTGAATCTATAATCATTTTACAAATTATAGTGGGCTATCTTCTCACAAGGCCAAGTTCCGTTAGCCTACTACCCCTCACTACAAACGGAATAAAATAAGAGATACCCGCTATACACCTTTTTATACTATTTTTAAAGCTTCTAAGAATACCTTTTTACAATCTCTTTTTAAGCTTTCTAAGTACCCTTTTTCACTTAATTTTTAATATTGTTGTTATTTCATTTTATTCCCATTGTTAGTCATTGTTTATATTCTCATTTTGATACAACAGCAAAATTTCATTTGCTTTTTCTTTCTCTCATTTGATGTCAGCTAAAACATCTCTAGTTTAAAGGGGATTAACAGTAAAAGCCTTACCCTCAAAACAAACCAATGACAATCAGTAGTAACTGCCAAACCATTAAAGTAATAAAAGTACCAATTTCTACATCTTATATCTCCTCAAATCTTAATCTCACAATTTGTAAACTATGTAGAGGATTAGTGGAGTTTGGTTGATTTAAAATTAATAATTGTGATGTAAGGCTGTGCAGGTGTTCATTCCAAATTCCTCAACAATAAAAATAATTTGCTCTTAGGACATGACAGATAAACAATTGTGAAATGAAGAAAAAGGCAACGACTTGTTGATCATATAAATATAACAATAGAACATTTATATATGAACGAAAAGACAAAACAATTAAAGGTGTAATTAAAGTTCACACAAGATTCAAACAGTTTAGATTCATGTGATGAAATGAGTGAAATTATTTTTTCTACGAAATAGTCAAGATGGAAAAATGTTCGTTGGTGATGGAATAATTGGAGAAAGTTCAATTATGTAAGTTGATAAGGAAGATCCAACCAAAGTGTTGAAAATGGAAAGTTCATGGATTTTGCACAAAGGTTAATTGAGAGTAATATTTAAACGAAATTACATACCTTGCCGAATGCTTGTCAAGAAATAAAATATCTTTATCTTTTTTACTATAAGATCATTCCACATTCATTTTTGGGCGTTACATAAATGTAATCAATATTAATATGAAATATGTCAGAATAATGCTTTTTACAGAGATGAAAGATATCGGTTTTACTTAACTTTTGTATGTGTTATTTTTTAAAATAATAAGAGAACTAAAGAATAGTTCGAAGAATGTTTTTGGCAAGTGAGAAAAGTCTTGAGTCTTGACTGAAATAGAAAAATAGAAATAGAAGTGAGTGACCCTAGAATCCGTTAGCACTTGAATGGTTTTTCTCAGGGAGAAAGTAACCGCGCGAAAGTGAAATGCGGCAGGTCGGAGTGTCTGTAAATGACCAGCATGGATTCGATTAGAACCTTGGGTGCACTGAAGAAAGGGTCCAAAAAGTACGGTTTATATATGTTTTCCGAATGAAAAATCGGTTTAGATGAGCTTGTTGAATTTTTGGCGCTAAATTGGGTTTAGGCCAATGAGATTACTTGAAATGCAATCCGTAACAACGATTGGTTATCTCGGTACACTGGAATGTTCCAAATTGAATTGGCCTGCAAACTGGGGTGAATAGCTTATGCTATCCCTACAACTAAAATGTTGTGGTTTCATATATGAGCATTATGTGAAATCACATTTTCTTCTCAGTTAACAGTAACACCAACCTGTTCAGTCGCTATAGCCCCCAGAAATAACTTTTTTTGCGTATACCAGCCTTGCTGTTTCTTGCTTTCCTTCTTGTTGAAAATCATCTTCTGTTGTTCCAGTCTTTAATAACTCATAGAATCTGCCTATCGGTCTATTAGCTTTCTACCTCTTTTTTGGTTAAGTACTCGAGCTCTATTCAACTCTGTGGGTAAAAATTTATTTCCCTTATAAAAAACAATCTCAAAAATACAATGGAGTTATGTCCCTTGTCCGCTAATTGGACCGCGCCACTTCTGAAATTCAAAATTGGTGATAAGCTGACTACGCACATGGAAACTTCTGTTTTAAATCCAACTAATCCTTAATGTTTTCAAGCTTTAAATGAATAAAGGTTATTTTATGTGTTAACATAAGTCATTTGTTTTTGTTCATTTGTTCATTTGTTTTTGTTCATTCTGTTACGAATTTCTTTCTCCCACTCTCTTTCTCAGTCAGTCAGTCAAGCTGGCTAAAATTGTAGGCAAGGCATTTTACGAACAAAAACCTTTTTCTTAGAAACGTGCGTGCGTTAACAGAATATTTACTGAGTGGAGGTGTAGGGGACTTCGTTAATAATTTCGATCACGGCTGGCACAAGGACAATAAATGCGAGACTTATGCTGATCTGGCCTTAAGATTATCTCTGACTTCCCCACGATATTTATATTAATACGATTCGTTCAACATAAAACAATTCCAGACGCAAGAAATAAGGAATAAGATAACAATGACGCCAATGTAACCAACAATAAAACATGTATTAACGAATGTACAAAATATTGGTAGAGAAAGCATATAATACAGTTATGAATAATTAAGTAGGAGAAAGAGATTTTTTTCCCATGGACTGCAGAGAAGTTGAATGTTCTTTGAAAGAAAGTCACTTGTTGAATGAAAGTTTCGATTCAAGTTGAATGTAATAAAGTCCTTTTCAAATGAAAGAACTGATACATAATGTTCATGAATTTGTTGTAAAATGTACAAGTGTTCTTATGTTTAGAATAGATCAACAGTTCTTAAACAGAATGTTTAGCTTAGTGACCACGCGTAATTTAAACAGTGTAAGTATGTGTTTGTGCGTGCGTTTTTGCCGTGTGAGTAAAATATGGAAATTAGTGGAGTTTTACTGAAGATGCAATGAATTTTTTCATCTTAAATACATTTCAAGTAGGCTCCAGAAGGCTTCACGGGGAAATTTCACATTTACTTTCTAGAATCACTTCTACATGTATGTACATACTTATACACATATTGCCATGTACGCACGTACACACACATATACGCACATACTTTTACATTAGTATCGCACGTGAAACCTCTTTTTCCCGCGCTTCATTCAGAAATATATAAGCTGATGTTCACACGTGTGTAGACCAGTTGGAATCTGTCTTTCGGAGGTAATAGTCCGAATGCCGTTAGTTCCTTTCCAACTCACATACTGCGCTAATTGCGTTTAGCAATTAGTTACACCAAAAATATTTCTCTCTCTCTTACAAGCATACTTCACTACATATATAATTATATTCAACTACTGATTAGTACAAACATCATATTTCCCTTTTTCAGGAACTCTTCTAGTATGAACATTGATGCATTTTCTTCAACATCCAAGAGAGAACTTTCTCCACTAAATCTTGCATGCACAAAATAATCAATCCTGTAACTATGTTTACGTCCATACGTGTATTAAGTACAGAATATATGTACAAGTATGTAGGGGATTTGGTAAGTGCTTGGTTGATGTGCTTCCGTATTTTACGGGTATTGCTCTCGAGATTAGTTCCCCCACAAATACAACACAATGTTTTACAATCGCGCAAAAGAAATGGAATAAGTCACAACGAACATTAAACAACAAACAATTTAATATGTATAAAATAAAATTAGCATGTGGAAACAAATAAAATACATGATGTGAAAAATTGCCTTTTGGAAAATAAAGTTTGGCAAGAAGTTAAATTTGTTTAAAGGTGTGTGTAAGTTTATATTAACGGAGTCCGTAAATAAGTCGTTCTTACTTACATTAAGTTCATCTCGGGTGGCGACAGCATGTCGCGTTGATGAAAGAAAGTTTGTCGGGTTTTTCCTTTCACGGCCATCTGTAGCTAGGTCATGAACTTTGGTGTGGAAGAATAACTTGGCCGGACAAAGTATCGGTTACATGCTGACTTAATGGCTAGCTTGGTGACTGAACTTTTCTTCCTAACTGTGTGTTATTTATATACCATAATAGTGGATCAAAGAATCTTCCTAACATTTAGGTGTGAAGACATTTATTGACTAATCAGATTTGTATTTTACTATTTTGTTTTGGGGCCTAAATATTTTTTGTTAATTGACTTCCGATCCTATTTTTCTAGAATGTTCTTATTCTGTTTTTAGCTGATTGGTTGAGAAATATAAAAATGTAATTTAAATTCTAATGCCGTTTTGATCCAAAATTTCTATAATGTTTTTATGTATTTTCTTATTGCTTATTTTAATAGAAAAAAAAATGTGTATCCCATAAGTAAAAAATAAAAATTAAAAAGTGCAACATGTTTTCGCGCCAAAAAAATAAAATGTCTATACGTGCCAATCCTAACAAGTAAGTCGTCCCTTTCATGAAAGTATTTTGGTCTTTATCTTCTCTTTCTCAATGAAAAATTCTCTTGTGAATCGAATATTAGAAGTCTGCTTTGTGTCTTTTTCCTTCACATTCCTGTCCTTTTTCGTTTGATTATTGTACATTTCATTCTTCTCAATATCTTGTAGGTTAGCCATTTTTCTTTCAACGTCTTTACCAACTGAGCAACGTCCACCATTGCTGCTACTCAATTTAAAAACAATATATTAGTCTTAAATATTATTTGGTGTTTATAATTTTGCTCAATCCTGCTCTTTCTAGCCATAATTTATAGAAGCCCGTTGAAACTTTCCCTTAAAATTCATCTTGTTACTTGTAATAACATTTTTGCTCATATAGTACCTTGTACCACATTTTTTGGGGGGGCGCGTAAACCGAACTTTCGTCAAAATGTCGGATTCAGAGAACGGCGCTGCGGCAATAGTCTTAAACTTGCCTGCTTTTAACAGTATTAATATTCATGTGTGGTTTTCATGACTTAACGCTATTTTTAAAGCCAAAAATATTACTTCTCAGACATCGCGTTTCGCATACGTTGTTGAGAAGTTGCCGCCAGAAATAGCAGTAGAAATTTCTGACTTGTTAGATAACATTCCCCCTAATAGACCCTATGATACTCTTCAAGAGACTATACTATACAGAATTGGAAAGTCCGAGGAGAGACGAATTAACGAATTATTCAATAATTTGCAGCTAGGTGACAGTAAGCCTACACAGTTATTACGCTATATGAAAAGCCTTCTCTGGCGTAATTTTATGGATGAAAGCCTACTAAAAAAATTATGGTTGGGAAAATTACCAACCCATATGGTTGAAATATTAACGACAATACCTAGCAATATAGATTTAGCTAAGCTTGCAGAGATGGCTGATAAGATCTCCGAACCTAGTCAATTCAGCCATCCTAGAGCTACCCAAACAAACGCAGCAATACCAGACGACATAGTAGATAGAATAGAGCAACAGATAAGAAAATTATCTATTGAAGTAGAACGCCTCAGCAGGCCCCGTTTTAATCAGTACAGACAGGGTAGTCGGAATATAAGAAATACTTCTAGAAATAAAATCCAACGTTATAACATGTCTTCGAAGCCTGTATGTTGGTATCACCAAAAATTCGGGTCTGATGCACGTTCGTGCAATAAGCCTTGTGTGTTTGTCTTTCGTCAGACATCCACCATGCCTAACGATCGTAATTCGGAAAACGATCGACCCAGCAGTTCAGTAAGGAGGTATCCACTACTGGGAGAATCAATTCAAGTCGTCTTTTTTATGTGAAAGACGTTAATTCAGGCATGTCGTTTCTTATCGATACCGGCGCACAGTTAAGTATTGTTTCTCCCGATAAAAATTTCTGTAGGAAGCCATCGTCCTATACATTGCGTGCCGCCAATGGTACCATCATACACACCTACGGTCAAGCATCGCTAACGTAGGATTTGGGACTCTGTAGAGAATTTCCTTGGTTATTTACTGTAGCAGAAGTATTATTGGTGCAAATTTTTTGGCACACTATCAACTTGTTGATGTGTCTAGGCATGTCCTTTTAGATAAGACCACTACGCTTAGACGTTCAGGCATGATTTCGTCAATTCGTTCCACTGGAATCTCTTCAGGAAATTGTAGATATCTTCCCTTCCATTTGTAAGCCTTTTACATTAATGGAAGAGGTTAAACATAAGACTGTTCACAAAATCAAAACGACAGGTCAACCAGTTTTCTTACCTCCTCGCAGGCTGCGTCCTGAAAAGTATAAGGAAGCGAGGGCTGAGTTTCAGCATATGTTGAACCTTGGTATTATTCGGCCACCTTCCAGTGCGTATGCTTCTCCTTTACACATGGTCCCTAAACAGCAGCAGGGAACTTGGCGTGTTTGCGGTGATTTCCGCCGTTTGAATGCAAAAACTGTCCCCAATAAATACCCTGTCCCAAATCTCGCTGACTTTGCTGTTACCTTACAGGGAGCCAAGATTTTCACTAAGTTAGATTTACGAAAGGCATTTTATCAAATACCTGTTGCTGAGGAAGACATATAGAAGACAGCTATTACAACCCCATTTGTCCTCTACGAATTTCTACGAATGCCATTCGATTTAAGAAACGCTGCACAAACTTTTCAGAGGCTAATAGATGAAGCATTGCGTGGGTTGAATTTTTCATTTGCTTACATTGACGACCTCCTTATCGCTAGTTCTGACATGAACGAACATAAACAGCATGTCACCCAGGTATTTCAACGTTTAGCACACTACGGTCTTAAAATGGATCCTGATAAGTGTGTATTCGCAGTGCCTAGTATTGATTTCTTAGATGGCACTGGAGTTTCTCCCATTCCACAGGTGGAAGCAATACAAAATTTTCCTAAGCCTGAGTCACTTACGCAGTTGCGAAGATTCATCGGTCTTATTAATTACTACAGGCAATTCATTCCAAATTGTCCTCAGCTTTTAGCACCTCTTTCCGATATATTGCGGCATAAGTATAGGAGAAATGCTAAAATTACGTTGTCTAATGCTGAGATTTCTGCGTTTAATAAAGCCAAATCAGCACTTTTTAATTTTACAAAATCATCATACATAAGTGATCAACCGGAATATTTTCTATCTTTAACTACGGACGTTTCAAAAATGGCAATCGAGGCAGTCGTACATGAACACACAGGGAACCAGAAACGCCCTATATCATTTTACTCATTGAAACTTTCTCCTGCTCAGATGAGATACAGTGTTTTTTCTAGGGAACTTCTTGCTATTTATATGTCCATCAGACACTTCCGCTACCTACTTGAGGGGCGTAATTTTGTGATATATACAGATCACAAGCCGTTAGTATACGCCTTGCATTCAAAAACGGACAACTACAACCCTAGAGACTATCGTCATCTGGATTTTATATCTCAATTTACAACAGATATCAGATATGTCAAGGGAGATAACAACATCGTTGCCGACACTTTATTCCGCACTGATATCCTTTCTAACACCATGCAAGTCCTAGACCTTTAGAGTCTTTCAATGGAGCAAGAAAATGACCCTACGCTTATGCAATTACATTCGGATTCATTGTTGAAGCTTGAAGATCGTCCTCTACCTTTTGTCATAGAATTATATTGTGTGACGTCAGTACCCCTAACCCGCGTCCAGTTGTGCCGACTTCAATGAGGAGACAACTCTTCAATCCTTTTCATGAGATGTCTCACCCGGGTCGTAGAGGTACCGTTAAGTTAATATCTAAGAGATTTGTTTGGCCACGTATGCATACAGACATCAAGAAATGGACGCTACATTGCATTAAGTGCCAGAAAAACAAGGTGCACCGCCATGTTAAGTCACCTCCGGGCACCTTTGCAGAACCAGATGGCCGATTTACACACATTCATGTCGACTTAGTCGGTCCCCTCCCACAGAGCCAAGGCTGTCAATCCATATCTATCATCGACCGATTCACCAGGTGGCCTGTGGCAATTCCTCTGCACCCTACTATAGCGGATATTGTATCAAAAACAATCATGCGGGAATGGATCGCCATCTTCGGTTGTCCGACAGTTATCACCACGGACCGTGGACCGCAGTTTCAGTCCACTTTATTCCATGAATTTGTGCAGATGCTGGGTGCCAAACACATTTCTACAACCGCTTATCACTCAGCTTCAAATGTAATCGTCGAAAGATTTCATCGCCAACTTAAAGCAGCATTGACCAGCTTCGACGACCCACATACATGGGTAGATAACCTACTCTTGGTCATTTTTTCACTACGCTCAGTAATCAAGAAAGATTTGGACAGCTCTGCAGCTGGGCTAGTTTTTGGAAAGACGTTGGTCTTACCTGGACAGTTCTTCGACCATAAAGACCAATCTCAACCTACAGCGACCTTCGTCCAATTTTTACAGAACAAAATGTCAAAAATAGCTTTCACTCCCTTTCGGACTTACAGTCGCGACATATACATCCCTGAATCCTTAAAAACCTGCGAATTCGTATTCATCCGCCATTCCTTCCGCGTTTTAAAAAAGGCGGAGAAGTACTATACCATACAGCTACCTTCAGGGAACTCTAACATATCTATTATCGTCTCAAACCAGGCTATGTTGAAAGTGACACTCATCAACCAAAACAACCTGATGTCATTTTCCCAAATCCACCGCCACATTCACAATCACCTTCACCCCTTCCTCAGACCAGGCCCATACACACGCAGGTTGGAAGGAAAGTGCATTGGCCATCAAAGTACAGAAATTATTGTTAATTAGTCAAATTTTAAAAAATTCATAAAATTTTTCCAATTTTAGCGGGGGGCTATGTAGAATCACTTCTACATGCATGTACATACTTATACACATATTGCCATGTACGCACGTACACACACATATACGCACATACTCTTACATTAGTATCGCACGTGAAACCTTTTTCCCGCGCTTCATTCAGAAATATATAAGCTGATGTTCACACGTGTGTAGACCAGTTGGAATCTGTCTTTCGGAGGTAACAGTCCGAATGTCGTTAGTTCCTTTCCAGCTCACATACTGCGCTAATTGCGTTTAGCAATTAGTTACACCAAAAATATTTCTCTCTCTCTTACAAGCATACTTCACTACATATATAATTATATTCAACTACTAGTTAGTATAAACATCATATTTCCCTTTTTCAGGAACCCTTCTAGTATGAACATTGATGCATTTTCTTCAACATCCAAGAGAGAACTTTCTCCACTAAATCTTGCATGCACAAAATAATCAATCCTGTAACTATGTTTAATACATTGTTATTATTCTTGTTATATTGTTCTCTGAGTTATTTTTATTATTAATGTGGTAGATTGAACAACCAGTCTACTTTATAATGGTGACTCCACTTTCAAATTACTACCACGTTGTCCAGTTCACAACTTACCTTTGCAATAAAATATCTGATTGGTCATAAATCATCAATTAGATCTGTACGAAACCAATAATGGGAAGTAGTTAGAATTATTCTCAGCTGCGATTTCAAAATTGTCTCGTAATGAATTGTACAGCAATTGTTTAACCAATCGCTGCCTAGAAAAATGTAATGCTTTTGTGCGTGGGTGTGAACGAGTAAATGTTCTTACATGCTGAATTTCGTATGTATATATTTATGCAGGTGTGAATGTGTACACAAAGGAAAGCAGTGAATGTGGCCCGGTGACTGCATAGTAACAAACACCTGTCGTAATAAACGAACTCTGATTGGTCGACAAGATGGTACGATGAAAATCGGCGGGAATTCCGAGTCTACGAGGAAAAACTTATTTTCCGTTATTAGTTGCCCATATCAGATTGGATAAGCCCACACCCCAAGCCAACTTTTATAGGCCTCACTTACAACAGTAGTCATGAACAAGACGAGTTCCTCCTTTTTGGTTGACGAATACTGAAATTGAGTTTAAAAGTTTTAATGAAAGTGAAGCCTTGTTCAATAAAGTTGGATCATAGAACAAAGTATTCCTTGCTTAGCCCTAAGACAAATGTTCATGAAGATTAGAAGAAATGAAGATGAAGAAAATAGAAAAACACTTTATGAGAATCCCAACAGATATGCTAAGAAAATCTCCTCCAACATATATGAAGATTAAAATATGATTGTAAAGGATACAAATCCTATATCATCCATCAACTAGCTAAAAGACACAAAGTAAAATTATACACCCGCAAAATCTGATCCAAACGACTAAAAATATTTTGTAAAACTCCAAGTATAACAGAGAAAGTAAAATTGCACACCCGCAAAATTTTGGAAAAACCCATACCAAGAAAAATTTACAAGTCAGTGTGAAAAGCAAAATTCTGGATTCTGATTGGATTGAAAATGGAAAATTTATATATGACATTTTTTCACACCTAGAATTGAAAAAGGCCTGCTCGAACCGGCAACATGAGAAGCTTCACTATTTAAACCACGTTGCTAACCGGTCAAAATGAGTCAGCATGGGAGCGGTTAGCTGACAGACCTTGTGGCAACGTAACAAAAAAAATTCAAATTCAGTCAGAATGGGAGTGATATCTGGTAGCATCCCACAATGTAAGGAAGAAATTTCAAGCTGACTCGGTAACGTCTCACCTTTACTGCCAATTTCATTTTCTTCGTTTTACTCCACGCTGCCAAAGAGAGCAACAACAACAACAACAGCAGGACATGCTAAGTACTATTTCTTTTTTCTTACCCTGTCACCAACCTACCCAAAATGGGAAGGAACATAAGACTTTACATTCTGATACTATCAAGTTCTTAACTCTAAACTGCTGTGGAGATTTTAAATACTTACATTTCTCTTTATAACTACAAAACTTCATGCATTTTCTCAATGAACATCTTTCTTCTTACAAATATGCTATAGCATTAACAGCAAACAAAATTCTACTTAATTTTTCAACAACCTGATGATATCTTTAAAGCAGGGATTGTCGGTTATGTTTGGAAGTGACCTGTCACTCCCTACAATTGCTAGTCTCAATAATTAAAACACATTACTGAAGAAAGACGCAGCTAACTACAATGCAGCGCAATGTGATAGCCTTGTGCCAAGCTATATATTAGCCGTGATTTAGAGAATTATAATGAATGAAAAATAGCAGCTCTCGGCTCAGCAATCAGATTTATCGTCATAGAGAGACCAAAATACAGCACAACGTGATGGCCTTGTGTTAGGCTAAAATAATCAACTGAAAGTTCAAGAACTGCAAAAGTGAACATAACAATAGTTTCAGTCTCAGTAATCAACTCTATCAGTGAAAAAACCGTAACTGTCCATGAAGCAGCAAAATGTGTCGACCTTGTGTCATGTTAAAAAGCAACAAAGAAATTTAATGTTGGAAAAGAGAAAAGGAGAAACGAAAACGATAGTATTTTTTCTTTTTTTTTTTTTTTTTTTGCTATATAAAAAAAAGAAAAAAGAGAGATAAACGATAATTATGGGAGAAAGTTTGGATACAAATCCTATATCATCCAACAGTTAACTAAAACACACAAAGTAAAATTGCACACCCGCAAAATCAGATCCAAATGAGAAAAGCATTCTGGAAAATCCCAGACCAAGGCAAATTTCACAAGTCAGTGTGAAAAATAAAATTCTGGATCCTGATTGGATAGAAAATAGAAAATTGATATATGACGCCAGTCAAATTTTTTTTTTTTTTTGACACCTTAAGAATGAAAATACCTGCTGGAGCCGGTCACATGATAATTTTCACTACTTAAACCACATCTCTTAACCGGTCAGGACAGTCAGAAAGGGAGCGATACCTGATAGCATCTCGTTGCAATGTAAAGAAGAAACTTCAAGCCAAGGTCATGTGGCGTCAACATATATTCATTCTACCTCTTCTTCCAAATTTTCTTTTATTCGTTTTTACTCCACGCCGCCAAAGAAAACAACAACAACAGAACACTCCAACTTCTGCGTTAAGTACAATTTCTTTATTTGTTTCATCTTCTTTCTTACCCTGTCGCCAACCTACCAAAAAGATTTTACATTCTGCTACTATCAACCACGAACTCTAAACCTCTGTGGGACACTTTAAATACTTTCTCTTTGAACAATTTTAACTACAAAACTACATGCCTTTTCTCTATGAACATTTTTCTTCTCACAAATATGATATAGTGTTCAGTTAACAAATTTCAGTTATATTTTTCTTCTTACAATTTTGTTATTCAGTTAATAAAATTTTACTTTAATGTACAGATTAAATATTTTATCCATCTCAGTATCTTTTCAACCTTCTGATATTTAAATTGTGGGGACTTCGGTAGTATTTGGCACAAGGCCAATTTGACAAGCATAGCCGAGGCCCCTACAAGAGAGAGAAACTGTAAGTTACAAAACCATATTCTATATTTTTATTTATTTATTTTCCTTCCCAGCCCATAGATTTTGCACACATCACCAATTCTAAAAATATTTTATTGCATTCAATAAGAACGGGGTTTCACATTAATATTAATATAAGAATGGGGCTTCACATTAATATTTTTTGTGTAATGATATGAAAAATATTGATGTGAAACCCCATTCTTTCTGGTAGATACATTTATCCTATAGCCTGGAAAACTTAGATGTTACTTCTATTCACAATTGTCAATAAAAATTAATAGTTTAATTTTTAATCATGTGTCTTGTGTTACCTTTATTTTGTTGTATGTTTGAAAAGTTTTGTGTTATAATTTTCCGATGTGATTGTTGTGCGAATAACAGAATCTAATCGCCGTCTAACCTAATATCCAGTAAATCCTCTCGGCATTTACCTGAAAAAGTTAGTATTATTGCAGGGATAACGCAACATTGTCTCCCTCGAAGCTGAGAGAGCCCCCCCCCCCACACACACACACACTTCCGGAGTGGGTCGTGACATGTAATAATAATCCCAACAATCTGGGATATAACACTCTGATGAAACATCCTGTGGTGGATACGAAATAAGAATAACTTTCTTCCCGATTTGCAAAACTCGCAATGCCATTGGATGAAAAAGGCAACTTAGCTATCATAGGACAATTTACTGGTTGTAGATTGGTGACAAGTTATTTATCGCTTTATTTTTATCAGGCTAATTTTGTGCAAAAAAAGCAGGCTCCAGCCAGCTTTCTTAATTTTTATAAAACTCAAAATCTGATTGACTAATTTACTTCACGAAAATATTTCTACATGAGACGCAATTTTCCCACCGAAGCAATTTAAGCCACTTCTGCTACTATTTAACCAAGACAATCAAGCGACAAAGTTTGGCCTGAAAGCAGACGCCCGTGTACATTTTCTATGTAATGTAACAACAATCACCCACTTCTTTGCCATGCTTTGCTAACTTGAATGCTGTTAACAGAATTCATTTCACCCAGTTTAATAATCACAAGAGAGTCAGCCGGCGTCAGAGAGAAAGAAAGCAGTGACTAAGCTTCACCGATGTCCATTTCATGACAATATATTATTAGCCTACTGCTGCTTGCTTTGACCCTTTTGACAGTTAAAACAAAAGTATGTAAAAACACATACTGTTTATCTTAAATTTCAAAGTAATACTTTCATGTGAGACCTTAAAATATACCTGAAGGGATATGTCTTATTTCCTTTGTAAAAGGAATATATCTTATTTCTATTCCCTCGTGAATTAGTACAGGTAATGTAATGGTAAGGCTGAACAGAGAAATGAAATGAATGAGGGAATAAATGCTGTTCCCACAGAGACTTTTATAACATACACAAATAATACATATATATATATATATATATATATATATATATATATATATATATATATATATATATTAATCATATCATCGCGAGCAAGGCGGTAACGCCACTGATGTGCAGGGGGCTACGTGAAAATGAAAAGATTGGAAAAGAGAAAGCCGGAAACCACATCCTAAACAGGGAACAAGGGATGAGCCTCTTCACCTGTTCAATAGACGTGGGTGGAGTGTGAACCGGGCGATAGCTTAGTCTACCTACTCCAATTGAAAAAAAAAAGGAGTGAAAAGATTGGAAAAAAGAAAGCCGGAAACCACATCCTAAACAGGGAACAAGTGTCCATATATATAAGTGTCCATATGTGGAGAAATACATATCTGTTATGTCCAACGCAAAATAAAGTATCAGAAGGAACAAAAAGAAAAATAGTCTTAAACTGAAGATACCTCTGTTCAGCTATTGTCATGACTCCAGATTTGAAGGGACCGAATTCATCTGTATCCCAAAGGCTTCATCTATGTCTCCACGGGATGGCAGAAGTTTCCTATTCCAGCAGAACATGATGGTAGGCAGATTCTACCTAGGCAGAAGGGAACAACCTTCTTCTTCGGTTGTTGTTAGCTGAAAAAAGTGATACTAGCACTTGGGTCACTCTTAGGAGTGTCGTCACAAGCAATTGTCATCTGATCAAAGGGAGATGAGTAACTTTTGTATCCTTATATAACTTTTGGGCGGACCTGAAGGAGACTACCACCATCTTTAAATTTGTTGTTTTTCATTTTTTTTTTTTTTTTTACTTTTTTCAGTGATTGGTGGGGGAGGCACAGTTTTTCATACAACGTTATAGTAAATCGATCAATCATTTTGGAACCACTCGCCGGTACGACATTACCACCACCTGTAAATTGGTTGATTATTATTTTTCTTTTTACTTTTTTTTAAGTGCAATCTTATCGAATAAATCCTAAACTTTCCGATTGACAAAAACAATTTATAAAAATTTCAACATTTAAACAATTTTGGATGGGGGCTCAGTTTTTCATACAACCTTATAGTAAGTAAATCGATCCTGTGCAATTAGCTTTTTTGCTTGCGCATATTCAACTACTGAATCTTTTGCGAATTTTTTTAATAAAGCCTTTCTTGGAGATTCCGAGAAAGATGCCATCGTAAGAATTAAAGAAAACTTGATAAAGACAAAAACAAGAGCAACAACTCGTCCAAAAAAAAACAAAAAAAACAAAAACAAAGCGACCCGAACGCGAGTGGTTCCAAAATGGAGGATCGATTTACTATAACGTTGTATGAGAAAGTAAGCCCCCCACCCAAATTGTTTAAATATTGAATTTTTTTTAATAACAAAAAAAAAAAGAAACAAAGCGACCCGAATGCGAGTGGTTCCAAAATGGAGGATCGATTTACTATAACGTTGTATGAGAAAGTAAGCCCCCACCCAAATTGTATAAATATTGAATTTTTTTAAATTTTTTATTTATTTATTTATTTATTTATTTATTTTTATAATCGGAAACTTTTTGTAATAACCGATAAGTCAGTCAGTTAGTTAAGTGCCATACGTGATACACACTTTGGCGATCATGTCTCGAAAGAGACATGACTGACTGGGCAGAAGATTATCCCGCAGTAGGTTGTCATTGCTTTCTGCGGTAGACTGGTTGCCGACCAAGGCTATAGAACCCAATCTGTAACCGATAAGACTGCGCTGAAAAGAGTAAATAAAAAAATGCATTATCAGCCTCTAATGAGAAGAGAGGAATTTCAAACAACTCTATTCAACTTCGAAACTACGAACCTTTTTAATGTTTGATTACCTTTTCCTGAGACAAGCTGCTGATAACTTCAAATGTTTAACTTTGTGAAAGAAATTCTTTATTTTGTATCGTCTTGAACGTGTTATCTCCTCAGTCTTACGTTACTTTATTTTTTAATACAACTGTGTAAATTTGTAAATAAATTCTTTATTTTGTGTTATTAAATATACACGTTTCCTCGTCATTATACACTAATACGCGTGCACCTCTTGCTTCAATCTCACCTTAGGTCAACTGCTGATATTAATGGTTATTAATTATTACTGAAAGAGTCTATAAAGTTTTAGATAAGAATAATGATGTTTGGTCTGTTGTCTTGGATAATTCAAAGGCATTTGATAGGATATGGCATACTGGTCTTCACAAGTGGAAGTGTTATGGCTATTCTGGATGAATTTTTCAACTGAGTTTTTCTTATCAAATTGCATAATAAAAGTTGTATTGAATGACCACTCTTCTAGATCTTTTGCATTAATACAGGTCTGTTGTCAACTGAGACAAGAAACGGCTTGTTAAATTTAATACCTAAAAATGAAACTATCAATCATCTGAGAGAGCTTGCTGACATGAAGTAGAAAGATTATATTGAATCCACTTCTAGGTCGGCTGCTAAGAAAGTTGGTTCTATGTGTTGAGCTAAACCATTTTTCTCACCCGAATCTATTTTTCATATTTATAAGTCTACTTTTCATCCATGCCTTCAATATTGCTGCCATATATGATCTGGTGCTCTGGTTATATTATAGTGGGTTATCCGTTATAGTGAAGTATATTTGTGTGTTGAAACAGATTCAGATTAACTGAATTTGGTCTTTTTAGTAGATAGCCCACTATAAGGGGGGTACAAAACAAGAAAATCAAATTGTGTATGGAAACAACACACACACACACACACACACACACACACGCACACACACATATATATATATATATATATATATATATATATATATATATATATCAATTAAGGTTTTTTTACAAATAAAAGTAATGTCTTTTGGTTGGTACAAAGGTCGTTAAAAATGTTCATAGCAGCAATTGCCGAAAAGAGTCTGTGCGTATGTCTATGTGTGCGTTCGTTTGTTAGGAGTGTCTTGGAAGTCTCCATCGGGTAAGTTGGCTCAGTGAACAGTGAAGAAGAAGATGAGAGAGGAAAGGAGAGGCAACATAATACGATCACTTGACATGGTCAAGGGACGTGTTAATTATGCTTGTATTTTCTCAACTGGTAAATATCTTCCGGGTGAAATAGTATCTGATGATAAGCAGATGATAGGTCTATCTTTAAAAAGAACTTCTTATTATGAAGCTTCGAAGACAAGGAATTTATATTTGGGACCTGATATCGATCGGCTTTTGTTATGGTATTTAAATGTCTGTAATTACCAACAGGTCTATATGTGCCGTCTGACTTCGGTACCATGTGTAAGGCTGAACTCCATTCTAGGTTCGAAGGGGAAATTATTCCTGCCTTTAGGACTTTCTTGAATTCCTCTTTCGCAATTTCACATCTCTGAGCTGATAACTGTAAGGCTCTGAAGAAGGTAGGAGGATTGCTACCAGTTTCTATTCTGTGGTATATCTTTGGTTTCGTTGCATTCGTGTCGCGATGAGGAGAAATTAAGTTTGGATATTTCTCCAGAATTTTTCGTACCATTTTTTTTAGCATCTTTATTCGGTACTACATCTATATTCAGGCTTACGGCCATATCACGTTGAATACACCGGTTCTCGCTCGATCACCGAAGTTAAGCAACGTTGAGCCTGGTCAGTACTTAGATGGGTAACCACTTGGGGATACTAGGTGCTGTAAGCGTTTAGTGACGGATGTGCGTTGTGGTGCAGTGGATATCGGCTCGGAAAGAGAAATCGGTGAACCGAGTTCGAATTCCAGTTGAATACCCTGCATTCACTTAAGCACTGGTACCCTTGGGAAATGTATTCAATCCGTCCCTTCCCCCAGTTATGGGTTAAACAACAGGGTAGACCTTGGGGACCCTGCCCTTAAAAACAAATCCCAATGAATCTTGATACTCGAAAAGAAAAAAGTGTCACTAGACACAAAACTTATATAAAAACAACAATAAATTGTTGAAAGATAAAGGTATTACCAGCAATAAATAAATAAAATTTAGTTGGCAATAAATGATCCGCCGGGGTTGATATGCTATAAAACAAACCGACTAACCAACCAACATCTATATTCATGGTAATAGATGATGGATGTGCATCGGATTGTCTATTAGTCATTTTATCAATTAGTTTGTTGTTCTTGCAGTCCACCATTAACCCTAGATGTTTTAGGAAATCGTTTTCTAGGAGTGGCTGAGCAGTTTCGGCTATTATAAATGTCCAGGTAAATTCTCGTCTGAGGTTTCGTAGTGTGAGATTCAGTACTGTTTGTCCTGAGCATTCAATCTTTTAATCGTTGGCAGACACTAAAGAGATATTGGTTGAGTATATTACAGCTCCATTTAAATATCTCTTTGGAAGTATAGATACGGCAGCTACTGTATCCACAATAAAATCTAAACTTTGAGCTCCTAACCGTGCGGCTACAATGAGAAGTGACGAGGAAATGGAAGCTAACACCTCTCGCCTAGTTAGTTTTCCGAAATTTCACGAGTAACTGGTGAAGTTGGGCGAGAGCTGGGTTGCATTTGAACATTCCGTTTATTTGGCCATCTGCACCACGGCTTACAAAATTTTGCACGTTCAGCAAAATATAAATTGCGCTCGGCAGATTTTAGATTTTTGGTCCTTGTTAAAAGTAGGGAATTTATTTTCACTGTGGGACTAGCCATGTATCCTTTTAGTTTCATCTTTATTTTGCTGTCCATCATTTTGCTTCCCCGAAATCTGTCGAATATGTGCGGTGTCTTGTGTATTAAAATATAATAATAAGTCGTCTGCCATTTTTTCAAGACGATCTGTGTCTAAATCGACTTCCGCAGCTACTTCTGGTTTAATAGCGTGAGGTAGGGCTTGAATAAATTTGTAACGTACGATATCGTCCCCTACGCCAAATCGACTTGCTAATGACATGAGTTCATTCAGGTATACTGAGGGACGATCCGTTACTGTCGATGACGACATTAATTTGTCCAGCATCTCTGGATTTGTTCTCGCGTAAGCGCCCGTCACTGCTTCTTTTAGTGCGTCATAATCTTTTGATTGCAGTATAGTTGACTGTATATTTCCTACTATGTCCACGGGGAGTGCTGCCAAAATGTTGTAAAATTTTTGACTTGGCTGTTTTATATTTGCAATATTAAATTGCGTCTCCGTTATCGCAAACCAAGCTATTACGTTTGATTCGAGGAAGTTTGGTTGGTTTTGATTTATTAAAGTTTCTTCAGCGTCAGTTGCCATGTTTAGTTTGTGTTAAAAAGAAATATTCTAATTTCGCTGAAAGTCCAATCTTCTTTGTGTGTGTGTGTGTGTGTGTGTGTGTGTGTGTGTGTGTGTGTGTGTGTGTGTGTGTGTGTGTGTGTGAAATCACGTCGCGGTCACCAGTTTATAATGGGTTATCCGTTATAGTGAAGTGTATTTGTGTGCTGAAACAGATTAACTGAATTTGGCCTTGTTAGTAGATAGCTTACTATAAGTGGGTTTAAAACAACAAAATCAACTTGTGTATAGAAATAACATATATATATATATATATATATATATATATATTAACGACCTTTGTACCAACCAAAAGACATTACTTTTATTTGTAAAAAAATCTTAATTGATATATATATATATATATATATATATATATATATATATATATATATATATATTTGTTTTCTTTAATCCGAAGTGGATTAAAGAAAAATCCAAACAGCCCAAAATCTTAACTTTAAAAAGTAATTTAACTCATTTAGTTATCTATCTTTATAAAATATGAACTCCTATTCTTCTCCTTCCTAAATATACCATTTCAACGCCCTGTAAACCCGCGACTACCAGCTCTGTCCTTTTCCACTTTGTCACCGTTGTTAACCAAACACCCCGCCACACTCTAACTCAGGACCTTCGCCATTTGGAAAAACAATGTCGCTGAAGTGACGTAGAGTCTCTATTAGAGATCCTATGTCGAAATGTACATCCGACACCTTTAAATTTTGAAAATTTTCTCTAATTTATATATATATATATATATATATATATATATATATATATATATATGTTCATAGCAGCAATTGCCGAAAAGAGTTTGTGCGTGCGTTCATTTGTTAGGAGTGTCTTTGAAGTCTCCGCTCAGTCCATCGGGTAAGTGGCTCAGTGAACAGTGAAGTGAAGAAGATGAGAGAAAAAGGAGAGGCAACATAATTTGATCACTTGACATGGTCAAGGGACGTGTTAATTATGCTCGTATTTTCTCAACTGGCGATGCTTCCTGTGTCGTCCTTTTATTTCGTCTTTGGGGCTCCAAACAAGTCATTTAGGAATTCACACCCGGATTTAATCCTGGGTTTCCCATTGGATGATAAACAAAATTCACGTCGGCTCGCGAAAAGGCTCCGTAAAAAGAATTTGATATTTATTTATTTTTGGTTTTCCACCGGAATATCTGCGAGGAGCCCAGATGAGCAAAGATCTGTTTTGGTCATTTGCTATCTGGACCTCTGAGAGCAAACATCAAGTCTTGCTCGATATCACTACAATATATTTAGAGATCCTTAATATAATCCAAAGAAGGATCTGCAATATTTCATGTTAGTTGTTCTGATCTTTCCTCTATGGCACCTAAATTTTAAGTACAGTATTATTATGGGTTAAATAACAGGACAGATTGGGTTCTGTAACCTTGGTCGGCAACCAGTCTACCGCAGAAAGCAATGGCAACCTACTGCGGGATAATCTTCTGCCCAGTCAGTCATGTCTCTTTCGGGACATGATCGCCCAAGCGTGTATCACGTATGGCACGTATGGACTGACTATATTGGTAGCAAGGTCTCATCATTTTACAGTTGAAATGGTAAAATTTAATTGTAGTTCTATGCTAACATCTTCTTTACTTGCACTTTCCACTTCTGGAACTCTTTTCCAGCTTCTTACTTTCCAGTCAAGTTTGATCTTCAAAAAATTTAAATGCCATGTCAATTTTTATTTCCTTTCTTTTTAATTTTTGTTCTTTTATTGTCTCGTCCCCTTAATCTTATAATGTGTTTCTTTTTCTTATATTCTTTCAAACGCAGTAACTCCCTGCATCTGATTAGACATTTACCCTCCAGCAACAAAGTTTTGATAATCATGACTTTTATTTCAATCCTTTCTTACAATGAGTACTAGAAGTTATAAAAAATACCAAACAGAAATTTTACAGTGTTCATTCTGTTGGAATACAAACATGACTCAGGACTATGTCAATTATCTTAACTATTGATCACTTGATGAGATTCTTTTTATTTTTTTATTTTTTTTGAGTCCATGGTAACTTTTTATGTCGCTCATGTATTCATCAGTTTCACTGTTGATATTTTCTAACATTCAGCTCTTCTTTAAGTGAGCATTTTCTTTGCGAGCAATAAAATACTTATACAAGTATTTTATACTTATACAAGTATTTTATTACAAGTACATCTCTTTAAATTCTTATTATCATTTGATTATATGGGATGACGAAATTTGTGCTATTCTTAGGTAATGTCAATATTTGACCATTCATGTTTGATATCAGCTGCATCTTCTAGTAATTTGTAGTTCTAATGTAACTTTCAAGACCTATTCTCTAAAACAGTGATTCTTAATTTACTTTGTACTATGAGTAAGAGAAAACTTGGACAAAGCTATGGTAAACTTTCTCTGTAAATTGTAAAAATGGTTAATCAATGCAGTAATACATTTAATCTGACTTATTTTTTCGTGTGCCACTTCTCCAGTTCCCTTAAAAGTTAATAACTGGACTCACTTCTTACTATACACAATCATATTAATACTGATATACCTACCTACAGCAATTGCCACTGCCTGAAAAAAGTTGTATTGTAAATAATCTAACTAATAAATTCATGAGTAATTCTATAGCAGTGAAAAATTTATCCTACTCATTCAGTGACAATAAATAAAATTCAAAGATAAGTTAAGAATACATTTACAACAAACCACTATTTAGTCGCTAAAAACTTTAGGTTGTTTTTTCACTGCTGAGATTTGGTTTAAGAAAAGGATTCAAAAGAGAGAAACATTATTGCAAAAGTCGGGAAATATTTTTTCACAAGGAATTTCATCTTTCATGAAATCTTTTAAAATTACATATTATACTTTATCAAATTTCACTACTTAAAACTGCAAATACTATTACTTGGTGTTTTATTCATAAACTATAAAATGCATATTTCCATAATATATCATATATACTTGCATATCATATGACTTCTAAATATCTAATTTTGAAGCTTATTTTAAGCGGTTCGCATCATACACGAGATTTTTAATCAGCGTCTGTAATGCACAGTACATATGCTGATTTTATATCGCAAGTATGATGTGACCCCCTTAAAATCAGCTTCAAAATTAGGTTTTCAAAAGTTGCATGATACACAAGTATATATAATAATGCTTTATTAGTTATGCTAATAAAAATATATTTGTTAAAGAATATAAACAACAACCAGTTGTAAGTATAGTGAACAGGATATTTATTTGACCAAATGCTGTGTGCGACTGGTCTCTAAGAGAATGTCATCCAGAATGCCCCTTGTGGCCTCCCCTCTTCCTCATGTTCCCCTCGCGGCCCCTCTCAGGTTCAAGGGAAGACAACCGGTCTTCCAAACTTGTGGGATAGACTGTGTTAGATGTTAACACTTCCCCTCTTTTCTTTCTTGTGCTGAGGATATATTTTTTGTTTTGGTAGGAGCATCCTGATGCTATCTGTTGAAAAAAACAAAGAAAAAGATTAACAAAATTTTATGTCTGGAAACTCAGAAATTAAATAGAGGATCCTTTGGGTTCAGTTGTGAATCCAAGAATTTTGAAGGAAGGAACCCCCTTTTTAGTTAAGGCATCTGCAATTTGTTTTTCAGTAGGTATCCATGAGATATCTGCAATTTCTCCTCTGTCAACCATTTCTCTGAGGATAGCCATCTCAATTTGAAGTCTTTTATCAAGAATTTGTGCAATGGAATGCACTGCATCATACAAACAGGAATTTTCTGTTTTGCACGGTATTTTTATTTTGGTAGGATGGTCTTCCAGCTGCAACAAATCTAATATTAATTTTCTGTAATATAAGCAGGCCTCAGTCAGATCAATCATGGCCAGGGTTTCTGCACCGAGAGTGCTCCTAACAATTCTTTTTATCCGTTTGGATTGCCAGGCTATGGGCATGTATTGGTTATTGTCACCTACCAAAAAATTATATAGCCCCCTTGGGATCCACCATCAGTCAGGTTAGCGAAGGATGCATCACTAAATCCTATAATTTGCAGAAGATTAGGGTTACCTAAATCTGGAATGTGAATTTGCGATTTCTCTTTTTTACAGTTCGATTGATTTGTTTTATGCAGTCAACATTTTCTTGTTTGAGTATCGAACTTAGTGTGCTGACGTCAAAGTTGAAGTCAGGTCTTGTTTGGGTGGCCAGCCAATTAAGCTGGCCTATTAACTGTCTAACCTCGGTGATCACAGTTGGTGATATCTTATCTTCCAGTCTTCTGCCATTCTGCAGGGGGATATGTCCAAGTTTCTTTACATATTCATCCTGCCCAATCCTGATGTTTTTATCTGATTGTTTTATTTCTAGTCCAATGTATTGGAACTTAGCGACTTCTTCAGATTTAACTTTAAAGAGGGTGCGAAGATTGTTAATGGCTTGTTTTTCAATGGCCTCTGATCCAGCAAAACAGAAATCGTCAACATGGGTAGCAATGATGCCATTTAGCTTGTTCTTAAAGTGCCATGTGAAGATGGCTTGGTCATACTTTGAAGGTATGGCCCCTAGATTGATCAGTTCCTCACTAGACTAAACTATCGCCCGGTTCACACTCCACCCACGTCTATTGAACAGGTGAAGAGGCTCATCCCTTGTTCCCTGTTTAGGATGTGGTTTCCGGCTTTCTCTTTTCTATTCTTTTTGCCCTTACGTAGCCCCCTACGCATCAGTGGCGTTATCGCCTTGCTTGGGGTGATATGATTAAAAAAAAAGGTGTTAAGTACCAAGATCGAGAGGCATCTGTTAGACCATAAACACATTTGGATAATTTCCAGATGCAACCAGGAGGCACATTGACTTCCTTAGGGGGAAGAAGAAAGATTGAACGATCTAACTGCTTCCTCTGTAAAAATGCAGTTTTGATGTCCATGGACCTGCATATCCAGCCAAATGATGCCATGATTCCTAAGATCATTTGTAGGCTTTCTTTAGAACATGTTGGGGAATCATTTCTAACACTGCAGGCGTTATCTTGGAAGCCTTTTGCAACAAGCCTGGCCTTGGAAATTTGTTCGCCATTGATTTCCTTGTTTGTGTAGACCCACCTTGTTCATATTTTTGGTTGGCCCTGGTCTAGTACTTGTGTGTAGACTTGATGTTCAGCCCAATTTTGGAGTTCTCTCTTCCTTGCTTGGTCAAGATTATCATTAGAGGAGACAATCATCACATCTACTTCATTAGTTGGGTCTTTGGCTTCTTTGGTTGGGTTTTGGACTTCATTTGTTTCCCATTCCAAGACACCATGCTCAAAATCCAGCCAGAATGGATCCCCTTCCCCCATGGCAACATTCATCACATATTTATTTTTTCCAGTGGCTTTTCCAGCTCTACTGATCACATTTAATTTCCTTCATTCCTGGTCTTCATCATTTGTCAATTTGCATTTTATGATTTGGCCTGGTTTGAGCAGCTGAACAGATTTTATGGCCATTTTTGATGGTTTGTCACTGGTATCAGCTTGAGTCTGCTCAGGATGGTCATCGGTGTCACTCTCACTATATACTGGGACAAGCCCTTTTGTGACTTCATTATACTGGTTCTGTGGCTTTGTTACGTCATTTGTGTCTATCCCCAAACACCCGAAAATACTCCAGAAGACTGGAGTATTTTCGGGAGTTTTGGGATAGAAAATTAGGCGTGAGGGATGAACTCTAACGTATGTGCCCCCATGTTTTACTAGCACTTGTTTGTGTTCCCAGCCTATGACAGCACCAGGACCAAGCCATCTATCGGATTCATTTCTCTTATAAAGGACAAGATCACCATTTTTGTATGAATCTGGTATGCTAGTCCTGACCTGATGACGAAGGGCACGTCTTAATTTTTCAGAGGCTTCACACTCTATGAACCCTTTTCTTGCAGCATGCATGGCATTCAGGTTGTCTGCGACAATTTCGCTGGTACTGATGCCTTCTAGTGCAGGAAGTTGATTATTCAAAAGGGAAAGCAGGTTAGGATTTCTTCCAAAAACCAGCTGGTTAGGACTGTAGCCTGTGACACGATAACTAGGCGTATATTAAGGTGCTTTGTAAAATATGTATTTTATTATAATAGATTAAAATAGAAAATGGTTAAGAATAGAAAATAGTTTAAAAACATATTTAACAAAAGTGAAAAAGAAGAGGAAAAAATAAATAAATAAACGCTTTTTCTTTTATGAGGAAAATTGTGGAAGAGACAAGGGTATCCAATTACTGTTTTAAATCCTACCACTAAATATTTGACTTAGTGATTTAATGTGATAAAGAGATAGAGTTCGGGAGGTGGGTTTTCGAATGATCAGGTCAAAGGCTGTCTTTTACTGTATCTTGACCACACATTAAGAATTTTCCGGCGGAAGCTTTATTAAGATTAAAAAAAAAGATAACTGAAATTTCGGACTTACAGTCGCCAATGTTTATCACCGGTGATCTAAAGCATTTCCGGATTTCCGGATCAATTTTAAATAAATTCAGGTAATTTTTCCGAGTCAGATCAGTAGAGTAGAGTAGAGTGAGAGAGTCAGTTAAGTGAGTCAGTTGAGTGAATAGAATCTCCGTTCGTCTTGTTTCGGTCAGTTCAGATTTGTTGATCTCCATTAATTAGAGGTAGAGCTGAGTGTCACATTCACAGGTCCATTGGGGTGTTACAAGACATGTGAGTTGTGAAGTGTATTTTTTGCATTGACAGCCCATGATAGTGCAATTTCAAAATTGCACTTAGCGTCTTCTAATGTTTTCTTGGCCATTTCTCCCAGAACACTATTGTGCTTTTCATTTAATCCATTACTCCAAGGAGATTGGGCGGCGGTGGTGCGTACTATAATGTTCAAATTTTGGGCCATGTCCCGAAAAAATTGGTTGTCAAATTCCCTGCCATTATCAGTAAGAAAAGCTTCAGGAGCGCCAAAATATGCAACAAAGTGTTTAAAAATGGCAGTAAGGATATCAGAGCTTTCCTTACTAGGTAGCCTGACACCAACGCTATATCTGGTGGCATGATCGACCAAGTGTAGTACTTTGTGACCATTGATTTCTTTTTTGTCCATAGCTACAGTCTGGTTGAAATGGGTCCCTAAAGAAAATCCAACAACAGGTGGGGGTGCAGTTTTTTTTATATCTAATACAGGTCTGACAAGCAAGAGGAAGTTCCGTTAAAATATCCATAAACTCAGCGTCCTTTAAACCAGAACTTTTAACAAGGTCACATAATTTTTTTGCACTAGGACGGCTAAATTGTTTATGTAGTTTGGTGGCGATTTTTAATTTTTCCGCCTTGCTCTTTTATTGTTTAAAAATAAAATATACCGTAACTTACCCCGGACCGATGGAGGTCTCGATATAGGGATGTGGTAATGGCCCGACGTGGTGTAGAATAACTTAATTTTCTTGCCAAACATATCCGCTGTATCATTATTGAAGTTAAGGTATGTCTGAGCCCTTTTCATTGCTGCTTTGCTTAATAACAGAGGGATATCAGCTTCAACAATGTCAGTTATTATTTTTACGTCTATTTTTGCAATGACGCAGGGTAGAGTTACCTTTTTTAGTGATTTTAATTTCACTCCATCCCCAAATTTAAAGGTATTTGTCCCTTTTTGGGTGGGGATATTTTTTCGTGTCTTCGGACAAAGTTTCGAGGAACAAATCGAACCACTTCTTTCAGCATACGGTAGAGGTTGCCCCAGAATCCAATATGGCGGAATTAATTGTCTCTCCGAGTAAATCGGGCTCCTCGTGGTTTAGTAAAACAAGGTTCGTGACTTTTTCACAAGTTTCAACAATATTATTATCTGTATGGTAATAATCGTTTTGGTGTTCATTTAATAATACCATATTCTCCGTGGTTCGCCTCCTATTATAATGGTTGGTTGGCTTGGAGTAGGGGCAGTCGTTAGCGTAAATGGAATTTGCATCCACAAATGTAGCAAGTAGTGGTCTGACCATTGAATTTTTTTATTTGAATTTCGGGGGTTACCGCGTGTAAAATTCCGTGGTTTCCCTCTGTTGATGTTACCGCTGCTAGAACTGCTATTACTGAACTTGTTAGAAGGGAAGGGAGGTCTATTGTTGACAAAATGTCGACCAAAAAGAACGTCGTTTTCCTCTGACTGGTGATAGTAGGTTGGGTCCATTTCTTTTTTTTTATATAGAAATATGTTGCTGTGAGGGCTTGGCAGAGGTTGAATTCCCATGCGTAACTTTTTTTAACTGTTGTGCCATATCCGATAGAGTGAGATTTGGAATTGTTGCTCTTATTAATCTCTCTATTTCGGGACTCATGTTGGCAGATTTCAGGGCACGATAGGCCAGAACAGATTCAAGTAATATTATCTGGAATTCTCTGAGTTTCGCCACGTGTAGGTCGAATTGGATTAGATAGTTATTAATGGAAGTGTTTGTGTCTCGATGGTAATTTTCAAAGTTCTCGTAGCAAACAAATGCGGACTGATTTTTGTCTGCGAGGAATAGGGAATCTAGTTTTCCGAGAAGTAATTCCATTCCATTCTCAGAATTCAGTGATGAAATTTCCATTTCCAGAACAGCGGTACGTGCTTGACCCGCTGTAGTATTATCCGTTAGTGTATGTTAGTATGAGGAATAAGGCTGGACGACGGAGCATAGAAATAGATCCTTTTATTGGGAGCGCCAGACCGGTAATGTTACATCCGGGCCTATAGCAATAGAGGGGTTAATATTCAGTGCGGTACTGTAACACCCGCAAGGGACAAAAATACTGCTGGCGCTTGCCGTGCAGGTGGAACATTTGTTGCTGCCATAACTGAATCTCCCGTTTCCATGAATCATAAAATTCTGGGTTTAAAGGCGGTGGTTCAACCAGTTTAGAACTCATTCCGTTGCCGTAGACATTGGTCTCTGCGGTCTTCCAAACTTGTGGGATATACTGTGTTAGATGTTAACAATATTATTTTTAAAAAACATCTAGGAATATTCAAAATTTAAACTTGTAAAATTTAAAATGCAGTTTATTCTTCTTAATGTATAAGCTAATGTACCAATCTGATAACTAAATTGTGAAGAATTCTAACAAATTATCAAAGAGCTATATTGCAGAATTTTTTTATGTAGTAAGAAAAAATTCTGCTGTGAACAGAAGGGGAAAGGTAATAAAAAAAATAAACAATTCAATACAACACAAGGGTTCAATTAAAGGAAATTTACAGCTTTATTAAAAACAGAGAGGAGCTGTGCGCTGACTGCAAAACAGGTCCGTTAGCAAAGGCTAGGTTATAGCCTTGGTACCACAAGAAGAAGAAAAAAAATTAAAGTCTTTCTCAGTTTACCTTGTTAGGTACAGTGTTCGTAGTTCGTTTCTTGTCTCGAGCCTAGAAAAAAGTGTTTGCTTTTGTTGTTGTTGTTTTTGTTTTTGTTTTTGTTTTTTTGTTAAGTCTCTTCAACCCTTGTTGGTTGTGGGCCGACCTGGGAAACTGTATCCCTTTTCTGAAAAGTAAAATTTCTTTCTTCTTCTGGAAGAAGTATCTTTTCGTACAATAAATTTCTTTCTTCCTCTGAAAGAATTATATTTTCACAAAATAAAATTTCTTTCTTCCTCTGGAAGAAGTATCTTTTCTTAAAATAAACTTTCTTTCTTCCTCTGGAAAAAGTGTCTTTTCTTAAAATAAACTTTCTTTCTTCCTCTGGAAAAAGTGTCTTTCCTTAAAAAAAATTTTCTTTCTTCCTCTGGAAGAAGTGACGTTTAAACTTTTTTTTCTTACGCCACGTGGGTTAATGACAAACAGGGGAAACGATCCTTTTTAGAGAAATGTACTCTTTCTTCCTCTGGAAGTAGTATCTTGAATCTTGTTTCTTTGTTCGTCAGGAGGAAATTCTTTTCTTCTTTTGCGAGCTTCTCTAGTCCACAAATAAATTCAAACTTCTTTTTACGTCTTTGGTCTGACGGAGCCAAAATTTTCAGGACTGCTCAAGTCGACGAAAATCAAAAAACTGAGAATTCCCGCTCCTTGAGATTCTATCAGAAGGAGCTAACCAATCAGAGGCGGGATACGCGACACGTGGTACTGCAAAGACATTTCAATTTCCCAACGGCCCTAGCGAGAAAAGGAGAGAAAGAAAACTCGACCAAACGAACTGACAAATAAAATTTCAACACTCTCCCAAAAGAAAAAGAAGAAAAAGAAAAATGCCTCAAACGGAATAAAGTTCAAACTAAGCTAAATATTAGTCCCAAATAAAATCTGAATTTCTTTTACTAACACTTCTACTACCTCTACGGGGCCGAATGTTCAATCCAGAGCCGGCCGTTTGAGACACCTCACTAGTGACTACATTACCCGACTCCAAAGGGTGTATGTTGGCCTGGTGAGAGTGAGTAATGGACAGTTCCATGGGAAAAACATTCCTCAAGGAATGCTCCTGTGTGACGCCATCACCTTTTTTAATCGACACAGATCTGACCAACCCATCGTTACCCTGTGTGAGCCCAATCACTCTTCCAAGGGACCAATAAGGTCGAGGCTTCATGGGATTTTTAATGAGGACAACATCTCCTATTTTAATAAGATTTTTAAATTCAGACTGGTGCAGGTCACGAGACAATTCTCTTAATCCTAAGAGATACTCTTCATACCACAACTTTTTAAACTCTTCCAGATATTGATCTATGCATTCCAAGCTGACAATAAGATCATCCCTAGAAGCGGGAGGATTGGCAAAATAGGCCTCCTGTTCATTCAAAAAGAATTATAATAAGGGCGAATAAAGGCGTTAGGAGATATGATGTTCAAACTCGCGTCATCAGAACAACGGTAGGTCAAGGGGCGCGCATTAACCGAACTCTGTATATCGGATAAAACCGTCAGAAGCTGGAAATAATCTAATTTCTGTCGCCCAATGCTCTTAAAAAGACAGTTCTTCACAACCTTGATTAATCTCTCCCACGCGGCACCAAACCAGGCTGAGTACAACGGAATGGTCTGGTGTGCGATGTGGTGAACACTAAAATTCTGTTCAAACTCGTCAGACATACAAACTTTCTGAACCAAATTACAACCAGCCACAAAGGAGCGAGCATTATCGGAGTATATGTGGGGCGGAACACCATAAAGGTTAAAGAATCTCACAAGTGCCAGAACAACAGAGTTAGCGGTCATATCAGCTAATAGTTCCAAATGAATAGCCCTAATGCTGAAACAGGTAAAAATCAGGATATACATCTTTCTAGATTCTCCACTTTCCCGCACCCATAAGTGTCCTGTAAAGTCTATCCCAGTGTGTAGGAAGGGCCTAACAAGGTTGACTCGATGTTTGGGCAAATTGGTTACCTTAGGGTATTTAAAGGAGAGAGAGTTGTACTTCTTGCAAATGCCACAAGAAGATAATACAGTTTTAACTGTCTGCCGTGATTTAAGTCTCCAAAATCCTGACAAACGAAGTCTACTCAATGTAGCAGCAATGCGTAAATGCTTACATTGCAAATGGCAGTTCAATATTATAAGGTTAGTTACATGGCAAGATCTAGGCAACAAAACAGGATAAACAATATCATCAGAAAAGAATTTAGAATTACCGATCCTCCCTCTGGATCGGAGCAATCCTTCATCATCTAGAAACAGATCTAACTTAGTAATCAACAGTGGAATCTCGCCCTTACGACGGTTCAACAAAAACTTTCTTTCCTCGCGAAAATACGAGCACTGTACGAATTTAAGCAAGTAAATTCTAACCTTCAAAATGGGGTCTTTGTCCTACCTTTTCAGATTCAAAACAAATTTAAAAACCAGAGACAAAACCCTCAAAAGTTTAGCGAAGGAAGAAAATCTTTCCATGTCCAACACAGGATCCATCTCAGCAGGATCTTCTATGCTGGAGGTGCAGACATTAGCCGTTAGTCTCTGACTCTCATAGCTAAGACAGCACAGTTCGTTTTCCGGTCAATTTAAATTATCAGTATTGAGCCACAAGAGACCCTCCATCCAACGGGGCAAGGCCGATTCGAATTTAGACAAGGTAATTCCTCGTAATCAGCGGGGGCGGATGTATCAACAGCAAATCGTTTGACCCTCAGGCTGTCGAGATACAACTTATTCCATATTAATTGAATATCATTAGGGACACGGGCGTCCCAGGCTAAACCCAATTTCCAAATCTCACTTAGAAGAATTCTACTTCTAATAGTAACAGGAAGAACTAGCCCTTGTTTGGTTAGTTTGTTCACCACACGATGAAGTACAGATAGAGACACCTGGTGATTTGAAGGGACCAGAGACAGTTTTTCTTCTTGCCAAGGCAAGTTAACAAAATAACTATTGTTTTTAAAGCAAATGGAGGCGCGAAATGATTCAATTCTGTCTTTATCATAGTCACTAACTTCGTCCTGGGAGACTCCTAGGGTCTCCAAGCTGAATAATTTTTCCACGGATCTCTCAACCGAGGATTCGTCAAAACAACTCAAGGGATCCACATAATCCGATTTGGGATTTAATACGAAGTATACATGAGTCAGGTTACACCTAGAATGGTCAGCAATCACTTGATTGTAGTTGAGGCCACATGCCTCAATACTAGAATCTGTAGTATCAGCGACATTTCCAAAGGGTACAATGCCCTGAGGAAATTCCCATACGGTACCTCTCATAAACTTAAGCGTTCGCAAGGGTTCAATAAGCTTCAAAACCTCTACTCCTAACAGCCCATACACCGGTAAGGTATCATTTTTTTACATCAGAAAAATTGGCAGCCAACTTGGCTCCTTCTCTAGCTAAGTTTTTCACAGCTAGGCTCAACCCTTCCACATGCAAGATCAATTTCAATTTATCATCCACCAGAAATGGAATGAGATGCTTAGAATTAGGAAAACGTACATGCAATTCAATCTCCTTAAAACACCGCTCTTCAGCATTCAAGAATGTTTTAATCATAATTTTTTTTCCTCTTCATGTCAAATTCTCTGCACTTCAACATATCCAGAACACAATCTGCCAGGTAGGACCTCTCGCTTCCTGAGTCCACTAAACAGTTAATTTTCTTCTCGACAGAACCTGCGCGAATAGAAATTTCAATAATAGGCAACAGGTCAGAGCTACCTACATGCCAACAAGTGTTAGAAACTACTGCAGTCTTAAGAGAAGCGTGCCCACGACTGCTACAATGCCAGCATGGAAGGAGTTTCAGCTCCTTGCTCGGGCAGGCTTTACTCACGTGGGATGGGCTAGTCTAGTACAACGGTCACACAATCCCAGTTCTCCACATCTTTTTACCCTGTCAGTAAGCGAGGCGTAAGTGGCACAATCGAATGCCTTGTGTTTATTACTCATACATAAGTTACACTTAAAGTAGACTCCAACCGGTTTCACAAAAAAATTTTCCAGGGTGGAGGGCTCTTTCGTAACCAACTTACTCCTGAATTCCTGTTTGTTTATTTTCCTCGAACTAGACACTGTCTTATGAAGATTAGATTCTACAGGCTTAGTCAATTCGAGGGTGTGAACAATCTCAGTGTAGTTTTCTAAAATATCTTCTAAGGAAGGGTAATTGCTCCCTACCCGACGAATTAATTCACATTTCAGTGGAGGAGGCATTTTTTTAAACACTACATGACTCAGTAGTTTATTTCCAGGAGAATCTTTCTCGAGGAAATCCAAATCAAAGGAGTTCTTTAACTCGTAAAGGAATTTCTTAGCAGAAGCAAGATCACTATAAATTTTATTACCCTCCAGAATAGAGGCAAACAAGGAATCTACAATACTACCCCTGTACAAAAATTCTTTTTCCAATATTAACATGGCAGCCTCAAAATTGGCGTCGGAAATAGACAGATGTCGGACTAGCTGGAAGGCGTAGCCTTCCAGGTGGTTTTTTAATACCACGAATCTCAAGGCATCACTATCCAAACCTGCCACACAGTTAACGAATTCCTTCTGGAAGTTCAAGAAAGCCAGCTTGTCATTTTCGAGACTCTTGGGGTTAAACTTGGGGCATTCCAACTTAGGAGTTAAATTATAAGGAGCAGTCTTAAAATTCATCTTTCGTGAGTTGGCAAAACCCACAGGCTTGGACAAATTCTGCAACCTAACAATGCTGTCCAAGACTCTGGCTCGATACAGACCCTCCTCTTCATTAAATGAAGAGATTATGGGATACATATTTTTTTTCTATTAAAATAAGCAACAGGAAATCACAATAAAACATTCTAGAAAAATTGGATCAAAACGGCAGTAGAATTTAGATTACATTTTTATATTTCTCAACCAATCAGCTAAAAACTTAGAATAAGAACATTCTAGAAAAATAGGATCGGAAGTAAATTAACACAAAAATATTTAGGCCCCAAAACAAAATAGTAAAATAATAAATCTGATTGGTCAATAAATGTTTTCACAACCTAATGTTAGGAAGATTCTTTGATCCCCTATTAATGTATATAATACACACAGTTAGAAAAAAAGGTCAGTCACTAAGCTAGCCATTAAGTCCGCATGCCACCGATACTTTGTCCGGCCAAGTTATTTCTTCCACGCCAAAGTTCATGACCTAGCTCTGAGGACCTTGAAAAGAAAAAACCGACGAACTTTCTTTCAGCAACGCGACACGCTGTCGCCACCTGAAATGAACTAAATGTAAGTAGGAAAGACTTATTTACGGACTCTGCTAATGTAAACTTATACACATCTTTGAACAAATTTAACTTCTTGCCAAGTTTTATTTCCCAAAAGGCAATTTTCGCATCATGTATTTTATTTGTTTCTACGTACCATTTTATTTTTCACATAATAAATTGTTTGTTGTTTAATGTCCGTTGTGAATTATTCCTTTCACTTTGCGCGATTGTAAAACAGAGTGTTGTATTTGTGGGGGCCAGACCCGTAAAATACGGAAGCACATACAACCCAGCAAATACCAAATCCCCTACAAGATAATGTCCTCTTCGGTGTCATTTTCCAAATAGGAATCATTTATTTGATCGACCAGCATTTCCATAGAGGAAAGATACCTTTCGATTTGTTTCTTGAGAACAAGGAGTTGAGCTTCGGAAGGGGTATCTAGGCCTTCCAAATATTTTAAGGCTGTAGAGATCTTTCCCTTAAGTATCCCATTTCTCTTAAGTAGAAGGGAGACGGTGGGAGTGGAGGGCATCTTTCCTACACGTGTATAAAATGGCGCGAAAAATTGGCGCCAAACAGAAACGAACAAGGAGACAATATGGCGTCTACAGAACGCCTAAAAGAAGGAAGCAAACAATGGCGGACAGAACCGCATAAAAAAGAGTAAACCAAATTAAAGCAACGTTGAGAAACTGAAATACCTGCAAGAAAAACACGAACGTTAATGCAGTCACACAGCAAACTCAAATCCTCTTTTAAATTTGAATAAAATTAATTAAGAACAGATTGAAGGGAAGGGAACCTCTGTTTTTCAGTGGGTAACTGTTTTGCAGAGTGCAGAAATTTTTTATGTAGTAAGAAAAAATTCTGCTGTGAACAGAAGGGGAAAGGTAATAAAAAAAATAAACAATTCAATACAACACAAGGGTTCAATTAAAGGAAATTTACAGCTTTATTAAAAACAGAGAGGAGCTGTGCGCTGACTGCAAAACAGGTCCGTTAGCAAAGGCTAGGTTATAGCCTTGGTACCACAAGAAGAAGAAAAAAAAATTAAAGTCTTTCTCAGTTTACCTTGTTAGGTACAGTGTTCGTTTCTTGTCTCGAGCCTGGAAAAAAGTGTTTGCTTTTGTTGTTGTTGTTTTTTTTTTGTTTTTTTTTTTTGTTTTTTTTTTGTTAAGTCTCTTCAACCCTTGTTGGTTGTGGGCCGACCTGGGAAACTGTATCCCTTTTCTGAAAAGTAAAATTTCTTTCTTCTTCTGGAAGAAGTATCTTTTCGTACAATAAATTTCTTTCTTCCTCTGAAAGAATTATATTTTCACAAAATAAAATTTCTTTCTTCCTCTGGAAGAAGTATCTTTTCTTAAAATAAACTTTCTTTTTTCCTCTGGAAGAAGTGACGTTTCATAAAATAAACTTTCTTTCTTCCTCTGGAAAAAGTGTCTTTTCTTAAAATAAATTTTCTTTCTTCCTCTGGAAGAAGAGACTTTTCTTAAAATAAATTTTCTTTCTTCCTCTGGAAGAAGTGACGTTTAAACTTTTTTTTTCTTACGCCACGTGGGTTAATGACAAACAGGGGAAACGATCCTTTTTAGAGAAATGTACTCTTTCTTCCTCTGGAAGTAGTATCTTGAATCTTGTTTCTTCTCTGTTCGTCAGGAGGAAATTTTTTTCTTCTTTTGCGAGCTTCTCTAGTCCACAAATAAATTCAAACTTCTTTTTACGTCTTTGGTCTGACGGTGCTAAAATTTTCAGGACTGCTCAAGTCGACGAAAATCAAAAAACTGAGAATTCCCGCTCCTTGAGATTCTATCAGAAGGAGCTAACCAATCAGAGGCGGGATACGCGACACGTGGTACTGCAAAGACATTTCAATTTCCCAACGGCCCTAGCGAGAAAAGGAGAGAAAGAAAAAAACGAGCAAACGAACGGACAAATAAAATTTCAACAATATGTGATGAATTAAATCTGATTTTTCAGCAAAGAAAATTCAGAAAGATATGTAGCAGAAGGCTTTCTCATAATAGATTTCAGTAATAAAATAAGTATTTCAAAATAAGAAGCTGCCATCTGTTTCATAGCATCTTCATATCATGGGGAGTAATTCCATTCTTAGGGTAAAGAAATATCCCACTTTCTCTCTTGTTAATTAAACAAATGTAGGTCAACAAACTGAACTTAACAAAGGCTTTAATCTTTCTAGAATATTTTTTAAATATGTGTGCTTCTTGAAGTATCTTTAAAGATTTGTACTTAATGAGCCATCCTTTGTGAGTGTGTCTGATAACTTCACTACTCTGAATCCATGAGAGTGTTACTTTTCAATCTTTTCTCTAACAATTGATATTTCCACTCACAGTCTGATTCTTTTTATTGTCTTCACTGCTTTACACAAACATTTATTGTCTACTTTACATGGATAAGTAAGGTGGCATTCCTGTTATTGTAGGTCATTTCTGCAATTAAGCTATAATGAATCACCCTTTAATGATTGATAAAATCTCTGTTGCTAATATAGATTTAGTGACTCTCTTTCCATGTCTGACTGTGATTTTTCCATCAGTAAAAAGAAATTCTCCTCTTTGATTATGCCCATCTGGAAGATTAGCATAACCTGGCATCAGTATATGTTACAATCTTTAAAAAAGAAGTTTGAATTGTGTGTGTAAACATTCATCAGCATTTGAGTACATAGACATTGAACTTAATTGGAGATACCATTTCTCCATTTGTATCAATCAGGAAAAGTAGATAAAAAAATGGAGACTACTAACATGACTTAAAAAATGTTGAAGTTACTCCTGAAGAAAAAACCAAACTAAGGTACCTTGTTAGACATACGCTGACATAGATTTTGTTGTTTGTCAGTTGAATTCAACAATCACAAATACTTAAGTTAGACATCTAAATAAGATAAATAATCTTAAGGCATGTGAAAATACACTTAGTGCCATCCAATTCACAAAACTTTAAAAAATCTCAGTGATTAAAGATTATAACATATACTGATGCAATTTTGTTTGCACTCAGTGTTTTTGTTATAAGAAAGTGTAATTTTAATGAAAGGATTCATCTAAGCCTCCTTAAGCATATATTGTTATTTATATAATGGAAGAGAATTATGACCAAATTGTGTTACATGTAAATTTATCTTTTGCCCAAGTATTTGAGCTGTATCCTTTCATCCCAGCTTTCTATATTCAGATAGTAACAATGGTATATCACTACCTACAATACTTGTGTTAATTATGACTTTAACTGTATCAATTATAGTTGAAATACAAGCAAGTTGGAAAGAAGAAACTTTTGTCATCTCCAAATTTAAAGACATTTATTTGACATATTGCCTTTGTCATAAAAAATCATAGTAACGCTTAAACCATACTTCACACCATACTACTAGCACCACAGTCTAAAATACTACAATTCATTAACTCTACAACTAACAACAACTTATATGGTTCACTATAAAAAGATTTGGATAGGATTATATAGTAGTAGGTATATTCTTCATGGTTTTGTTGGATTACACTATGTTCATTAAATTCTGTTTTAATGTTCATACAACCACTACTTCTTCTTCTTCTTGTGCTGTGTTCCTTCAGGACATAGGTGATTATAGACTTCCACTTGGCTCTATCTCTTGTTGCTCTCAGTATTCTTCCTCTTGATATCTCTCCAAAACCTTGCTCTGTCATCCATTTGCTCAGGCCTATCAAGTAGGTCTCGCACTGCTTTCACCTGTCTCCCTTTCTGTCTATCTGTCCTGTAAGTATTAAATTTTCCAGGCCCTCCTTCCTGATTACATGTTATAGAAACTCATCTTTCTTTTAAGTAAGAGTTTTCTTCTCATTTCCATCCTCTCCAACACCTCACCATTAATCACATGCTCTGTCTATGATATCATCAGCATCCTTCTATAAAATTTCTGCTACCCCAAGCCTCTCCTTCATCCTTGAGGAGATTGTCCAATATTCAATGCCATACAGAAGAACAGATATCACATAGCAATCCAGCACTCTCTTTTCTGTTCCCAATGAAATTTTCCTGTCTTTCAGTATTCTGGTTAGATTTTGAAATGCATCATTGGCCATGCCAATGTGTATTTAGATTTCAACATTGCACTTTCTATCCTCTGTCAGCATGCTTCCCAGGTATTTAAATTTCTTTACTTGTTTAATTTTAGTTTCTCCAACCTGTAGTTGGCATTTTGGGGTCTTCTTTTTGCATATGACCATACATTCAGTTTTCTTAAAGTTTATGCTTAGTCCTTCTTGCTTTCTCTTGCTACCTTCTTTAGGAGGTCCTGCATTTTTCTTTCCATGTCTGCTATCGGCATTGTGTCATCAGTGTATTTTACATTGTTGATATTGTGGCCACCAATGTTGAATCCTGGCAAGGGTTTTATTTCTCTCAGAATTGTTATGCTTGAATAGATCTGGTGAGAAAACACATCCTTATCTTATGCCTCTTTCTATTTTTGTATACCTACTGAATTCACTTCCTATCCATATGCAAGTGGTTTGCTGCAATAGATATTCTTGATTATCCTAACGTTTTTTCTGAAAATGTCGAGCATCTCTATCAAGTCTTGTACCATACTTTGTCAATTGCCTTTGTGTAGTCTATAAAGCACAGATAGAGGTCCTTCAGTATTTGTATTGGTCTTTCAGATAGCATTCTGAGCATGAATATCGCATTTCTTGTTCCAGTATCTTTTACAAAGCCACACTGTTCTTGTCCTATCTCTGGGCCAATTCTGCAGCACACTCCGTTCATAGTTGATTCCCAAATCAATCAAAGGAATTCCTTGCCATTTTCTACTGTGGTCCAATTCTGTTGCAGTATGATCTTTGATACTTCTTAACACTGATAGGTCTATTATGCTATTAATCACATCATAGACGGTAATGAAGAAATCTTGACAAAAAAATTTATTTCAAAAGAATTATCAAAGTTTATTTTAGAACAAAGAGGTTCCCCCACCGACCCAACCACCAAAATAAAATACTAAGATTTGTCCAAATATTTTTAAACCTTGGTAAAACTTTTTTTTAAATTCTCAGCTAGAAGCTTTAATTTTTTCAGCAAGGAGCATATGTTTTTATTTCTAAGGAAAACTAAGTACTCATAATAAAAATAAGTACTCATAATCAGTCACTTGTTAAAACTATTTTTACTTTTGTCATTCTTGGATATTTCTTGTGCTAATGTTGCATTATTGTGGACAGTTTCTGAAATTTAATCTTTATGAAGAAGTTGGAACTTATAGTGAATGTTACCATCTTTCAGAGTTTCTGAAGTTTTGTTATAACCAATTATATTTTAACATTGACAAAGAATACCCTGCATACCAAATGAAGGTTATATTTTTGAAACAACCCCTTACAGCACAAGTGTGTTCAGGGGATGATCAAGCATGACCAGCAGATTGTTCATTAGGACCTTGGCTAAAATCATTAACTCTGTGTTAAGCATGATTAAAGAATGAAAATTACCAATCCCCTCTCCAGGTTTGTTTCTGCATAGAAGCTTTACCACACTCCTGGTGAAACATTAGGGAATAAACCCCTGTTCCACTCAGTGATGGAAGAGAATTTCAAGCAAGGGGACATCATGAGCAACAGCTGCAAGTACTGCAAACTTCCTCCACACACAATTCTGCAGCTATTGACTCAGTAGACATTCAATTTAATATAGCTCTAACTACCTGAGTTTGGTCCTTCTCATTAAACAAGGAGGCCAGCTCAGCCTTGACTATATCTACTTTATCACTATCTTCTGATTTGACAGTACCCTGTATTCTAGATTCTAGTGCTTTTTGCACCACTAGTCTATCTAGTTTGAAACATCAGCTTAAATAAGCAGCAAAAGACCTAATGGTGTCCTTAAAATAGCCCAACCACTTATTTCTAAACTCAGAATTCGTCAATTCTCACTATATTTTTAGTTAGTAGCAGGTCATCCCAAAAATCCTTCACATTCAACAAAGAACTGTTAAATTTCAGTAGCCAGCTATTCTTATCTTAGGCTTATCTAACTTTATACAGATCTGGATAAGCTTATGATCTGAATAAACTACACTATCAAAGCTGGAATAACATAGGAAACCTGACTGAATCCTTAACTAGAACCCAGTTGATGTAGCTAAAACGCTGCACCATACCACCTGGGTTGTCCCTATCTTTCCAAGAATACTCTTGTCATATTCCCATGATCTAACTCAGAATCAAAGATGACTTTCCAATCACCCACTAAAACTACTTGTTATGACAATATCACAAACTGATCAATCCATCAAAGGAAGGCTTCCCACTCCCCATAGTGATTGAACGCATAATCTCCAATACAATAAGTCAGAATGCTTTCCTCTTTATGCTAACATCCAATGTGTAGGATCTACCTGCTATATCAGTGAAGACAAGTGAACATATTGTATCCAAAGAACAACTTACAAAACAAGAAACACTCCTCGAACATCTATCAAAGTATGTTGAGATGAGGCAGAACCTCCTTGACAGCTCACCCTCATTGTCCCTTGGAATCAGGTGGGCCTCTTGAATACAACAGATATTCATACCAAGGCATTGGAAATCATAAGCGAGTCTAGTCCTTTTAGAATCAGACCTAAACCTTGGCCATTCTAACTTGCTAACTTGGGAGCCATGATTGAAGCTTACTGGTGTTGCTCAACTAGTCTGATTCATGGACCATTGGCCCATTTCAGTTTTGTTAGTGCTGTCCTTAGACAGCTCACTGATGTCCCTGCCAAACAATAATTTTGCTGTTCCTTAAAGGGAAGGAGGTATGAAAACAGGAACATTCTTAGAACAAAATTGGTGTAGATTAATATTTCTTTCATCTAATAATATCAGTGAAGGTGTCCTACAAAAATAACAGCATGCACCATTGTTAACATGCACCATGCCTAAGGAAAGTTCCTAGGTTTCCTCAATATCTTTTCCATCCACTCTTTTGAAATTTTGAAGAACCCTTAAATCCCTCAAATAACTAAACTGAAAATTCTTTTTTTCAACACAAAACACATGCCATCCCCAAGATGATTTCTTTTCATTCAATGTGTTTTTTCAAAGGTATCTTCTCCACAGAGATTTTGACAAATGTAATCCTTGTTTTTTTTTTTTTGGGGGGGGGGGGGTTGTATTAATGGGGGAAACAGTTGGTGAAGAAAGAGGGTTGGATGTAAAAAGCCTAGGTGAAGAAGGCTTGGATGGGAAAGAAGGTAACTCTTTTTTCTTTTGGAGTGGAAGAAATAGAGTGTGGTTTGGGGAGACCATTTCAGTTATTGATCTCTATTTTTCTGATAAAGTGAATATTTTGGTTCTTCCTTGCTTTTCTTCACCAGCTTTTCTTTCAATTTGACCAATTTGTTCCTTTTTTTACTTGCATAGGCAAATACAAGTTTCTTGTTTTTGAAGGTTTTGATGTAGGATTCCTCTCTTGTATGTCAGACCTGCAGCTCATCAAATACATCAGTGTAATCACAGGTTTTTCTTTTCATTTTTAACCCCATCATCATTTGCTGTTTTGTCTGAGGCACACATGATATATATAGTCATGGTTATGGCAAAAAGAAATAAAAGAAAGAGGAAATGAATGAAAAGGAAAAGAAAGAAATAACAATAAAAAATAATTTATTTATAAAAGTAAAACAATATAAATATATTACAATTAAACATTCAAAACAATATTGATTCAGATTAGGGGAAATTTAAGAATTAAATCAAACCAGAAAAAATAAAAGATAATATTGTCTCCAATAGAAAGTCAACAGTAGTCTTGGTCACAAATATTAAACGATAGAAATGAGAATTTTACTGATGAGTGTGTGCTAGGACTGTATGAAGACTGATCATCAAGGATCAGAGTCAATTCTTTGATTTTTTCCATGGTAGTGAAATTAAGTGTAAGTGAACTGAACTGGAAAGACAAACCAACCCTTCCATTTACAGACGGGGAGCTTCTCTGAAGAATGTCCTCACTATTTCTGGTCTCTTCTAGATGAAAAGTGGACAGTCTCTCACTTTCTTTTTCATTCAAGAACCAACTCAAATGAAATGGATCTATTATGACGACTATTTTCGCCAATCACAATATGCATGGCTGGTCTTAGTAATTCTTATTTTTAGTATTTCCTAAAAAGAGGTTTCTGCAGCACAAGTCACTTAACATACACAGATTAGTGTAAGGCCTCCGGGCAAGTGCCTATTGGGTCCTATGCATTAAGATGGCTCTGGGTACCTTGTTCCCTTTTGTCAGTTTTGCTGTTTTATTTGGAGCCCCAGACCTGCTCCTTTCTCTAAGGATGCAGTAGGCTTTGCTATTAAACCAATTTTTTAAGATGATTCACCACTTTTTCTACTGAGACTTTAGTTATATCTACTATGATGTCATCAATATACAAGTCTGTGGCTTCTTGTACTCTGTTGTTCTTCCCATTACTGTTTTTAGAATTGTCACCATAACCTTTGGTGCAATATTGAGTTCAAACACTAACCTAGTTAGACAGTACATTTATATTTTACCAACTAGTATTGCTACAATTTTTCTCTGATATTCAGTTGTAAATTGGCTGATTTGATGGTTCGCAATTTTAATTTCCCCCTCTTATTTTCCTCCACTTCCTCATTTTTTTTCATATATATCTATTATATCACTTCCCAAATGGAATTTTACATAATTATTCAATTGCTGAAGTTCAGTACTCATTTGGCTGTTTTTAATTGCCTGAACTACTACTTCTTTATCTACTCCACCTTTCCATATGATAGAATGTAATCCATCATTCCACCTCATCCAATTCCACTGTCCACCTTTTTCCATCTAACTCTGCTCTGAAATCTTTATCTTCAGTTCTGCAACAGTTTGAAGGTTGTTAACTTGCAGCATAACTTATAATTCCAAACTTTACTTTGCCATCACTAATGGTTAAACCTCCCAGCTCAGTGATTGCATTCATCTCAATAACAATATTGATACCTGTAGAGGAGAAAACAACCTACCTCCTGAACAAAAGAATACACAAAAGAAAATATGGTTGGTCAAAAGCTACAATTTAAGAACAACTTGATCTTGATAGTGTGAGAGGAATTTGCAGCTTATGTAAATCTCTGAGCCTCAGCCATCCAATAAAATGAGCATGAGTGAGAGAACAGATGGGCAGCAGAGTTCAATGTATCAAGTGGTTATTCTTTGTGTGTGGAGTTTTGTAGGTGTCTCATTGATTGTGATTGAAAAGAAGACCCATACATTTTTTTCTTTGCTATATACCATCACTAATGCTTTCAATAGCAGTCACCTATACAGTTATATTCACCTCCTGTATTTGGACCTTAACCTGTTTAATCCCTTTTCACACTATTTTTCTTCTACTAACTGTTCTTAAAGTGTCACTTTCAACCCAAACATTTGCAAGCTTAGTGGACAAGCAAAGTGGTTGTGTAGTGGGTTATCTATTGTAGTGAAGTGTATGTGTGTTGAAACAGATTAGTTTGATTTGGTCTTGTTAGTTAGATTGCCCACTATAAGGGGAGTATAAAACAAGAAAATAAAATTGTAAATTGAAACAACAAATTTATATACATATAAATCAATTAAATTTTTTAACAAATAAAATTAATGCATTTGAATTTTTAAATGTAGACCTCCGGTATCCAAAAAAGCTAGTTCTATATTACTCTCTACAAAAATCTTTGGTTTTGGTATTGTGCTTTGGTGGAGGAGGGACTTCTGCCCCAGAAGTTAACCTATCCTGTTTCTCTGAGATCAATTCTTTGCAATATGTAAATTCTTTACAACTATAACATAAAATTTGACCGAGGTGGCTCCCTTCAATCTCTAATTAAATGTGGTTTCCTACCACATTTAAAACTGGACTTGCCTATTTGCCTTCTGTTTTTTGTTTTTTTTTTGTCATCTCTTCACTTCACTTAAATGCATATTCTATATTGCTGTGGTCTTTTACTTGTTAGCATTCTTGCAGTCACTAATGCCCATCTTTTCAATACCAGTTGTAGTGTAATAGATATGTTATCTGGGAAGCCAGATATAAAAGCTAGTTTTGCTGTTTGATAGAAACCTCTCCTGCCAGTCCTATCAATTTTGTTGTTAACATACACATCTGTCAAATCTGCAGTCCACCTAATTCTTTTCAATTTTTCATATACTTAAAAAGTAACTTCAGTGAATGTTTTCTTTAGTCAAAACACTATCATGTCTGCATTTGACTGTTCATCCTCACTCATTTCCAGATAAAAAAAAAAGTGCATCTTTCTCTAGAAAAAGTGTAATGAAAATTGTGAGATCTGGGATGGCTTGAAGCTTTGCAACCAACTTCACCTTCAGGCAACTGCATCTCCCTCACCATTGAATGGCTTTAGCACTTCCGTGCCCAATTTCGCTTTTGTTGTCATCTTACTGAAATTGCTTGTAGTTTAAAGGGAGGAAAAATTTATACCTGTGGTCTTAAGCCTTCCTTCCCTTCTTTTCAATGTATTAGTAGTAGAACTGTTGTAAATCTGACTGCTTACACCAATCCAATCAAATAGAATTTCAGGATTTCTATCACTATTTCTCTTAAAACTTCCTTTGATCATTTATTCAAACCACAATATTACTATCTTCACTTTCATTGATGTGTCTGCTCAAAACATCAGTAAGATATTGAACAGGATGTCAAACAGCAGAAACAGATTAGATCTGAACCACAAAATGCCAATTATATTAAAAGTGTGGAAAAATCTTACAAATCCAAAAACATATTCTGTATTATCCTGGTTGTTATAGTTTAAATCATCTTCTTTCTCAATGAGTGTTATCTCCTCCTATAACTTATAAGAAACCATGAATGATCCCCTTTTCCCGCTAGGACTGATGGCCATTAAGACTCTTGACTTTGTAAATACTACACATGTATTTTGTTGGTGAATAAAACCTATATCAACGGTATACTCATCTCAACTTGTCAATCACACTATCTTCTATTCACTTCACTGGTAAAGGTGGTTAGATTGATGAAACGAAAATAAAAATAAACATTCTAAAAGGAAAAACTTCCACTATTTTTCCCAAGAAGTCATAACAATTCAAAGATAATAAAGAATAGGAATGTGTGCCGAGCCAAAATCACCTACATCCTGGAAGTGTTATAGTATTAAAAATGTATATATAATCACCACTTTATATCATAATTATATCTAAATATGCCTTTTGCAATTACTTTCATCCTTTAATATCCTTTATGTATTTTTATATATTACTGCACTTTCTTGACCTCACTCTCTCAATGACTTCAAATAAAATGACTACATTGAATCCATAGATGAACAGGACTTCATCTTCAGACTTTTAATTACTGTAAAATAAGATAATTACCTTACAGTAATTAAAACTCTGAAAACAAATTGTTGTTCATCAGCAGGTTTATTAAATGCCAAAAGGATAACACCAGAAAAAGGAATAAATACATATATGAGTCTAGTCTAAATAACAAAGAAAAAGGAATATGACAAAAGCAGCTGAAGGCTTGAACACAGAAGAAAGATCACTTGTCTAAATGAATAAAGGAGGGTAGTGATAAATAAGTATTAAGTTTGCTACAGGAATACTGTAGTGACAGGCAAAATGAACTTTTCCTATTTTGCTTAGAGTCGAGAAAGTACTTATAGGTCAATCATCACTCAGAGGTGGAACTTCTAAATCACAGACTAGAAGACAACATAACAATATGGTATTGCAAATAAGATCTAAGATCTCAGATGATCTGAACTTTGTGGAAACAAAGATTCATTATTTTGCTTCTAATGTTTCATATGCAAGTGTACTGAGAGTGATGTCACCTTAATTCCAATATTTTTTTTTAACAAATGGACAAGCTGAAACTGAAGAAAAGTCGAATGAAAATAAGACAGTTTGGTAACTTGTTTATTAAAATGTTAGATTGTTTTGTAGGGACTTTTGAGACTGACATATGCTTTGAAATTATTCCCATCATGGTAGTGAAACATGAAAAAAAAAGTAATGGACTCATGCTAATAGATGTCTTGAAAGTGGATACAACCAAATTTATCAACAGGAAGTTGGAAAGTACTAACATGAGGATGTTAAAAGGGTACAAAGTGAGCATTCAATTAATGGAAAATAGTCACCTATTGTGGGATCGCCCATATACCAATTTTTCCTTCACTCATTAAAGGACCAATCCATTAACAACTTCAACCAATCAACTCCTTCGTTTCATACACTGACCAACCGCATTGTTTAATACAATGCCCCCACCAAAACGACCCTAACAAACATGGAGATTGGACCAACTATATAAGCAGGAGTTTCTCTGATGAATCAGTTAGTTTCCAGTTGCCTCTGGAATCCCTGTTGCTAAATGTGGCGACTGTTCTGAACTAACTCACCACCAGCTACGAGGCAAAACCTATTTGCCAAAAACACATCTTGAATCGGCAGTAGCTTGGTATATCGACGACTACTACAAGTAATCTTATTACAGTGGATAATTTCTGTCACCTACATTACTTAGAGTCTAAGGGACGCAACTTGTACTCACAATTACACACACACACACCCGTTTCTGTCATTTATGGTTTTCATAAATTATCACGACACAGAACATTCAATTTTACTCCACAAACTTTAATTCTGTTGGCCTGACACAAATTATTGACTTTTCGTCAACCCACAAACAATATCAATCTATCTCATCACTTTTGACACCTTTTTTCACTCCCTACAAAAACTTGTAATTGTGTATATAAATTTGTATTATTGTTTATTTCAAACTGTGTTTTCTTCCAATTATTTCATTTATTCCTTGCCATTGTTTCTTTCACATTTTTTATTGTTTGTGGAATATTTGAACTCCTTCAAGCTTCGTATAAAAAATTCCTTTTGATCCTTTAAAATATTTTGCCATTCCACAACATCCTCTTACTGCCCATTCATATACTACCTTTAATAGTTTTCAAACTGAAAATGATGGTGGAGCAAAACATTTTAGAATATATCTCCCCTGGTGGTAATAATTGAGCCTCACCAATTGTTGTTAAACAAAACTGGAAAGAGATTTAAAGATATGAAGGGATTACAAGATAGGAATAAACCACAAAATATGTTCCAACTTATTGCCTATTCCTAATATTGAAACTGCTAATCACAAGCTATCAGGAATTAAATATTTTACTATAAAATTGACCTCAAATCTGCCTATAATCAGACACAAATAGATTAAAAATTTAAAGGGTTACTACAATACTACTAATAGGCTTACTCAGAGATTAAAACAAGACATAATAAAATGTGTATATGATATTCATTGTGCTATAACAGCAACACAGAGATGATTAAAATTCAAAGGATGGTGGACTGGATGTTTGCATAATGTAAAAAATACATATAAAATGAATGGAAATAAAAAAAAATCTTTTGTCAAACCAAGATATATTCATGGCCTAAAGAAAAAGAGCTGTGGGCAAGCATTCATAGGGATCATGCACATGTTAAAGGCATAGGACTAATTTAAATTTTGGTTGACTCATTCCCTAAATGACCTGAAGTGGTTAGAGTTCAGGATAGGAAGGCAACCATGGCAAAGCAAATATTATGAGTAATATTTTTTAGAAACAAAGTGCCAAAATCATTAGTCTCTGACAATGCATCAGAATTTTGTTATGAAAATGTGTTCATGGATAAAACAAATAGAATACCATCTGCAATCAAATGGAATTACAGAAAGAATGATGCAGAAGGTGAAAATGGGGTTGAAAGCATTTTCCTCACCCAAAGACACTGCAGATAATTACCTACCAAGACTATTATTGAGTTACAGAACTATTCCACAAACTAGTAGAATGCAGTCCCTCAGCATTGATGGGAAGACAAATAAGAACACTGATATCAATGTTCTGTACAATAAATGAAAAAATATGGTACAAAAAAGACAGAGAGTCAAGCCCTCAAAAATGAGTCCCAGGCCTAGATCCCCAATAAAAAGAACCTCAAGAGAGAGATAAGATCTTGTACAATAGTTTGGAGAAATCACAGATCGATGAAAGGTATAAAACCATTTCTGGGAGGTGAGGCAACACAAGCAAAACAGATTTGCCCTATTCTGCATAGAGTTGAGTGACAACTAAGAAGTCAGCCATCATTCAGCATGGAAGTGGAACTTCTATGTCATAGAATTGAAGACAAAATAACAAATACATTTCAATGCTGCAGTGCAAGTTCTTAGAAAGAATGAAAGTTACATTTGGGAACAGTGTTTAAACAATGAACACATGGGAAAAAGAGACACTAGAGAGATAAAAATGTAAAATAAATATATACAAAGGTGGCTACTTTAAACAATGTTCAAATATGACATTAAAGGAGGCCAATGTTGAGAGAAAAGGTTTTGATGGTTACATAGCAGAGATGCTATTGTTTGGGATCAGTTTTAGGAGGATAAGAAAAATAAGAATTGCATGCTTGGGCTCATGATTATACTGTGTGTGTTTCAATGACAACTAAGAAAGTTTTCAAAAATAGTAATCAATCTAAAAAGTATCTAAACTGAAAAAAGGGTAAAAAAGGGGGGAATTAAATGATACAGGTTTGTACTGTGGTAATAGAACAATTACATATTTTATTACATGAAACAGAGTTTGGGATATATTCTGTGATAAAGGTTTGTTTTAATCACTTTAAAAGATTACAATATTCAGTTTTTAAAAACTAAATTAAGGTAAAAAAATGATTAAGTGAACTAACTTAATTAAAAATGAGGTTTTTTTTAAAGATAAAGAACAAAAAATTATTCTGTAGATATTTTCTGAACAATAATAAATTTTTTAAATGGGCGTACATGTAGTGTATAACTAAACCCAGTTAAAGAGCAGCAACTTGACTCAGACTATATTGAGGACAGGCAGAGAGAAAAGGGACATGCAACATCCAGGCAGCAAAAATCATAAATAAAGCACTACTGGTCATGCTAGCTCCTTGAATCCACAGACCCTAGATCACTAAAGCCATCCTTATAACTAAAGGACTGAATACTACAGTACACATGTATTTTTTTTATGCATCTCTCTCTCATATATATATATATATATATATACTAACAAAATAGCAAGATCGCCAAGACCTACCGCGGTTTCGCACAACGGCTCGTCAGGGCAAAGGCAGATCATGTACTAACCAAATAAATACACACTACTAAGACTAACCCATTTGCAGAAGAGGTTGGATAGAAGGAAAAAAAAAAAACCTGGGAGGGGGGTTACTATAACTTTCGATATCCTAAGTAAGAAACTTCATTTTATGCATTCTACACTTATTTAATATCTCAGTTCTAGAGTTAATAAGCCTATTAGCGGGTTCAAATTTAGCTATAGCTAGCTTCTCCTCATCACAAAGTTTGCAAAATTTATTATTCTTATTATTGCTAGGGCACTTTTTTATTATTTCCCATTTCAGAATTGGGTCCTTTTTACTTTTGGCTTTTATTTCCCATACATAGGTAGATAAAGCCGTGCTATGTTTATATCTAGCGTTTTTGAAAGAAGTTTTATGGTTATAAAACCTACTTTTAAAATTATCGTGTGTAGATCCTATGTATGTCTTGGGGTTTTTGTCATTTTCGCTAACATAGACCTTAACTTTGTAGACTACACTTGTCTGATTACAATTACCCTCAATCGGGCAGTCCTTTTTAGCTCTACAATTACACTTATGCTCCTTAACGTTATTATTACCGGAGGCCGCTGTATTCTCTTTTAGTTTACTTTTGTTGGTGTTATTAATGATTTTACCTATATTAGGCATACAGGAGTAACTCAACTTAATAGTATTCCTGTTAAATATCTGTTTAAGTCTATTATTTGAGTTGAAATGTCTATCTATTAAATTAAAAAACATTTTTCCTATCTTGGATCTGACTTCATTATTATATGGGGGGTTGAACCATATAATTTTTCTTGATCTATTCTTACTGGCTTTTTTATTTAAACCTTGGTTCGAAAATTCTAACTTTTCTTGGTGCCCACTTTTTTTTAAGGCCATTTGAAAAATTTTTTTGTGTTTTTCAAAAACTTCCCTATTTGACGAGTTTGTAGACAATCTAACCTCTATACCTCTAGGAATACTTTGCAGAATATGTCTAGGGTGGTTAGACTTTTTATTAACGTAAATTGGGGCATAGTTCCTTTTGATGTATGGTGTTATTATCCCGTTGGCAATGTTTAACGTTATGTCTAAGTAATTGACTATTTTCACGTTATGCTCTATTTCTATTTCAAGCTTATGGGACTTAAAAAACTTTTGTACTTCCTTTCTCATTTTGTCTCCTAATCTAGGCGTGCAGTTTTCTATCACTATCAATCCATCATCCCGGTACAGGCCGTGATTATGGAAATCTATTATTTGATTTAATTTGTGTAGTAATAGGCACCCTATCAGTTCAGCCACTTCCGCACCATCATATGCCCCTATTGGGTTATCAAACCCTTGGGCATCAGTCTTTTTTATCCAAATTTCATCATTGAACCATAATAACGTTTTACGGCAGTGCCAGATTATTTCTAGTTCCTCCTTTTTTATTTCGTTATACTCTTTCGCTAATTCTAACGCTTCTGAGAGTAACTTAGCCGTTATTGATGGATAGAACTCCTTAATATCGTATTTTATGAATGCAGATCTTTTATCATGATTTATATCTTTAAACCATTTGATACAATCTCCAGTGGATTTCCACTGGTTAATATTAAGATACATACGTAGATTGCTACAAATGTTTTGAATTATAACCTTACTTATTCTACCAAGTTCTGTTTTTGTAGGATTTATAAGTCTAAACTCAGGATGGTTTGGAAATGAATCTTTGTGATCCTTAACTGTTAGGAAGCAGCTCTTCAATCCTATCTTTTCCACCTTATTATGCAAGTTAAACTTGCCTACTAACGATGTAGCCTCACTATTTATACTATCCATAACACCTGGTGCTATTTTCCTATAGTGCCTAATTACCGAATTCTTAACTTCTTTGTTGAATTGCTCCTTGGGCAAAGCGTACATGTTAGTATTTTTATCTCCTTTAAAGTAAATTTTAGTGGTATTTTTACATTCTTTTACCGTGTCCTTTAATTGTTTTTGAAAGGGGTTTTGCCCTAACTTTCTGTACTTAATTTTTCTAATGATGCTAATTAGATCTTTCTCAAACGCCTCTAACTCTTTTGAGTATGGCGGGTGCCTATAAGTTTTAAATCCGTAACTATTGTCGTCCTTATCATTTAAATTGTTTAGGAAGAAAAATGCCCTCCATCTTAACCTGCTAATAAAATTCTCGATCTTATGGAGTAATTGCTTTTCATAAAAATCCTTAGAAGGGATCGGGATATCTTTGAGTGAACATTCTATATCTATTTGTTCCATCACTAGTTGGTATAAAGTGCTCAATGGATAAATCCAGAGCCTATAATAATAATAATAATAATAATAATTATTATTAAACCGACTCTGCGTGTATTCTAATCTCAAAATTTTATAGAAGGGACTTTCTAAGACCATGAATGACCAGCAGAATCTAAATCCGTTATTGTCCTCGGCTATAAAGCTTTGGGCAAAGAGGGGGAAAAAAAGAAAACTGCGTGGGACCGACAATACATACGGTTCCTCCCAGTAAAAAGAAAAAAAAAACCCTCTAACGGAACAACAGAGTCGGTTTAATAATTATTATTATTATTATTATTATTATTATTATATATATATATATATATATATAGAATAATATCCAATAGTACTGAATATATACATTGCCTGACTTGCTTTCACAAGCTGGATTATCATAATTTCTGAACTGGTTTGGGCAATACTTTCCCAAGTAATTCTAACTTCTCACAATGTAACTCAACAAAAAGAACTTGCAGGGGAAAAAGTATCCATGATAAACATAAAATAGCACACGCACACAATCTGTCTAAACATACAGGATAATGAAATTTATTTTATACATAAAATAAAGTAGTTCCTTTTATGAAAATAACACAAATACTTACATCTAAAGAGGTTTTCCAGTAATAACTTTCCTATTTTAAAAAAAGAAAAAAAAGAAAAGAAAGGGAGAATTGTACAATTGTTCATTAAGTTGAATCTAGGAAACAAAACATTGAAGAATTATCTTATTTTTGGATCTTATTTATGTTTTTATATTAATTTTCTTAGTGAGGTGGCTGATGTGAAATAAAGTGCAATTTTCATATTGGCAATTCTGAAAAGGATGTGAATTAAATATTAAAATATTAAGAAATTAATTATATCCTGTTTTTTAATGAATTTGTAGATTTTTTTCACTACATCTCAGTACCCAATTAACCACTGTCCTGTTTCAACTTTCCAGCTACTATACAGAAGTGGTTAACATCTATTTGATAAGAAAGAGCAATTGGATTACTCATACTCTATTATGACTGTCAGTCAGAGAGACATTAGAGTTTGTACTTGGAACTTCTCTAGAATTTCTAATATTTACAATTTTAATTATTTTCAGAGTTATCTGGTTTTTCTTAGATTTAGAATTGATCGATCAACAAACTGTAGTATATCATTAAAAAGCATTAGGAAAACTTTTAAAATTAGTAAAAGGTGATTCACATAAACTTACACAAATGAAAATTTATCAATTTAAATTTGAGACAAGATTTTTTTAATAATAATTTCACTTCAAACAAAGCAGGACCACCACTGGTGCACAGGGGGTTACAGTGAGAAAAAAATAACAAAGTATGGGAGATGTCAAAGAAAGGATAAGAGATAGATGAGAATCAAGAAGACAGAAGATAGCAATTGACATTGCATTTAAACTTTTAGAGATTGTAGCCATCAGGGAAGCAAAAAAATGGAAGGAAATTCCACAAATGCAAGAAAAGAAACTGTTAGAGTAGAAGTGGGGGTTATATTTAACTATTTTGGCAGTAAAAAGGTGGGACCTTGATACCAATCCAGTAGCATGCATAAATACTTGTGGTTGGGAACCAGGGAAAAAGCTCATCAGAGCAATTGCCATGAAAATAATTGTAGAAAAGACAGAGGGAAGCCACATCAAGTTGGTGAGAAAGTGACTGAAGACAAGCTGCCAAGTCAGAATTGATTATATTACAAATCCTCCTTTAGATTTTGTTGAGAACCTCAAGATGAATAGCAGAAGCACCAGATCAATAGTATTCACTGCATGGGCAAATGGCAGATTTATAAATGTGCAAAATGGATTAATGGTGATGAAAAATGGATCCATTATAAGGAAATATTTGTCATTGAAATTTATTTGGCAGATTTATAAAAGTGCAAAATGGATTACTGGTGATGAAAAATAGATCCATTATAAGGAAATATGTGTTATTCATTGACCAAACAGCATTACTGTAGGTTGAAATTTATAAAATCTTTCTCTTAAGAATATTTTTAGGAAAATATTTTTAAGTTCACTGTAATAACTCTTTTTAATATTGAAGGAGATTTCTTTTTTAACCTTTTGCTTAAGGTAGTGTAGAAAATTAACATCTTGATTAAGGCATTATTTTCTTAAATTACATGTGATCCATTTTAGCTGTTGCTGCTGAATGTCTTCAAGAGATGTGATATGTTATTTGATAGATGTCTATGATTTTGTAACACAAAATAAGATCTATAAAATCTGACAATCTTCTTTCAGATCCACAGGCTTCATTCACTTGAAGCTATGTTTAATCATGGTTGTATATAGCTGACAAAAAGTCTAGATCTGACATGGTCTTTTAAGAACATAACTCAATTCATAGGTGAATGTTTTTGTTTTGTAGCATCTTGCAGTATTGGACAAAACTTCTCCTAGCACAGCTGATTCTGTGTTCAATTTTTTATACAAATTAATTATAATGGATCCATATACTGATCTGAAATATTTAGTCCACATTCTAGATTTTTATGGATTCAAATTATATGCATCCACTGCTTTTATTTTAATGCCAGATCATAGTTTCTGTTTTGAAAATGTTTATCTTCAGTACTATTTCTTGGAACACATAAAAAATGTTTATTGTTTTTTCAAGATCATTTTTACCACAAGTGTCTATGTCATATCAGCAGAGTCCCCCACCCCAAGTATATCAGTCTCTGGAAGTAAAGTAGGAATGCTGTTTTCTATTAGTAGATTTATCTGGTATGTTGTATAAAATGTGAAAAAAAAAAATCAATACCCATTTCTTCACATCTGTACTTGTACACATAGAGAGCATAATCTAGGAAGAGATTAAATTGATTGAGGCTCTCATTTCCTCCTTGTACTCCTGATAAGATCTGGTATGTTGTATAAAATGTGAAAAAAAAAATCAATACCCATTTCTTCACATCTGTACTTGTACATATAGAGAGCATAATCTAGGAAGAGATTAAATTGATTGAGGCTCTCATTTCCTCCTTGTACTCCTGATAAGATCTGAAATGATTCAGTGGTTGGGCCATAACCAGATATGTATGACTTTGTGGGCTGATCTAGTTCCTCTATCAGATCCAGATATTCAGTGGAGTCAGAGCTTGGTAAATGATTTCTGGTAGATAAAAAATGTCTCTGTTGATGTAGTCATATGCTACTGTGAAATATTGTGGATGTTATAGGATACAAATTCTATATCATCCATCAACTAACTAAAAGACACAAAGTAAAATTGCACACCCGCAAAATCGGATCCAAACGACTAAAAGCATTTTGGAAAAACCCGAAGTAAAATTGCACACCTGCAAAAGTGGATTCAAACAACTAAAAACATTTTGGAAAAACCCAACTAAGAAGAATTTGACAAGTCAGAGTGAAAAGCAAAATTCTGGAGCTTGATTGGATTACAAATTGGAAATTCAAATATGACATCAGTCAAATGTTTTTTCACATTTAAAGAAGAAAATGTCCCTGGGAGCCGGTCATATGACCAGATTTAACTACTTAAGAACATTCTGGGATCAGTCAAGACAGTCCGTTCTGACATGGGAGCAGTTAGCTGACAGGACCTTGTGGCAATGTAACAAAAGAAATTTCACTCCACCAGGATGTAGGGTACATCACAGTTTCATTTGACCTCTTCTTCCAACTTTTTTTCTTCATTTTCACACCACGCCACCAAAGAGAGCAACAACAACGACAATAGGATGTGTTAAGTACAATTTCTTTATCTGTTTTACCTTTTCTCTCACTCTGTCGCCACAAAGAGGAAGAAACATGACAATCACAATTCGAAGTTATTTCTTTTATATTGACTGTATTGAAACAAAGTTAAATGTCTCTTGAGTATGTGCATTTTACTTTTTGGTTCAGAAATTGTTAGTGGGACGTAAGGATAAAAATGGATAAAGATGGTTGAACTCAAGTCAGCCTCCTGCTGAGTTGGGAAGGCTGAATCTCTACTTTATGAGTAGGACTGCTAAAAACATGTCCAAATGATCTCACTGGAAAGTGGAAAGAGAAAATTTATGTCCTTTCCAGAAAAGTGGAGTCATAAAATTGCATGTGACCAGAAACTGTTTTCAGTTTCTTTAAAATGTAACACTGTAAGCGTTCTTTATGCATCCATGTTAAAATAGTATCAACAGACCATGGATTCTAACTCGGGAATAGATAGTTGAAGAATATCTCAGTGTGTGCACATTTTTCTTTTTCTTAGGAAGAGCTAAGAAAGAGAAAAAGAGAGGAATAGGTGCAAGGGGGTGGCTGGAAGAGAGAGAGGCAAGACACAAGGCACTTACGAAATGACATTAATCTATATGACAGCAATCAAAAACAAACCAGGTGGAAGTTCGCCTCACCAAGGAGAGGGAACTCTTTCACTTTCTTTTGTTTTCTTTTATCTCTCATTCTCCTCAGGGATAGACACCGACCAAGGTTGAATTATCGGCCACCTTCAAAAAGGACCAGCCACATGACGAGAGTATGTATGTATGTATGTATGCCGCATTCACCCTAGTCGGGTTGAGCGGGCTTCCTCCCTGACGGAGCAAGTCTCATTGGGATTTGTTTAAGGGCAGGGTCCCAAGTCCTACCCCGTTATTTAACCCATAACTGGAGGGAACGGACGGATTAATACCTTTCCCAAGGGTACTAGTGCGCAAGTGAGTGCAGTGTGCTCGACTGAAATTGGAACTCGGCTCACCGATTTCCCCCTCCAAGCCGACATCCACCGCACCACAACGCACATCCGTGAACGCTAACAGCACCTGGTATTCCCAAGTGGTCACCCACGTAAGTACTGACCAGGCTCAACGTTGCTTAACTTCGGTGATCGAGCGGGAACCGGTGTATTCAACGTGACATGACCGTTATAACATGACGAGAGGGATTATTATTAATGCCGGCATGTGAATGTACAAAATCAAAATCTTTCTCTCCAAGGCTTCAGGTCAGCAAATATCAGCGCAAAATCGTAAACTGGTGATTAAAACCTGATACACAAAATTGACATGAGACTTTTGAGGAAAAACACTTTGATTGCCACCCAATCCCCATGCCATATTGAAGCACTTAACAGAAAACAACAAGACACACCCAAGACATGGTGTAGAGCTATTCGGCCCAAACAGTTAAGACAAGAAATTCTTTCTCACGCTAAAAGACATGTCCACCACTGCTAAGCAGAGAAAAGAAAGGGCTAGCATAAAAAGTCAGTGACTGTTTTACCTCTAATGACAACTAGACATAGTAGCAGCAGTAATTTGTGGACTCTGAGGAAAAGTTGTATTGTTTTTTTATTAATTCTTTTTTTTCACTCTTTTGCTGTACAGTGAGTTACAAATATAGTCATTAGTCCACAGACTGGCTTTTGCTGCTGTTTCTTTATTTTTTTGTTCTTGTCTGTTTTCCCCTATTCATGAATTATACACCCACCCTGCCTCTTCATTTGCAGTTATCTCTGAGTGCAGCACAAAGACAACTGTCCCCCAAGTCCTCAGCCTACCTTGAGATCAGAAATCACAACGTGGCAGGAGGAGTGAGGGATTTTGACAGATCATTAACACTTTTGATCACACGGGGACGGAATGGGAGGTGACTGGCTGCAGACTCATGTATGGGTAACTTATAGCTAGTTAATGCCCGCACCACACATACACATAAGCGTGAGACTTGGGGGCACTGGTGTTGGAGGCTACAATAACTTTATTGTTTATTATTATATTTATCGGTTTCATTTCATTATTTTTTCTAGAGTATTAGTAGTTATAACATTTTCTATTCAATAGATATGTAATTATAACTTATAATAATATGCTGAACTTACTGAAATATAATATTTATGTCTTCTATGGGATATTTGCTCCATCATTGACTTTTATTAAAATTAAATTTTTTTAAACATGAAAATCTTTTCAATATTCTAACTTATTTCTTTTATAAAGCTTAATGTTAGGTACCATGCATACTTTCAATACACACAAAAATACCCCTTTTTAAAAATCTACCAAAAATCAAGGAAACATCCTATTTCATTGAAATTTTCAGCACTTTTTAATTAATGAATATTATATTGAATCTAATGTTTTACGTTTTGTAGATGTATTTTTCAAGTCAGTTAAACTCACACTTTAATTACTAATAGCTAATCCATACCAGCAAATTCAAAATGTTCCTAATTTTTACAAAACTAACTCCCCAAAGGTGTTACATTATTAAAAATAAATATTTAATATCAACTATATGTACATAAGAAAAGAATTCAATAAATCTTAAACATTATTTTTTGTGAAGAGTTGCTGATAGCTCATTTTAATAAAATATATTGTAGTTTGTTTTTGTTTTTGTTTTGTTTTTTTTGCTTCCTCAGGGTAAAAGAATCTCTGTTGTATATCTGTGAAAAATTGACATCACAGTTTGGTTTTAAAACTCTTTCTGATCTTGGTCATTGCTGATAAAACTTAATATAAAATAAAGATGTGTTTGAGGAATTGTAAAAATGTAAAGTTTAATGCCATTTTCAGTATTTTACATTTTTTTTTTCATTTTACAACTATTTGATTTTTTATTTTAAAAATCAAAAATCTATAATGATTTATGTTAATAGACATTATGGATAAATTTGAATAAAAGTTTAAGAATAGTTCAAACATATACCAACTGTAATATTTGTTCTATTGAGAAACAATATACAACATACAAAACTTTTACCTTTTTTGAATATTTTGTTATAAAACAATAAACATTTTGCTTTTGCAAAGGTCTGGAATGTTGTGTCAGAAGAGTGACAGATATGATCTTGTCTGTTCATATCCTGGTGGTGAAAAGAAACATATTTTCATATCACCTGCTTAGGTAGAAGGAAGACAGGACACATTTAGATGGTTTTGTGACCAATTCAGAACTCCCATACAAGTAGAATTCAGCAGAATCTTAAACACTACTCCATGTGTGTGTGTGTGTGTGTGTGTGTGTGTGTGTGAGCCACTATAAATATAAATAAAAAATTCTGAATTGTCCTGACATGAAAAAAAAACAATTCTTTTGCAAAATCATTTAAAATTTAATATAACTTTCATACTCATGCTGATAGTATATTTTTTATAAAAATGTTTTTTCAGTATTTGTTTATACTTCTGAGATGAAATAGTATTTACATTATTATTTACATTGTTTGAACTGCTGTCCTCATCTTTATTGCTATGTTTACAACATTTCAGCCATTGTATGCTGTTGAAGGCCAGAGTGTACACCAGCAGAAACATTGTAAACATGGCAATAAAGATGAGAACAACAGTTCGAACAATGTAAACAATAAAATGTCTCATCATTATGATAATGTTAGAAATACAATAAAGATAAAGAAATGACTTGGATACCATGGAATAGATTAAGGGTTGTAACTGTTCTGAAAAATATCATAAAGTTTTCTAATACAATAATTTATTCAATGAAAAAAATTAGTAAAGAATAAATGTTGAAATTGGATAATTTCTTGATTTTTGGTAATTTTCTAATATCTGACAATGGGGTTTTCATTTCAAAGTGTTCATGTTTGGAAATGTCACAAATGTTTTATAACATTATTAATGAAAAGGAATAAGGCAAAAATAAGTTAACCTTTAAATATGTTGACAAGTAGAGAAGAAAATGTATTTGTTATATTTTAAGCAAAATAAGTACTATTTTGATTATAGCCTATTTTTATTTTATTTTTTTAAACAATTCACCTTAAACAAGGTGATAATGCCATTAAGATACAAGGGGCTACTAAGAGTGGAAGAGAATAAGAAGACTTTAGAAGGAACTGAAATCCAATCCTGAACAAGAAACCTCTATTCTTGTTCAAAAGACTGAGGAAGAGTGTGAACTGGATGATAGGTTAAGGAACCCATTTTTCCAGGCTGCCAAAAGTAGGGTAGGTCCAATGTGAAAATCTGGTCCACCCTCCCTAACAAGATTTTAATTTTTGAGAGAAGTTTTCATCAAATAACCCTAAAAATTGGACCTGGAAAGGATTTGAGGGAAGGGAATCCAAAAATCATAGGAAGACAGGCGAGATTATCTTCAAGCACTTTTTGGACCTAGTAGGTGTTGAAAAAATCTGGATTTTCAACCATTGTCAATGTGTTCTGTTTCAGTCCAAAGATTTTATGGAAAGTATTTCTCTTAATATCAAAAGACAAGTGACTAATCTACACATTAAAAAAATGTGCAACTCATGCTCTGGGCCAGTCATTAGCCATTCTAAGGACTTTTCGTTCATCAAAAACATTAGTCTATCAAAATTAGTAGCTTTACTTTTCATTTCCTTGCCAACCATGGTGGAACTGCTAATCTCCAGCTCAGGTGTCTACCAAATCTCCTTCACCATTTCCTTCTGTTTCTCAAAACTCCTCTCCAGCTTCTCATGGGCCACTTTTACTTTGGTGGATTTCTTAAAACCATGTGTTTTCAAGGGTGATATTTCAATAAACAGATCGATTTTCATAACACTGCCTAAGAAGCCAAGTATAGAAGAATGTGAACTCCAGTGAACAATAAACTTAATGAGTCACATAGCAAAACTCATCTGAATTCTGATGAATAGCATGCACAGTAGAATCAGGCCAGAGATAGAACAAGAACAGTGTGGTTATGTCAAAGACACTGGAACAAGAAACTCTATATTTATGCTTAGAATATTATCAGAAAGGGCAATACAAATGCAGAAGGAAGTGTACCTGTGTTTCATAGATGACTACAAAATTTCATGCCACTAGATTAGCATTAAGATCCCACCCTTTTAATGTCAAAATAGTTAAATGTAATCACCTCTTCTGCTCTAACAATTTTTTTTCTCACACTTCCCATTTATGGAACTCCTTACCGTTTGCTACAATCTCCAAAATTTTAAATGCAACGTCAGTTGCATTTAAACTACTTGATTCCCATTCATCTCTTATCTTTTCTTTGACATCTCCTGTACCTTGTTTTTTTTCTCTCACTGTAAGCGCCTGCACACCATAGGCGATCATTTCTTGTTTGGGATGAAATGATTATAAAAAAAAAATATACAAAGGCATTCAACAAAGTTCAATACAAAGACTTGATAGAGATGCTTGGCAACCTAGACATATTTGGGAAAGATATTAGAGTAAGGATGTGCATTGTAGTGCAGTGGATAACAGTTCAGAATGAGAAATTGGGGAGCTGAGTTCGAATTCTAGCTGACTTCATTGTATTCACTTACGTGCAAATATCCTTGGGAAAAGTATTACTGTCTCTTCTCTCCAGCTATGTGTTAAATAATAGGACAGGTTCTATAGCCTTGGTTGGCAACCGGTCTACCGCTGAAAGTAATGGCAACCTACTGCGGGAAAATCATCTGCCCAGTCAGCCATGTCTCTTTCGAGACATGAATACTCAAGCATGTATCACATATGGCACTTAACTGACTGACTGATTAGAATAATCAAGAACTGTTACTGGCAGCAAACCACCTTCATATGGAGAGTAAATGAGTTCAGCAGATATACAAAAATATAAAGGGTGTAAGGCAAGTATGTGTCTTTTCACCAGATCTATATACAACAAGAAAATTCTGAGAACTCTAGAAGTGATGCCAGGATTCCTCATCGGCAGCCACAATCTGAACAATATAAGATATCTAGATAATACAGTGCTGATGTCTGTCCTTCAGTATAGCAGTAAATGCTGGACAATCTCATCAAAGATGAAGAAGAGACTTGAAGCAACTGAAATGTGGCTCTACAGAAGTATGCCAAGAATACCATGGACCAAATGTGAGCAATGATGAGGTTTTGATGAGTATGGAAATGAAAAGGAAACTAATATAAGAAATAGACAGCTGAAGTTCCTGAGACATCTAATGAGGAAGGAAGGCTTGGAGAATCTGATGCTCACAGGTTAGATAGAGAGAAAGAAAGACAAGGGAAAGCAATGCATAACATACTTTGTGAACTTGAGCAAATGGATGGCAGAGCAGGGTTTGGGAATGATAATAGGAAAAAGTGTGTTAAGAGCTACAAGGGATAGTGAGATGTGGAAGGCCATGATGGCTTATGTCCTGAAGGGGCATGGCACATAGAAGAATTCCAAAGCTCTCATTTAGCATGTCTCTTTTTTCTTCAAGGAGAGGCAAGGAATCCAAAAATCAAAAACCTTTTCAGGTCCATTTTTTAAGGTAACTGGATAAAATCTCAAATTAAAATCTGGTAAGGAAGGGTGGACCAGATTTTAGCATCATGAGAGACAACTTTTGGGGCATGGACCTACTTTTAGGCTACCTGGAAAATGGGTTCCTTAACTTCCTTGGACCTGTACTTTTGGATTTCTTCTTAACTTTGATATAGCTAACTAGAGTCAAAAGGAGAAAAGTTCTGAAAGTGGTGTAGATTTGCTTTTTTTTGGATGTGATATGAAATTATCCAATAGCTTAAAACTAATCTGTAAAAAGAAATATAAATTTACTTGTTAAAATAAGGTTTTTAAACATTTTTAAGACAATTGCACAGTCACTCACCAACCCACTGAACTTCCACATATGAAAAATGGAAATAATTTAAAAATCTCTTAAAAATCCAATATTTGTTATAGAGATTTGTTTTGAAAGTATATTTAAGAATTATTTAACTGAATTGTTTCAAAATTAAATTTAAACTGAATTTTGTAAAAAATGAAAAAAAAAACAATGTTCCCCATTGCTTAACATATCAAAAATGACATTTATTTACACACAGTAGTGAGTGCTCTGTCATTGACAACAACAGCATTTTTCTACTGTCAGCCCAACTTTTATTCTCCAGATCTGACCCTTGAAACCAAACAGCATCGAATTGTTAGAAAAGCATTGGAATCAGTGTTTCACCCTAGAAAGAGATTTGATGAATAAAGTAGAAATTGCCTAAAAGTTGTGGTTTTATTAGTTAGGATTTATTGAGTGATGTGTTAATGAGGGTGATCACCCCAAGGGGCGTCAGAGAAGCTGCTTGTCCTCTATCCACAGAGGTACATTTAAATAAAAGCTTTAATAGGCCCCTCCTTTGGGAAGATAAGTCCCTTTCAAGGGCCTGTCTGTTCACTTCCCAAATCTTCTCCTTCTTCCAGTTCTTTTTTTTCTTGTTTCCCTTTTCTTGGGATGAGTTGAGGGAGGGCTTCGGGGAGGGATTTAAAGGAGTTCTAGAGGGGGAAGAAGAGATACTCCTTACCTTGTCAGCAGTCCTTTGTAACCTTACAGATGAAGCAGGGGTGGATTGGGGCATGGTGGCAAGGTGCTTTTTTTTTTCTTGGTTGGTTTTTCTTCTTCCTCCTCCTCATCCCTCCCTTTTTTCAATGAAGAGAAACGTGATGGAAGCATTTCCCCAACCTCCCTGCTGTGATCCTTCTGTACGTCTTGAGGAACCTTTTCTGGCGTCCTTTTTTGCACTTCCTGCTTCTCCTGCTTTTTGGAGGAAACCTTCTGTAACTTCTTTTTTTCATGACAAACCTCCTTCATTGGTGGGACATCTTGCTGAGGAGGAGGAGGGTTAGCAGATTTTTGGCCCCTCCTCACAACCTCTGTCCAATCTACTGGCAGGCTGGCTCGTCTTCTCTGCCACCACGCCTACCTCTTCTGGTGCTGCAGTTTTTAACAGTGTTGGTGGTGTCATCACCAGATTCTTGGCGGAGCACATTTTAGACAAGAGCCCCACACAACCAGCAGTAGGATTCCCTGCCTTCTACTGTTACAAATAGTTTCGGACCCCTGCAAAAAAATATCTGGAACCCTCTGGAATTCTTGTCTATTTAGTGTGGCCTGGAGGCAGAAATCTCCAGTCAGCACTCCTGCTTTACTTTTGACGTGGGTGACTTTGTCCACAGCTCCAAAATTCACAAAGAATTCTCCCACATAGTCTGTAGTAATACCTAATGCAATGCCATGTACTGTTATTTTTGTTTTTCGTGTTCCCATGAATTTGGTTTGCAAGTGAATACTTTTTGTAATAAGAACGATTCCTGCTAGCTTCCTTGCCTTGTCTTTTGTTCCTAGTAGAATGTCCCACATTGCTCTCAACCTTTTAGCCAGAATGTTGGCAACAGTCTGCTTTTTTTTGAGAGCCTTGTCCATTGCCTCCCAACTGACACCGATTAGCTTGCGAGATAATTCTCACTGTGACTTCATCCAGTGCTTCCAGAATGGATACCAATTCATTGTCATTTATGAAATCCTTATACTGCAGACGCATTTTTTCATAGTGCGCTGCATCTTTTTCAGTCACAGTTGTTGACCAAAGAGATGGCTAGGGAGACTCTGCCACTGTGGTCTCACCTTAGCATGAAAACACACAAAAAAGTTAGTAATACACGTGAACAGTAAAAGGTGTAGACAAATATTTAACACAGACAATTAGCACACTTACTTCTGTAACTCAAGCCTTGTGCAAGTACAACACTTCCAAAAAAATACTACTACCAAAATGTGTGTATTAATGGAATAATTATTTTTGTAATAAATACAAAAAAATGTGGCACAAGGCTGAAAAGGGGGGTGGGTAGAGGATGGTTTTTGGTAACTATCCTATACCTAGCTAAATACTTTCATGACCCTATCACTTGTTAAAAATTTGCACATTCACCACAAGAACCCGTCCATCACCTTCCAATCCTTCATGCACCACATATTTACAAGGGACACCTAAAAATGGGGAAACAAACCCATGACATAAAAATTTGCTACTGTATACAATAATATAAAATATATTTAAAAGATTTAATGAAAATAAAATGTGTGAATTCATGGAGCTTCAACAGTTAGCAGCTTAGCACTTAAATACAACTCAGCTAATTTGCATAGGATACCACAGTCTGGAAAAGTAGTTTTTTCAAAATTTATAAGTACTTGTAATGTGTTTATTTAAATTTTATTCTATAGTTTACACAATTTTATAAATAAAAGAGTATGTTCCAGTTCTTTCTTTATTATATTGTAAATAATAAATATTGCATTTTAGTTGGTGCACATTTTTTGTAATCTTGGAAATAAATAATCTAATAAATTCTAAAAAATAGCTTTTCAAAACATATTACTAAGAGAGTATACAGTGTCAAGAGAATAAACTATCCTTTTGACACATCATATTTTTTGTAGGTTCATTTGTTAAACTTTGCTAATTTTTTACACTGTAAGCATTTATGACAAAAGAATTAACAATTTTAGTTTATGCTATGTTAACCTACATTAGGAATATAAAAAATAATTAAATCTAAATGATACTTTTCAGTTTAATTGACAAACTGAGATGCCAAGTCAAGACCAACAACATTGCAGATTCTTCTTTGGATTTTGCCAAGAACCTCTAAATATATAGCAGTAGCACCAGACTATATGTGACAGCAATATTCAAAGCAAGGATAAATAGTAGACTAGTAGATATGTAAGATAGTCTGGTGAGAAAAATTGTCTAAAACAAAACAGTGAACCAACTTTCCTACCTGCAGGCCTAGCAACTGATTCCACTTCATGTCAGCAGAAAAATGTTAGTCCAAGAAGACACAATGAGTCATTCTTCAGGAGGTTAGCATCAACCATGCTGATGGAAGGTGAAAAGGGTTCTCTTAAAGGATTAAAAGTGAAAGCAGCTTCATTTTGCAGGTGTTTGTCAAAATTAACAAGCTATTCTTTTCTATTTAACAGATTATTTTTTAGATCAACTACCAATTTTACCATATCAAGTCAATCAAACTATTAAGATGGGTAAATAGTTGCATCAGCAGCAGAGATACTAAGTTGAGAACTGATAACATCAGGAAAGTTATCAATGAAAATTAGGAACAAGATCGGTTCAAGAGTCCTAGAGAACACCTGCATTAATGCAGAAAGATCTAGAAGAGTGGCTATTCAAAATAACATTCATTTTGATTTGATAAGAAAGACTGAATCAGTTCAAAAAATTATCCAGAAATACCACAAAACTTTCAACTTGGAAATAAGACTAGTATGCCAAACCTTATCAAATACCTTCAAGATGTGTCCAAAGCAACAGCCCGAACTTCACAATTCATATGTAAATCTTAATATACTCTTTCAGCAATAATAATACATAATTCTTACCTGTTTGATGTCACAAAATATTTCTCTCAATTTCCTTAATTAAAACAATATCTTGTGAAATGGAAAAACTAAAAAACAAAATAATTTTTTCATAAATATTGAATGTAGTTTTCTTTTTATCAAATTTGAAAGAATGTTTAAATCATGCAAACACCAGCTCTCAACAAACACTTATTTTAGTTTTTCTTACTGAATTACTTTCTGAACAATTCAGGACGTATTTTCAGTATGTTATTGTTCACAGAAGTGCGGTTCTACAGAAGGATGCTGAGAATACCATGAACTGAATATGTGATCAATGACAAGGTTTTGAGAGAGGATGCAAACGAAAAGGAAACTTATACTTAAAATCAGGAAGCGACAGTTGAGGTTTCTGGAACATGTAATGAAAAAGGAAGGCTTAGAGAATATAATACTCACGGGAAGGATAAAGGGAAAGAGAGACGGGGGAAATAACGCAAGACATACTTGTTAGGTTTGAGCAAGTGGATGGCGGAACGGGTTTGGGAGACATACCAAGAGGAAAAGAGCGACAAGGGATAGGGGCAAAAGTGGAAATCCATAATTGCATACGTCCTGAAGGGAAACGGCACATGAAGAATTGTTCACATTTGTAAAAAAATTAATGAACTCTCTCTTAAGTACAAACGATATACTGAAATTAAATGTCAAACCAACACCTCAAAATTAATTACACAAAATTTTTTAAAAAATTACATATTCAATAATTCAACATAAATGAATAAGAAATAAATGGCCATTTCTTTTTAATTCCAGTATCTGATATTTTTAAAAAAATATGGATATCGATTGTGTCAGAAAGTTTACAGAAACCTATATCTATAATCATTAACAAAAACTATCTTTACTTCAGAAATTATAATGCATATATTTTTTCTAAAAACTGACTGTAAAATAATTGTTATTCGAAATACTTAGAAGAAAATAATTAACCAGAAAAATTAAATGTAGTCGATTTGACATGTGTAAAAGAGTTGTGTCCCTTAAATTTCAAATCTCTTTATTCCACGCATTCAAATGTTGACATGAAAAACATCTTTCAATGTAAAGCAGAAATTTTACCTAAATTTAGAAATTATATAAACAAAATAATTTAAAATATATTTTTGAAAAAAAAGCGGAAAACAAATTATAAAAAAAATTAAATAAATAAATGATATAACGTGCCAACGAGATTTCATTAACTTCCGGTTACGTTTTCTGCTGTGTTAATGTGCGGCAACGCTAAATTGTGAAAAATCTTTGTTTAAAAAAAAAAAAAAAAAAAAATGGTGACCCTCAAAGAAATTGTTACCATGTACCAAAATCTTAAACGGGAATGGGATAAAAAGCCACCCAATTTAGATAATTGCGGAACACTTTTATCTAAACTTAAAATCGCTCTAACGAGTGTAACATTTTTACCAACCGACGAGGCAGAGCCATCAAAACAAGAGTTGCTTGTGGCCCGCGACATTTTGGAGATTGGGGCTCAATGGAGTATTCTTCGCCAGGATATCCCTGCCTTTCAACGTTATATGGCCCAGTTAAAGTGTTATTATATGGACTACAAGGATAATCTGCCAGATTCGAATTATAAATATCAACTATTGGGGCTGAACTTGCTATGCCTGCTTTCACAGAACCGACTTGCGGAGTTTCACACTGAATTGGAATTGTTGCCTGTTAGGGACATTCAGAATAACATCTATATAAAACACCCGGTATCTATTGAACAATATCTCATGGAGGGTTGCTACAACAAAGTGTTTATTGGACGGGATTCAGTACCGGCAGAGAGTTATAACTTTTTTATGGATATCTTGCTGAACACGATTCGAGATGAGATTGCTGCTTGTATTGAAAAGGCCTACGAGAAGCTGGCTTTAAATGAAGCGGCCCGTATGTTATTCTTTGAGAGTCAGGCCCCGATTCGTGAGTATGCTAAACAACGTGCGTGGACTCTGTCTAAGGATAACTATTTTCATTTTAATGTGACAGAGCTGCAGAAAGAAACTGAAGACGTTATACCAGCTAAGAAATTAGCGGAACAAGCTATTGACTATGCTCGAGAGTTGGAGATGATTGTTTGATTTTTTTGTTATAGTACTTCATTTTTTTTTTCTTTCAATAATTCTCTTAACAAAAAACAAACAAACCGTAATTCAAGGTTATTAAAACGTGAGGATGTGAAAATAATTTTTTTTTTTCATCACTATAATAGCGTAATAATTCATCATAAAATGTTAATGATTTTGTGATAAACGCATCTATACCTCCTTATTTTTGTTCTTTTTCTTTTTTTGCAAACCGATGTATTATAATTTGCATGTGATTCTTTTTTGGCTATTTAGCAAATTTTTTATAGGGTGCGCGTCCGCGCGCACATACCATTTTTGCATCTACCCCCGCCTCAATTTCGCAAAATAAACGGCGGACCTGAACCAGACTACCACCACGTTTAATTTCGTTTGTTTTTTTGGGTTTTTTTTCACCGCAGTCCTATCGATTACCCCCTAAGCTTTACGATTGACCAAAAAAACTTTAAAAAATTGTAATATGTTAACTAACTTTCTTGTGTGGGGGGGGATCATTTTCTAATACAACGCTATAGTAAATCGAGCCTCCATTTTGAAAACAGTCGCCGGGATGACATTATTACTGTTACTGGCAACTAAATTTGTACATTTTTTTTTTTTTTTTTTTTTTCAACTTGTAAGTAATGAAATTAATTAATAAAACATGTATATGTTTAAAACATTTTATTAGAACAGGGGAATTTTTTGTTTGTTTCAAATATCAAATTATTTTTTCTTCCTGTTTCAAGGCAATTTGAATTATGTTCAAACTTATTTTTTTGTGTGGTGGGGTTCAATAGCATGTACAATTTTTTTTTATTGGGGATTTTCAATAGCATGTACAAGGAAACTACATTTTTATGGAGTGGGGTTTCAATAGCATATTTTTTTTTTTTGTCTATATATTTTTCCCTGATATGCTGGAGGGTTAATTTTCAATGGGTTTGTCCATTGTAATTTTCTCTATACATGGACTCATCGGCATGAGGCCATATTTTAATTTTTCCCACTGATCCCGATATATATTTCGGGCGTCTTTTAATACGGGACCAGTAGGCCTCAATATTTGTACACACGCCGGTGACAGGATGTACAAAATTTTCAGAGTGGTTTACTCTCCTGTTGACATAGCCTAGTTTTGGCAGATTACAGTGTATCCTCCAACTGGTCTGTGTAGACCCAGGGGCAACACATTCCATGATGACACCTTTGTTGCAGAACGGTTTCGGATTCGTTGAAATCCGACTCTTTCGATTCTGACACTATTACCCACACCTATTGAACAAGCCTGCCAACATCGTTTTTCCTTTTAAATAACAAACTTTCATCAATTTGGACTTTGTCTAGGGCCACCCATCAGTTTCGGTCTTTCTCCATCTTGCTTGTACAGACGTCTCTGCAACATTCATACCACTGAATGGCAGAATTTAATTAGTTGGAATATCACGTGGAGTGATAATTTGGACTTATCAAAAAATGTCCCATTCCTAATGGACGTTCTTATTTACATTTGGAACATCTCCAGCAAACTGCAAAACTTATCCGTTTTGAAGTTTGCACATGCCACATAGCATGCCCACAGGAACACAACTTTGGGTATGCGCATATTCAATGACTGAATCCTTTGCGAAATTCTTAAATAGAGCCATTCTTGGAGTTTCAGAGGAAGATGCCATCGTAAGTCATGAAGAAAACGTGAGAAAGACAAGAACAAGAGCAACAACTCGTTCCGAAAAAACAAAGCTACCCAAAAGGCTAAAACAAAAGGGCAAGAACTCGCCCCAAAAGAGTTAACATAAACAAAGCTACCCCAACGCGATTGGATTGAAAATGCAGGATCGATTTACTTTTCAGTTGTATGATAAACTGACACCCCCCCCCCCAAAAAAAAAAAACCAAAAAAATTGTTTAAATATTGTAATTATTTTTCAATTTTTTTTTTAATAGTCGAAAACTATAGGTAACAATAGATAGGACTGCGGTGAAAAAAAGTAAAAAAAAAAAAAAAAATGAATTGAAAAACAAATCAAATTTTTGGGATTTCTTTCAGTGCAATATTTATCTTTTTTAATTAAATTTTAAAACTTTACGGCGGTTGTATGAGAAACTGATCCTCCCAAAAAATGTTTAAATATTGAAATTTTTCAATTTTTTTTTTTTTTTTTTTTTTGTCAATCGTAAAGCTAAGACTGAGAGTAATGCTCAGTAATCGATAGAACTGCGCTGAAAAAAAGTAAAAAGAAAAACAACAAAAAACATGGTGGTAGTCTGCTTCAGGTCCGCAGGTATCTCCACTATCGCTGAAAAAAACGCATAGTATGATGAAATGAATTAAAAAGGCCCCAAATACCTCCATTACGTCAATGAAAAAAAAAAAAAACAGCATAGAATTAAAAAAAAAAAAGGTCCCAAACTTAAACAAAATTTTTCCCTCAAAATGTTTATATTATTTTAAGAGGAAAGATCAAAGTAGTTTTAATTATTTTTTAAAAAATTTTAATCCTTTCTAACATTTTCGAAATTTGGTCAGAATGTTTTGTTTTGAAAAGTTTTGACTGAGTTAGCGGCTAAGAAACGTTTTACTACTGTTTTACAATGGACACCAAATGATTGCATTTTTCCATTTCCAAATTAATGTGTTTGTAACCTAATACAAACACATTAATTTGGAAATTCTCGCAAAAATCAAATAATTGTTGAATTTTAATAAAACTTTCAATATTCATTCACAAATGAATGAAATTACTTATGAAATTATTATTTTTTAAAAATCTTGATAAAAATATTTTTTTTTCTTACCTCTGTTACCCCCCCCGACTTCACGTAAATCATTGAAATGTTAAAAAAAATTTAATTAGTTACTTTTTTGTTTTATTAGCTCAACGCAGGATTCATCGGGGAATATAAATCACTTATTTTTTTTTATCTTAAGTTTGCAATCACTATCTGAAAACCTTCCTTCTCCGAAGAGTAAAATAAAAAATGCAATAAAACTCTGAATTTGATAATCTTTTAATTACTGGAATAAAATAACTATTGAGGACATTATACGCTGAAAAAAAAAATTTTTTGATTAATAATAAAATTTTAAAAGAATTGTTTTAATTTTTTTTATTATTAAATAATTTAATATATAAGCTTTTAAAAATTTCCAAAGAATTGATTGCGAGTAGACTTTTTTAGTTAAGAGCTGATTATCATATTGCCTATCTAAAATTGAAAAGTTTATAAAAATCGTTAAGCAGAAATATTTTAAATTAAATAAAAAAAATTTGTGTGTAAATTATGTTCATTTACGTTCCATTTTTGAGTAAGTACGATCTATTTATAAATGGAACTTTGTGTGTGTGTGTCCGTTACCTATAGACTCAAACGGCTGAACCGATTTTCTTGAAGGTTTACAGTTGTACTATAAGCGTCTGCGAGTGTTCTTAGCTAGGTTTTGTGTCGAGGTACCCACGATAAATATTGAAAATCGAGAATCGAAAAAAATCGGGTTATAGAAGGAGTGGTCCGATTTTATTTTAATCAAATTTTGTTCACTCATAGACAAAGACATAAGAAACGATAAGTTTTAAGGTTGCAGTTCTTACAATAGTGCAGAAAATCGATAATATATATATAATATATAAAAGGCAAAATGTTTGTGTGTGTCTGTTTATCTGCCTGTATCTCTATTTTTTTCAGCCCTTTTATTTTAGTTTTTGCTTCGGGTTTGGCTCTAAGTAGGTATAATTGTAGTTCTTAGTCTCAGCCATGATACCATTTACTCAGAGGACTTATTTAGCCTTCAAAATTCTGTTTACGACGAAAAAAACTTATTTGATATCGATACCAGGAAATCAAAATTTGACTTACATCCATTCATTTTTCTTTCAGTCTACAGTTTCGCTTTAACTGGAAACAACTATTGCTTTTTAGTCTTTCGTGCCAACGTCCAAAGAGGCTCCAGGATCATGGATTAGTTTTAAAGCATCCATTACACCTGAGCAACGCCTGGCCATACTGCTAATGTTATCATAAGTCATAACATGTTTCCATAATTATAACATCTGCAGTACTATAAAAATTAAACTAGATATTTTTACCATGCCTTAAATTTAGTGATAACTTAACATGAAATATACATAATAAAAATATTAATAAATAACATAAAATAACTTAGTTTGGTTATTTTAATTTCGGTCTTTCTTATTAAATTAAATTTCTTTTAAAATAATTTTAAGTTTTTAAATTTTTTATTTATTCAGAAAGCATATTCTGGCTATAAATGTAAACTAAAATTCTATTAAATATTATTATATAATTGCTGAAATTATTAAATTAAATTTTTAATTTTACTATTTAGTTAAAAACCAAAAAATTAAAATTTTATGTTTTTTTTTGGCCTGTATGGTCACAATACTTTGACAACTTCCAGATGTCATAAATCTTGTAACACCCCCTCATTCCCTAATCAAGGTGATGACAGGTAGGACTACCGTAGTTAAAAAGTTTTTTTTTTTTTTATTGTAAATTTCTGGCAGTAAGGAATTATTACTTGATTGAAATCAGATAAAGGTAAGTTTCAATTTTAAAAATTGACTTAAATGACGTGTCAGCGATGTATATTTTTGCAAGATTTTTAAAACAGAAATTTGGCTACTGTTTACGTACTGTTGACAGAATGTGTCGATCAATCAAAAATGGTGGGAAATTTAAATTTAATTTTTCCGATTTAGAAAAAAATTAGATTAAAATCAATATAATTTCGGTTTCAAAAACACCAGTGTATTTTTCTTTCGGGAATTAAAATTTAATCTGGCTTTCAATTAAAGTTCATTTTAAAGCTTGAAGATTACTTATTTATTTTTAAAATTTAAATTTAAATTTAGGTATTGAAAAATGGACGGAGGTATATATAAAAACAAAAAACAAAAAAAAAAGAACTTTTCCATAAAAATGTTTATATTAAGAAGAGGATAATTCAAAGTATTTAATTTTTAAAAAAATATTTGGAAATTTTTTTTCAAAAAATCAAATAATTGTCGGATTTTAATAAAACTTTCGGGACTTATTCACAAATGAATTAGATTATTTCTGAAGTTATTATTTTAAGAAATTAAGTTTTGTTGGGAAAACTGGTTTTAAACGCAGGACTCATTGGAAAATGTAAATCATCTTATTTTTCGTATTTTTTAAATTTTTTTCGAAATATTTTGCCTTTAGTTCTGAAAAAGCTATATTTACTAATCTAAAATGGATAAGTTTAATACAAGTCTTATGTTGATTTGTTCATTTTGCTTAAATAAATGTCAAAAGAGACATAACACAGTCCCTGGGCATATCCAAGTCAATCCTTCCTGAACCTTGACCACTCTGCCCATGCTGTGTTTATCTTGGACCGGTCAAAGTTGTAGTTTTAAGCAATACTAATAAAACATTTTCCATGCACAATAGAAATGTCCTTCTTTTAATGTTATGCAAATGCAAAAATATCCTTCCTTTAATTCCATGCAATAATGTAAAAATTGGCCTTTGCAATTGTCCATATGGCCTCCTGTCATTTTTCTATACCTAAATTTAAATTGAAATTTTAATAATAAATAAGTTATCTTCAAGCTTTAAAATTAGCTTTAATTGAAAGCCAACAGATTAAATTTACTAATTGGTGTATTTTAAACCAAAATTATATTGATCGGAATATAAAATTTTCTAAATTTAAAAAAATGTTTTTAAATTTCCGCCATTTTTTTATCAATTGTAAACAGAGGCCAATTCTCAGTTTTAAACAATCTTACAAATTTAAACTTACTTTAGGTTGACCTGAAACAAGAATTACTTGCTTACTGCTTGAAAAATGTTTCAAAAAGCATTCCTCAATTACAGTAGCCTTGTTATCACAGTTGTCTACACTTTATGAGAAGGCGATAATGAATGATTTACAGCAGCCGGCCAAAAGTATGGAAGACTTGGTATAAATCTTATCCATACAAATCGTTTTTTTATTATTATTATTATTGTTAACTATGTTAAAATTAAAAATTTCACACAGTTTTCAGCAATTATCCAATATTTGATGAAATTTTAGTTTAGCTTTATAGGCTTACATTTGAAGATGTTTTATGAAAAATAAAAATTAAAATAATATAAAACTTTCTTTTAAAAAAATTACAATTTAACAGAATGAGTTAACTCAATAATTTATGAAATGTTATGGTATTTATTAATTTTTATTTTTAATATCTATTTTTCATATTATTTTTAGGTACCTCTACAAATTGTGAATTTTCTTTTTTTTAATAAAATTAGAAAATTAGGAATTAAAATGTAAAAGTTGCTTTAAATGTTTAAGGAATGACTTACAAAACAGGCTGTTGAATTTTATAAACGTCTTGAAGAGACTTGAATCAGAATCAAAGTGCGGTTTCTGTCGTTTTTCCATGTAAGGGGAATAATCCAAAATAATTGTAAACTTCTAAAATAAATACGACCCCTATGGAACATCGTACTTAAATGAACATATTTATTTACACACAAAAAAAAATTTGTTTTTATTATTTTAAAAATATACGGTGAAAAAAATTTTTATTCAATTTTTTATTTTTTGATAGGCAGTATAATCATCAATTCTTAACTAATAAAAAAAATCATACAGTTCTTTAAAAGACTTTTAAAATATTTTTAAAACTTAATGAATTATTATAATAAAAAAAATGAAAACAATTCTTTTAAAATTTTATTAGTAATCGAAAAAACATTATTTCTTCAGACTATAATGTCCTTAATTTTTATTATTTATTCCAGCAATTAAAAGCTTATCAAATTAAATTATATCAAAGTTTTATTGCATTTTTTATATTTCTCTTCAGGGCAGATTTTCATATAGTGAATGATAATTTTAAATAAAAAAAAATAGATGATTTATATTTCCCGATGAGTTCTGTGTTTAACTGATAAAAAAAGTAAATCGCAGAAAAATAAAATTTATTAAAATTTCATGAATTTACGTGGAGGTGGGTGGGTGGGGGTTAACAGAGTTAAAAATAGATTTTTTCATCACTATTTAAAAAAAATTTTTAAAATAATTTTATTCATTTGTGAAAGTTTCATTAAAATTCGACAATTATTTGATTTTTGCGAGAATTTCCAAATTAATGTTTGTCACCGAAAAAGTGAGTTACGTAAAAAAATACGTAATCGATTGTAAACAATTGTAAGATTTTTTGTAACGCTAACTCAAATCAAAACAAAATTTTCTGCCAAAATTTCGAACATGTTAAAAGTGCATGTACATATTTATACACATATCGCCATGTACGTACGTACACACACATATACACACATACTCTTACATTAGTACCGCACGTGAAACCTCTTTTTCCCGCGCTTCATTCAGAAATATATAAGCTGATGTTCACACATGTATAGTCCAGTTGGAACCTGTCTTTCGGAGCGAACAGTCCAAATGCCGTTAGTTCCTTTCCTCCTCACATACTGCGCTAATTGCATTTAGCAATTAGTTACACCAAAAATATTTCTCTCTCTCTCTCACAAGCATACTTCACTACATATATAATCATATTCAACTACTGATTAGTACAAACATCATATTTACCTTTTTCAGGAACTCTTCCAGTATGAAGATTGATGCATTTTCTTTAACATCCAAGAGAGAACTTTCTCCACTAAGTCTTGCATGCAGAAAATAATCAATCCTGTAACTATGTTTAATCAGTCAGTCAGTTAAGTGCCATGTGCGATACACGCTTGGGCGATCATGTCTCAAAAGAGACATGACTGACTGGGCAGAAGATTATCCCGCAGTAGGTTGCCATTGCTTTCTGCGGTAGACTGGTTGCCGACCAAGGCTATAGAACCCAATCTGTCCTATTATTTAACCCATAACTGGAGGGAAGAGACGGATTAATACCTTTCCCAAGGGTATTTGCGCGTAAGTGAAGACAATGAATTCAACTGGAATTTGAACTCGGTTCCCCGATTTCTCGTTCCTAGCCAATATCCACTGCGCCACCACACATTGTTATTATTCTTGTTATATTGTTCTCTGAGTTATTTTTATTATTAATGTGGTGGATTGGACAACCAGTCTACTTTATAATGGCCAGTCCACAGCAAGGGATTAAAATTTTTTTAAAATAAATAAAAGTTACTTTGATTTTTCCTCTTAATAATATTATAAACATTTTGATAGAAAAAGATTGTTTTATTAAGTTTTGAACTTTTTTAAATCATACTATGCTGGATTTTTGTGATGTAATGGAGGTACCTATGTAACAGCATGCATTTTCCCTTTTCTTTATTATTTTTCAAAAGTCTCTTTATTAAAACATAGGGTTCGCAACCCCTTTTAACAGTAATAACAATAGGTCCTTCATGTTTATTTATTTATTTTTTTTGTCATGTGTATGTGGTGTGAGGTATAAATGTTAGGTTTTATTTCTTTTTTTCTACCAACTTCCTCTATGCAAGTGGAGGTTTCAGTGACTTCTTGATAGGAGTCGGTTCTTCTGCTCCTGTGGTCAGGTTCAGTTGGATCTTGTCCTTCACTGCTGGATCTGTCTTGTACAAATATGGGTCGCTAAATGGTATTTCCTTCTTCATCTGCTGTTTGTTCACTGAGACTTCGTTATTTAATTTCTCTCTGTATTTTGTATTTTCCATACTGCCACTACCACTGCAACAACGACCAGCAAAGTACTCATTAGTTTACTAAATTTACTTTATTATTTTTCCAACTCACATCTTCCTTTCCTAATATATTTAATTTGTTTTTCAACTGCTCCATATTAATTTTATCTATTGGCTTTAATAACTCTAGTATTTGCTCTAGCGTGACTCTAGAGTATTTGTTTATTACTGCTTCCCATAACTGCAATTATTTAAGATTTTTTCATCCAACTCCATTATTGAGTTTCTTCCTTCAAATTTCTCTTCAGCCTGGTAATATGGGAGTAGGGAGATGGACATAGCAATTGCAGAACACCCCCAGGGGTAATTTATCAGGGATAAGGGTGGTTTCACCCTCAGCGTCTTAGTGGGTTCTCTTTCACATTCCCTGGAAAGATCAATAGATTTCTGAGCAGTCACTACCCAGACTCCATCAGATATACTGATTGCTTGCAGTAGTACAGTATTGGTCAATATCTCGACCTGGAAAATATTCTTTGACTCCCTTTGTGTTATCTTTGAATAATTCAAGTATACATAGCCAGTGTTCACTGGTCATGTAGTTAGGACTCAGTGAGGTACATTTTCCCAGGTCATCATTCCTTCACTTTCTAGCTTCTGTTGCTAGCATCATAGATTTTGTCCGATCCGCATTCATAGCTATATGCCCTCTTTCAACTTGATATCTTGTAACACTATTTTAGCCTGACCAGATGGAAGTAATTAAATTAGTGGTATTATTAATTGTTGCAAATAAGACGGAAGAAATTGTGTTGGTTCGTATTATTAATTTTTATAAATTGAAAAGAAAGAACTAAAAAAAAAGAAGTTGTTTGTTCTAATATGAACACTGGTAAAAAATTTAATTATGGGCAGTGGAGGGTAAGGGGTCGCAAAACCCAAAGCCGAGAGACATGAACGAAATTATATTTTGCAGGTGTGTTATTTGATAAACAGCCGAGTCAAAGTAGGTTATTTTTGACAATTGGAAATAGTTTGATGTCGGAACAAGGACACCACAGATAAAGGTAAAAACAATTCTAAACAAAATTTTTACTTGTCAGGAAGGATTGTCACAAATAAAAGGAAATACTTGATAAGTGGAATCAAAATTTCCAAGCCTGAGTTTTACCACAGTTAAAAGTAAAAAATTTCAAACAAAATATAATTTTTACTTTCCAGAAGGTATTGTTCTAAATAAAAGAAATATTTGATGAGTGCAAAAGGTTAAATTCCATCTAACCTTTGTAAAATTTGGTTGAAAAAAATTTATAAACATAAAAGCTAGATTTTCTCTTTTTCGTCATTAAAAAGAAAAAGCCAAAAGAAATGATGTCACCATCTTAGAAGCTGCTACATTATTTGAACCGAAATAAAAGAACAGATAAAGGTGGCGAGAGTGATTTCATTGTCCAGAGATTAGATTTGCATGTTCGTCATCCTCCCACCAGTGAATTTGGGACAAGCATAAATAAGGGGCCACAAGTAGTAGGAGTTGCGCCGAGCTGACAAGACAAAATCACTACCACCGCCGCTGTCCAACATACGCACAAAGACCAACCTTCGACAGTTTCTATAAAGCTTTGGTGAAAAGCGAACAAAGCCATTTTTGAATTGTCACAAACTTAAAAACTTCAATTGGAGTGAACTGACATTACCAACCAAAAACTCTAATTAATGTTAAGAAGACAAATACTTCTTTTGGACGAAACTTCCGCTCTGTCGTTGGCTAAGTAGAGATAAGGGATTGGCAATTATTATATTCTTTTTTTTTTTTTTTCTTTTTGTATGTATATAAAGCCTTTTTCTGCAAGTTATTCGGGCATCATTCAATTTACTTTTGGTGCCGTTTTCATTCACTCCAATGTGCACATGCGTCCAGTCTGGTTCAAGTTAGTGAAGAGTCAGATAGCAAGATTTCAGCGTGACTTCCTTGAGATCAAAATTCACAACATGGGCGAGGAAGAACACCATTGTAATAGTCGACTTGAAGACCAGCTGCTGAATCGAAGCCATCAATGACCAGGCGGCGAGCGTCCGTTCATAATCTGGCTACTGCCTTCAGGACTTCTATCTTTTACTACCAAGACAGTTGGGTTGAATTCTATCATGGCTCCATGAGAGTGAAGCCAGTCTTCTCCCAAAATCGTCTCTTTGCACAAACCTGAGGTTACATAAAACCTTTAGATGTTGCTCGTCACCTCTAGTTTCACCATCCCCTTTATCTCCATCAGGGTTCCTGCCGCTTGAGTAATTTCTATGTCTGCCTCCTTCAAATTACTCCTATAGCTCAAGCGCTCATAATCTTCCTGATTCAGCAGTGAGACCATTGACCCAGTATCTATTCCAGTTCTTACGACTGATCATCCTACTAATACCACACAATGAAGCTCTTTTCCTTGTACAAATACATGAGCCACCCTAGCTGTCTTCTTTTGTCTCCTAGTAACTTGACTTTCCTGCAAACTGGTCACAGGAGCTGGCAGTAGCACATCTCCAGCATCATCCACATGGATTTTCCACTTTGGCCCTTTCCATCTGGGTGACCGAAAGCAGACCCTACTTATTTTGCTCATCCTCTGTCACCAAGGACAGTTTCTTTTCAGGTGGCCTGGTCTTCCACAATGCCACAGCACCTCATCATAGGGCAATTTGCTGCAAAATGACCTTCACCTCGTTTCAGTTCTTCTGGTCTGGACCACCCGCCATTTTACTACTGGGGTAACCCTTCTTACTTCTTCCCATTCTTTCAGTTCCTTTTTGATTCGAGATGATGGGGCTCCTCTGTCAAGCCCACACCATCTAGCTCTGTGCCATTTTCACCACACCTGGTGCACTTATAATCATTGAAGTCGGGGTGCCATCCCCGCTTTGTCTGGCATTTCATTGTCCAGCAAACCAAGCTGTATCTTCCCAGCGTGGGTTCGTAAAACCTACACATTCTTCCTGGATATTCTTCCCTAAACATTTCACACCTTACCGAAGATCATCGAAAACCGCCCTTTCTGCCTGCCTGCTCTGCATCTTTACTCTTGGCTTTCCGCCAGATTCCAGTGCTGTCCTTTGCTAGAGCTATTGCAACTGATAAGTTCAGGGGGCCCTCCTTTAGGACATCGTGGCAAATATGCTCCTCCCTGAGTGCTTCTACATACAGATCGGGTTCTCTACCCTAGCCTCCGGACTCTCAAGGAGTTTGTTATGAATGCACACATACACACCTACACACGTATATTAAGATTGGTTCCGTGTGGCAACAGGGGATAATAATGTGGGAGTCTATAGTCAGTTTTGGGATAGCAGGTCAAAAGTTGACTGACCCAGATACCCTTAGTGTCTAGACAAGAACTAGACAGGGACTAGACATGAGGTCATGAAGCAGCAGAAGCTAAAGTGCGCACCAAGAGATTTGAAATCAGTTGCGGACTAGACTTTGAATGGACAAGTCACGATTGCTGAGCGCTAATAACTGATGAATGAAAAAGGAGAAACGTATTTGTAATAATGACGTAATTCGACCAGTTCATCTTAAGCAACTCCGGATGGGAAATATAAGTGTATATATTCTTATTAAAATAATAATAAGAAAATTAAGCCAAATTGTTTATCAAGAAAGAAAGAAAGAAAGAAATGCAGTGACACAGAGAAGATAACGTTCGGATAAAGAGCTAGTGAAGAGAAGAAATTGCAGAGAATACAACTTTCGTTTGAAGAAATAAATAAAGAAGATTGCAGATATATTGCAAAGATAATTGTATGCTGAAAATACAACATTTGTTTGAAGAAAGAAGTAAAGAAAGTTGCAGATACATTTATTACAACCGGGCAGTGTTTGAAACCGAGTTTGTGTAAAGAAGAAGAAAGTAAGAAAAGAGAAAAGAGAGAAAAGAAAAGACTGTAAAACAAAAAGAGAAGAAACTGACATAAAGATCAGTTATTATATTCTTGGGCCCGTGTTAGAAAATATACACACTTTCACGAATATTATGTTATTGCAAACACCATTCCACATGTCTAAATAATATTATGTGAATCTTCTGCATTCGTATTCATTCGTATTCGTTCATATCTGTTCGTATTTGTCGTAATTTGTTATTTCGACTAATTTGGTATTCGAACATAAGTTTTGAGATTCAGGTCATTGGACATTCTTACTCATACTTATATTTTTTTATTTATTTAATACTTTGTTCATATATTAAAATTTTTATATCAAAATCATTTCGCTTTGTTGTTCATCCTTAAATTGTTGGTCAGTGCATGTGTTGATAAAGAAGCGGACATGGGAAGGTTACAGTTTGATTATATCAATCGAACAGTACTCTTATTTTTATCTTTGTTTATTATTGTCTATTTGTCATGATCTAGGAGAGATAACTCGTATCTGTCCATAGATGTGGAAAAGTAAATATCCCTGAATTGGCGCGTAATTATATTAATGATTATCGACGAGGAAGGCATATGACAGGTCTCATCCCTTAATTGAGTTAGTTTGATGAGTGTCCTCATGGCCTCTATTGGTGTTCTCTCCTCAGCAAACTCCTTTGTGACCCTTTCTTCTATCTCCCTACAGGTCATATGCAGATCTCCCAATAGTAGCTGCTCCATGAACTATGAGGCCTTCTCTTTTGCGGCATTGCTTGCCACATAGATGGTCTCACAGTCTAAAAGTCTAAAAATGACTTGGGAGTTGTGGACTGACAATAGCCAATCCTTTAATTTCTTGGGGTCCTCTCCAAACGTGAGTACTGAGGTCCTCCCCCAATATCCCTTTCAGGTCAGGGGTGTGTCACTGCTCCCTTACTTCCTCTTCTACCTCAACCCTATCAAGTCTGCCAGGCTACCTTTCGACTATCAAGAGAAACACTGAATCGAAAAGTGTCTTACCTGCTACTTGCTAACTTGTTGCCACTCGTTCTCATCGACTTGCTGTCACTTGTTCTCATTGACTTGCTGCTCACTCTTGTTTTATCACTTGTTCTCGACTTGTCACTCATTCTCGTGATGGGTACATTTTCTTTTTCAGCTCGAGGCTTGCGTTGTTTTTTATTTTGTTTTTTACATTGATTCTCTTTTCTTCTCTTTTAAACTGGCTTCAAGACCACTCATGGCGACTTCAGGATGCTAATACTGGTCAACATGACACCAGATATATCATGATCCCCGGGTGTGTCTGAGCCAATCCTTCCTGAACCTCGACTAATTGGCCCACGCTGTGTTTGTTTAATCTTGGACTGGCCAAAGTAGGACTGCCTGTTATCAACAGGCTAGATCAGTCCAGAATTGCATGGGGATGGCATATTGTTCCTCGCTTCCCAGTAGTCAGTGAACGGATATAGCCAATTCAACATGACGATGACACGGTTCTAGATTTATAATATTTATATATTGATTGCGAATTTATGTACATACTATAAACATTCATTTCTAAGTAACGCACAATCAGTTGGCTGGTATTTTAGTATCACATTATTTGTTTACAAATTTTCTTGAGGGCGTATCTTGTTCTGTTGGTTTGCAGCTCGCCGAATTTGGGCTGACCATGGCCCTAATTCCCTGATTTCATCTTTCACTGCGGTTTTATTAAAAAGGAACAAAACTGGGGTTGTAAAGGTAGCTTTCTTTGGAATCCTTTTAGATCATCTCGCTATTAGATAGCCAATCTTGTTTACAGTAAGGATATCCATTAATTTGTAATGCCTCGACTATTTTATAAAAATTTCTTAAAACTGACAAGGCCAGGTCATTATTTATTTATTTATTTATTTATTTATTTATTTATTTTGTATTGTGGGATGATTGTCGTTCTTTCAGTATCAGAGAAATTATACAAGCCATTTGGAAGTGATACAAGCCATCAACATGCCAACAGTCACAGGAAGGGTCCACCTGAGGGCAATGGTAGTAGTTGTGCGAAGCTGTTTCTTCTAAACCAAGGTCACACCGATGACAGGCAAGTTCAACAAACCCCATCTGAAGGCTATGTTATTGAGAGATAACATGTTTTGAACTGCTGGGTCCCAAGACTAGAAAGAGCACGACTCAGCTGCCAACCACAGAGAGCATCCTTCGCGATTGCCCACCACTAATTTACAGTAGTCTCTGAGGCTGAGAAAAGTCAGTGGACTGCAAGGCTGCTCAACACTCAGAGAAAACTGTTCATTCCACGGCTTACGCCGACACTCATTCCTAGAAATGGGAGGAGTGATCTAACACTCCCCTCCAAATTTGAGTCCTCTCTCAATGTATAGTATAAGAATGTCTACCTCTAGGTGTGTTAGTGACTTGCCAAGTGTGGCATTCCCAGCCTTACATGACATTTGGAATCGACATCTCTGCTGACCTTAGGCTTGCGACCACCTCACAAGAGCGGACAGTAAGCACTCAGTTGCCTTCTTATGGTCCCTACAGAGAAGGAATACAGGCAATCGGTAAAGGACAAGGACACATGCTTCAGTTCTACCCTTCACTGACAATTACCATCAAGGCCAAGTCTGCCTTGACCTCTGACTAATTCTTTTTCAGCTGGAACCTGGACCTGAATCACACTCCAAGAATGCAGATGTATCTCTCAGTCCAACTAAAGTTTCTCTAGAAGAGCAATCACCTTCCAAATTTGTTGCGGTTAATCTTGGCACCTGTGACCTCTGTAGTTTTTTGTTGCTTATTGCTTTCTGTATTTCTGCTTCTTTATTTGTTTTGTTGTAAAAGTGTTGCAATTTTTGTTCTGGTGTTGTTTTTGCAAGATTCATATTGTTGTCATTGTCTGTGAAACTTTGTCTTACCAAACTTTTTGTTGTGTGCTGACATGAGACCCTCATTAATGGCGGAGTCTCCACAGCCACCAGATACAATTTTGTTTACTAAATCTGCATGGACTGCCAATAGACCATAAAAGGATGTGGACTATTAAATGAGAATGTGGGAAAAGTACTGGGAATTAATTAATGGGGCTGCATTATTTTCTATTTACAGGCAGGTTAAGGATGTTGCTTATGTGCTGAGGCCACTATGCCAACTGGAGATTTTATGCCACAGGGAATCCAAGATAGGAAGAAATTTTTCAACATTCCCAATGCACTAACATGCAGAGGAAGAATGATTTTTGTCATAGTGGAAAACCCCACTGATGGCATATGGTGCCACCAGGTACTTGGTGAAAATGTGTCCTGGATGGAACCTGATGCTACAACCAGGTACATCCAATGAAGAAGGACAAGTCCAGCAAGGTTCCCAGTGGTCTCAGTGAATGAAAAGAGGTAATTAAAAGGGATCTAAGCTTGCTACCCTTCCTTCTCTCCAGTAGGATGTTCCACAGTCAAAGTAACAACAAGTGTCAGAAGGTGTGACTACAAGAGTAGAGGCATCAGCAGTTGCCCAAAGACCAACAAAAACAGAACTCAGAGCATCTCAGCAGTCGCAGCAACTAGAGGATCAGTAACAACAACTTGCTAAAGCTGGATCTTTATATGGAAGTGGAGATGCCTTCACCTCAATCCTCCTCATTGAAAAAGAAGTGAGACGAGAAAAAGATGATGAAAAGAGAAAAAAGTATGATCAAAGTTGGGTAGAGAAAGCCAGGGACAGAACAATAACCCATCTGTCCCTGCTTTGCTAGTATAGGCTGTTATTGGGAATAGATGGCGAGAGAGGCTTAAGGATAATATTAGGTATTTCACCTCTGAATATAGCTAATAACTTGCCCTAGATAAGGATAAAAAGGTGAAGACTTGCATAGATAGTCTGTCCTGGAGGGCAGTTAAATCTGTCCACCCGACTCTAAAGGCCATGTCATTAAGAAATAGCATGTTCCAAATCAATTGCCAAGCAAGCAAAAACTCAAGATTACTGAAATATTCTGCCGTTGACGCCTAAGATCAAAATGAGTGCAATTTGTGACCTTGGTTTAGAGAAAACGGCTTTGCACACTCCGCCGACCATATCGCAGCAAAACTGGACCAAGGAGTGCGTGCCGTGCGGTACCCAGACGACACACCGACCAAAAATGAGGATCTACGAAAAGCGGTAACTGATCTGTAACAGCAGCTACAGGACATCCGTATACTCCTCTCCCGCAAACCAAGAGACCCGAAGCCGACAGCCAACAATTGGCGACGGAGGGCACGGAGTACCAGCAGGGATTGGCGAATCGACTCAGAATTATGCTGGTACCACCAAAGATTTGGCACTAGGGCAAAATATTGCTCGGCACCCTGCAAACACAGCTCTAAGTCAAATTCGGGAAACTAAAAAACTGGCTGTTCTGAGCAGCAGAACCCGCCTGTAAAAACACACAAAGCCGCCCTTTTTACGCATGGGACCGACAAAACTACATAAAGTTTTTAGTGGACACAGGCGCAGTAATCAGCGAGATACCCCACAGAGGACAACAAGACCAAAATGCGGCTCTGTATAAGCTCCAGGCAGCAAACGGCTCGGCAATCGAGACGTATGGAACTAAGACACTGACTCTCAACATTGGCATGCGGCGGGATTTTACTTGGACTTTCACCCAGGCAGACGTAAAAACGCCAATACTTGGAGCAGATTTCCTAGACCGCTATGACCTAGCTGTGCACATGAATACGAGGACCTTATCAGACAGCACCACAAACATTTCTGTTAAAGGCACCCTCTCTCGACACAATACCACCGGAATCAGTGTAACAACCTACCACGGACGAGAATATGTCGAAATCTTGAATAGATATCCAGATATCATTCAACCACTCGCGGGCACCGGTCAGGAAAAAACACCAAACACAGCATCATATCAAGACCAGTGGACATTTTCTCACCCACGACGCCTCCCTCCTCTAAACTTGAATACACAAAAAAGGGATTCAACGATATGTTGAAGGACGGATTCATTCGACCTTCCGACAGCCTCGCCCCTACATCTTGTGCCTAAACCTGGAAGCACGGACTTTAGGGTATGCGTCGATTATAGAAGATTGAACGCTACAACCATACCCGATCGCTATCCAGTCCCGCATATACACGATTTCGCCTCAGGGTTACAAGGCACACGCGTCTTTTCAAAAATAGACCTAACGAAGGCTTACCATCAGATCCCCATAGCTCCGGAGGACATCCCAAAGACCGCTGTAACCACTCCCTTTGGTCTTTTCGAATACGTCAAGATGCCTTTTGGTCTGAGGAATGCAGCACAAACCTTCCAACGATTCATTGTTGAGGTACTGCGCGGCCTCACGTATGCATATGCTTACATTGACGACATTCTCATAGCCAGTACGGATGAGAATGTTCACAAACAACATCTAAACGAAGTTTTCTATAGTATAGAACATTATGGACTTCGGCTGAATATCGACAAATGCACTTTCGGGGCATCTGAGGTAAACTTCTTAGGTCATCATATCGACGCAAACGGAATCACACTGTTACCTGAGAAAATCGACGCAATCAAAGATTTTCCCATGCCTACACCCACAAAACAAATCAGGCGATTTGTCGAGATGATAAATTTTTACCACAAGTTCATCTCCGACTGCTCGACAATTCTTTCCCTTCTGACAAACCTCATTGAGCGAAAGAATAAGCAAATTAGACTAGGAGAAGAATCCTTGCAGGCCTTCAAAAAGGCAAAGACAGCATTGAGAAACTTCACTAGACTTTCATTCATCGAGAACGACTCGGAAACTCGGATCTTCCTCACAACAGACGCTTCCGACGTTGGAATAGGAGCGGTAGTGGAGCAGCAAGTAAACATGGAAAGAAAGCAGATAGCTTTCTTCTCAGCTAAACTCTCCGCAGCCCAGAGAAGATATAGCACCTTCTCACGAGAACTCCTGGCTATCTGCCTGTCCATCCGTCATTTCCTACATCTCCTGGAGGGCAGACATTTCACGATCACAAACCGCTGACCAACGCGATGAATGTCAACGCAGACAAATACACATCTCGGGAAACACGTCACCTCGACATCCCTCAGTTTACGACGGACATCAGACATGTAAATGGAAAAAACAATACCATCGCAGACACATTGTCCAAAAGAGATGTCATCTCTTTGGATAACGATATCTTGAGCCAGGAGCTGATAGTCGACGAACAAAAGGGTGATATGACAATGCCCGACCTCATCAAGGAGACTTCATTGAAACTACAGGAATTCCCGTGTCTATTCAGCAATAAAACACTTTTCTGCGACACCACACTAAATACTCCGAGACCATACATTCCTCCATCTCTCAGGAAAACAGTGTTTCTCCATTTCCACAATATATCCCATTCGAGCAAGCGAGCAACCGTCAGGCTTATCGCTGATTGATTTGACATTTCTGCTACCACCGTCTCTAAAGCTATCCTCGAAAACTGGATCACGAACTTTGGCGTACCCCAAGTTCTCACTACAGATCGGGGACCACAATTTCAGTCCTCGCTCTTTTCAGTCCTCGCTCGACACCACACTAAATACTCCGAGACCATACATTCCTCCATCTCTCAGGAAAACAGTGTTTCTCCATTTCCACAATATATCCCATTCGAGCAAGCGAGCAACCGTCAGGCTTATCTTGGCGTACCCCAAGTTCTCACTACAGATCGGGGACCACAATTTCAGTCCTCGCTCTTTTCAGTCCTCGCTCGACACCACACTAAATACTCCGAGACCATACATTCCTCCATCTCTCAGGAAAACAGTGTTTCTCCATTTCCACAATATATCCCATTCGAGCAAGCGAGCAACCGTCAGGCTTATCGCTGATTGATTTGTGTGGCCTAATATGAAACAAGACATCAGGAATTGGATCTCAACCTGCATACCATGCCAAAAGTGCAGAATACAAAGGCACACAAAATCATCAGTTGGAACTTTCACCACCTCCGACGCACGTTTCAGTCACAGCCACGTTGACCTCGTCGGACCTTTACCAATGTGCCAGGGGTAACAATATCTACAATATCATAGAACGTTTCTTGAGGTGGCCAGTAGCTGTGCCGATTAAGGACATTTCTGCTACCACCGTCTCTAAAGCTATCCTCGAAAACTGGATCACGAACTTTGGCGTACCCCAAGTTCTCACTACAGATCGGGGACCACAATTTCAGTCCTCGCTCTTTCGAGAATTCTCTCAACTTCTGGGTGTCAGGCACATTAAAACGACCGCTTACTACCCTTGCGCAAACGGTCTGGTGGAAAGATTCCACCGATCCTTAAAAGCGTCATTATCAACCAAACTCGACATACAGAACTGGGTCGACAACCTCCCCATGACCATGCTCTCTTTTCAGAATACCCTCAAAACCGATTTAGGGTGTTTAACAGCAGAGTTCGTGTTTGGCACGCCTCTCTCCTTACCAGGACAATATTTTCACACTCCGAAGATCTTGTGCACAACCTCACTCAGTTCCTTTGCGCAGGATCTGCGCCACAGAATGGCCAAACTTACATATACTCCCCCACGACAACAAGCCACAAGTTCGTACGTACCACAGAAACTGGATAGCTGCGATTTTGTCTTTGTCAGGAACGACGCTGTTAAAAAATCTCTCACACCCAGCTACCAAGGTCCCTTTAAAGTGTTGAAACGTTCAGAGAAAGTTGTTACAATCATGCGCGGCAAAGAAAAAGACACAGTCTCCATCGACCGACTCAAACCAGCTTTATTAGAGGAAACTCCTGCCGACGCAAACTTACCAATAACGACGGAAGACGAAACAACCACACTAAACGTACGAACGAAATCAGGCAGAAGAGTTCACTTTCCGACCAAATTAAAATCATATATTTTTTTCGTGAATTGATCATGATCAATCCTCTAGGAAGGGGGCCTTATCGCACCTGGCCGGAAGTTACTGCCGGCTATTCAAACGTCTAAAAGCGTCACCACGGAAAACAGAGCGAAGCCATTAATTTCCGGCGACTCAGCGTTTGTGACACGATAACTAGGCGTATATTAAGGTGCTTTGTAAAATATGTATTTTATTATAATAGATTAAAATAGAAAATGGTTAAGAATAGAAAATAGATTAAAAACATGTTTCGTTTAACAAAAGTGAAAAAGAAGAGAAAAAATAAATAAATAAACGCTTTTTCTTTTATGAGGAAAATTGTGGAAGAGAAAAGGGTACTGTTTTAAATCCTACCAGTCTTCCGGTAAATGTTTGACTAAGTGATTTAATGTGATAAGAGATAAAGTTCAGGAAATAGGTTTTTGAATGACCAGGTCAAAGGCTGTCTTTTACTGTATCTTGACCACACATTAAGAATTTTCCGGCGGAAGCTTTATTAAGATAAAAAGATTAAAAAAAAAACTGGAAACCGGATGATTACACATCAAAAGAAGGAAAATTTAAGTACCCTGAAATTTCGGACTTACAGTCGCCAATGCTTATCACCCGGTGGTCTAAAGCATTTCCGGATTCCCGGATTAATTTTGAATAAATACAGGTGATATTTCCGAGCCGAGTCAGTTAGTTGAGTGAGTAGAAACTCCGTTCGTCTTGTTTCGGTCAGTTCGGATTTGATCTCCATTAATTAGAGTTAGAGCTGTGTGTCACATTCGCCTACCCCAACCGAAAAGGCTAACTCTAAACGAAATAAAGCATCGTTTCAACTCATCCAAGTTGTGGAAGTTCGTTCCTTATAGTTTAATCTTGTACCCCCAGCTTGAGGCTCCGACTTTTTCAACAAACTCCGGCAAACATCACAGCGTGGAGAACAGCCGCCGGAGAAATTGTTCGGACCGTCCACAGGGGTGTTACAGCGTTTCCAAAAGTCAAAACATAGAAAAACAACAACAAAACGAAATATAAACACACACAAACACTCGTACCTAAAAAAAAAAACAATGACCTGAACCTAATCTAAGTACATATGGTGTTCAAATAAAACCCATGTATACATTCAAAAGTGAAAGGAAAATTTTAATAGACAAACAAAAAACATTATTAAGTGGGTAACGTTGCTGACCGTGGCTAACAGAAACATGGCTGATTTTTTCCACTTAATCACCATGGCCCCTGGCCGTTCGGCTGGGGTCGAAAATGACCAATGAAGAACAGTTTATACCGGTTTTAGTATTATGCCGTTCAGGTTAACGGAACTTGGCCTTGTGGGAAGATAGCCCACTATAATTCATAAAGTGATTACAAATAAAAGAAAGGCAATTTTGAGTGTAAAATAACATTTATACATATATACATAGCATTTATGTTTTACAATTAAAACAATACTTGGAATAAAGGTCCAACGAAGTTAGAGAGATAATAACGAGATGAAAGAAATAAAAGAATGTTCAAGGAAGATATATCGCTGAAAGGTAAAAGCTTGGTAGTATGATTAATGTTCATTATCAAGTTGCCGTTTCGAAGGTCAGTAGGTCAGCAAGTTGGTTTGTGGAATGTCTTAGAAAAGGTCAGTTAGTACTCTGAGAACAAGGGAGGAAGAAAGAGGCGAACATAGTATCCGCTCGACGTAGGTCAAGGGAGAAACTAATTACACTCTTCTCTGGTCTGTGCCTGTCTGTCTGGGTGGGTGCCTTTTGTCAAGGCTTTTATATTTTTCTTCTGGATCAAAACGCTGGTCGTTTCGAATTTCATCCTTGTATTTGGTTCGAGGCTTCTCATTGGCTGATAAATAAAAATGGTAATTTGATATTTGATTAATTTTTATTTTTCAACCTGAACATCTGCGCGGAGCCACTTGCGCACGACGACTTTTTATTCATTAGCTTTCTGGTCGGCATAGAGCCAACATCCGGTTTGCTCGCTTTTGCTCGGTCGGTGGTATCACCACAGAGTAAATATCCCTTGGCACCGGCCGTCCGGCTGGGGTCCAAAATAACCGAATAAGACCAGTTTAAACCGGTTTTGAACCTATCCACTGCGGTGGATAGGTAATGTTTTGACTAGTACCTGGGCGTACGCGCTCAGGTTCCCCACATTAAAAAAAGACCTTGTTTCACATCTCTCTCAAGTGGGGGAGAAGAGTCCGGCTAGGGTCCGAAATGGCCAAAAATAAGACCGAATAAGACCAGTTTAGACCGATTTTGAACCTATTCGCCGCGTAAGCGATGGGTAGGTAATGTTTTGACCAGTATAACAATATTTTTTGGTACGGAACGGTGATAATTAATTTTATTAATTAATTAATAACCATAACCGGAAAATCTTCTAATTGCTATTATAGATCATAAGAGAACATACTAAGAGAAATTTTCCTTATCCTCCGAATATGAGCAAAGGAAAACGGAGGTGATTAATTTTATTAACTAATTATTAACTATAACTGGAAAATCTTCTAATTACTATTATAACTCAGGAAAATATACCAAAAGTGGAGGAAAACAAAACCGGAAAAAAACAAAAACAAAAGATAACACGTGGTATTTCTCTGTTAGTGTAAACCCGGAAAGAAGAAGAAAGAAAAGAGAAATGGATTTGTTTAATGTCATAAAGTCGATTTCGGCCCACATATAAAGGCTAACAAGTGTTATTCTAAACCTAAAAGTAAGATAGATTCAATTGTTATTTTTTGCCAGCAAAAGAATAGAAAAAGAAGACTAAAGAAAGAAGAAAAAAGAAAGAAAAGACTTAAATTTGTTTCAATGCCACGAGACAGTAGATTTCGATTTCGGCCCACTCAAGAAGGCTAGCAATGGTCAGTCTAAACATAAAGGAAAGATAAATTTAATTGTTATTCTTTTTCTGGATATCGGAGAGGGAGATTTCATTTTGTATCCGATTGTCTCGCTAGCATGAATTGTGAAAAGAATTAAGATAATACTGGTCCTGAATTGTGAAAGGAATTAAGATAACACTGGTCCCGAAGTAATTTAGAGAAAGACATTTTCACTGACACCAGGGTTGAAAATATAGGTGACTCAGAAAATGTATATTAAAAACACAGGTGAAAATTTTTTTTATCTGGGTGACAATGTCAATGGACCCTTGTCAACTTGTTTTGGGCGAAGCCAGTTCAAAAAGGTTAATGCCTATTGTTTTAAGAAAAAAATCCCCGAAATTGTTTCGTGAAAAAGAAAAATTTTGAGAGAGAAAATTCGGTTAAGTCCAGCCCAGAAAGAGGTATGGGAAGATGACGTCATAAGATCGAGAGAAATTCTATTGGTCCTGTAAACAAGCTCCGAAAGGGGGAAACGACCATCAATTGACGTCATGGAAAGCAGAGTAATCCCATTGTGTAAACCACAGAGGCCTGATGCTGGCTAACCAGAGTTAGAGACTGAAGAGAAGTGATTTTACAAAGTTTTTGAGTTGAAGTTTCGAGTTCGAGTTTGAGTTGAGTACCAGTGGGATCGGAGAGAGTCCAAAGACCAGACCAGTAGGATCCAGCGGCGATTCGAGGCAGTTCAGTTTCAGTTCCAGTACAGGCCCAAAGATGTAACGATGAAGATAGGCGCCATGTTGTTGGGCGCCAATCGCAGATCCTGCCGGCCAGCCAGAATTAAAAACAGAGAAGTGATTTTACAGACAAAGTTTTGAGTTGGAGTTGCAGAGATTGACAGAAGTTTTGAGTTCGAGTTGGATTCCAGTTGGATCGGAGAAAGTCCCAAAGATGTAGCGACAAAGATAGGCGCCATGTTGTTGGGCGCCAATCGCAGAGCCTGCCGGCCAGCCAAAGTTAAAGAAAGAAGAGAAGAGATTTTGCAGTCAAAGTTTTGAGTTAAGTTCCAACGGCGGTTCGAGGCAGTTGAAGTTCAGTTCCAGTTACCGGCCTAAAAATGTAACGACGAAAATAGGTCCCATGTTGTTGGGCGCCAACCACAGAGCCTGTCGGCTAACCTGAGTTAAAGACAGAAGAGAATTTCCAGACAAAGATTTTGAGATCGACAACTGAATGCAGTTTCCAGTTGCAGTTGAAATCGGAATGACAGAGATCGACAGAAGAGGCCTGATGCTGGCTAACCAGAGTTAAAGACAGACAAGAAGTGATTTTCCAGACAAAGTTTTTGAGATCGACAAATGAATGCAGTTTCCAGTTGTAGTTGAAGTCGGAGTTTGAAGTCGAAGTCGGAATGACAGAGATCGGCAGAAGAGGCCTGATGCCGGCTAACCAGAGTTAAAGACAGAAGAGAATTTGTAGACAAAGTTTTTGAGTTGAAGCTCGAGTCGGAGCACAGTCCAGTCGGAGTGAAGTTGCAGAGATCGACAACTGAATGCAGTTTTCAGTTGCAGTTGAGTAGTTGCAGCTCGAGTGGCAGAGAGTTTGATTTCCCGGTTCAGAGACATAATGACCAAAGACAGTTCCCAGTCGAAAAAGTAAAGAGACAGAGAGATGATTGCCATGCCGTTGGGTGCCGCCCGTAGAGGAGCCTATCGCCAATCAACCAACCAGAGTTAAGAGACAGACAAGAAGATAATTTGCAGACAAGTCTGAAATTGCTAACTGAAAGAGAATAACCCAGCACTTTGGCAAGTCCCGTAACATGCCGGAAAACAAGCAACAAGCTGGGGTCAGAAATGACTAAATTAAGACCGAATAAGACCAGTTTAGACAGGTTTTGAATCTATACGCTGTGGTGGATAGGTAATGTTTTGACCAGTACTTGAGCGTACGTGCTCAGGTTCCCCCACATTAAAAAAGACCTTGTATCACATCTCTCTCAAGTCGGGGAGAAGAGTAAATATCCCTTGGCTCCAGGGTAGAGCGACGTGCTCTTCCTACCACCTGCGCTTGGCCGAACCTTGTTGCTGACCATAGCAGCAACCGACCCTAGCAGCAGCAGCAGCCACCAGCACCAGCTGGAGTACCAAGTACCAGGCAGAAGCAGCAGGCACCAGCAGGCACACCAAGCACCCGGCACCAGGCAGAAGCACCAGCACCAGCAGGAGCACCAAGCACCAGGTACCAGCCAGAGCACCAGGCACTGGCAGAAGCTGAAGTCCCGGCTACATATGCACGAGTCCTTTTAAGAGCTCTTCAACTACATATGCTACAGTCCTTTTTTAGGACTAACCATTTACATATGCTACAGTCCTTCTAAGGATTAACAGTCTTCAGCAGCAGCCACCAGCAACAGTCCTTCCTGGAACTACCAAGCAGAACCTCTAGCAACCAGCATCCTGTTGTCCTTGATTCGATCGTATTACTTTAACTCCTTGTGGGGTTAACGGCACCTGCTTTGTCGACCCCGCTACACTAGCATTAGCAAGAATGAATATCTGAACATCACAAATGGATGGATGTTTGTGGTATGAACACTATTCTTACCAGAACGTGATTGGGTTCTTTGGGCATCAGCTCAAGACGAAGTTTAAATCTGATAGAAAATGTTTGATATTGACAGATTTCAGTGAAAGGAGAGTAAGTGTAGCAAGCCTGGTGTGTGTGAATAGGGCTGGAGTTGAATTTCTTTCTTAAGTTTCCTTTGTTACAATGGGACAGTTTCCTATGAACCCTTGGGATGACACATGCTGTTGGCAGGGAGAGAAATTCAGAGTTGTGGCACAGCTTTAGAAATTCAGAGACTTGTGCAGCAAATTACTGTATTGGTGATTCTGACTTCATGTCGGCTGCCACTGAATCTCCTGACTCTGAAAAACTCAAAACCCAGCTCCAGAATTTTTGACAAGGTTCCTGATTCAGGAAATGTTAATTTTTCTGCACCAAGAACTATATAAACCAACTGAAGATTAACCCAATGATCTCTTTGTTTATTTTTTGTGTTGTGGAAATATTTCTTCTCTTAATACAGCTTCCGCCACAGCTTATCCAACACTTTAATTACCAATGAGATTTTATCTTTCATTGCTCTGTGATCAAGGTGTGGATCAAAGTGGCCAGCGACCACTTGGACCAATGTTGATATTGACCATATTCTTCTATATGCTGCCTACACCCAATGGTGTAACTATGCTTAGTGGTTTGGTGTTCAGGGTCTTAAGACAATGTAGCCCTGTTGTTAACACATTGTCTTAAGACCCTGAGGACCAAACTGCTAGGTGTGGTTATACCTTCAGGTGTAGGTGGCATATAGAGGAATCAACATTTATCTTTTGATGGAACCTTAGTGTAATGACAGTTTCAAGTGTTTGTTGGATAGGGAGTGTTGCAAAACTTATAAAAAAATCAGTCGGCAAAATTACCATTAGGAGGGGAACTGCAGGAGAACCATTGACAATGTCCAGAAAATATTTTCTATCAGTTTAAAACTAAAGTTTAAAGCACTATACAAAGCATTTGCTTTCTTTCTGTAAAATAAAGGTCTAAATTTTGTAATCATTAGTGCCATACTTTTGACAAGTTGAAAATTATATAATTTCACAAAATTTTCAAAAATAAAATATATCTATTACAAAAGGTATTGATATTAATTGTGAAAAGATTTTTATTTAATTCCACATCCCAAAATTAGTACAGTTTTGAAATATTAGGCATGTACCTCCAGTGGATACATTTTTAGGGAAAGTTCAGTAGTATACTTTTGACCTGCTTTTGCACTACTGCCACACTGCATTCCTGGCTGTATCACGATACATGTTTGGGCAATCATGTCTTGAAAGAGACATGACTAACTGGACAGAAGATTTTCCTGCAGTAGGTTGCCATTACTTTCTGCAGTAAACCAGTTACCAACCAAGGCTATTGAACCCAATCTGTGCTGCTATTTAACCCTTAGTTGGAGGGAGAAGCGATGGATTCATACCTTTCCCAAGGGTATTTGCGCGTATGTGAATGCAACGAGTTCAACTAGTGTTTGAACTCGGCTCTGCAATTTCTCATTCTGAGCCGATATCTACTGCACCACAACGCACATCCTGGCTGTATATGTGGTGTAAATATATATTTTTTTAAAATTTTTTCTTATTTAGGTACTATTTTAAAAAAAATTAGCTTTATCTCTGTTGTGATATAGGAAAAAGTTGCAAGGCATTAACTGTTAAAATTGACTTTTTGTCCAATTGTACGAGACAACATTTTTTTATGAGCTTTGGGTGGTCATGAACTACCAAGATAAATTTTATATCATTTTTTAAGCTTTGTCAAGATCTCTATACCTGTATTAAAGGTTTTTAGATATAGTGAAAATAAAATTTCAGTTTTGAATACCAATTGCTATTTGAAGTATGCACTTTTTGTTTATTATAATTTTTGGTTATTATTACTTATTATATCTCTACTCTTCAGGTATGTATTTTGTATATACTCAGTAACCTTGGGATTCCAAATCAAACTTTTTTTAATTCAGTCCAATGGGGTTTATTCTTCATATTCTGCTTTTCATGTTTATGGGATATTTCCTAATACACACCAATCATAATTGTGTTGTGTGTTTTTTTTTTTGCGCATGTTGCTTTTGCATTTCTTCTACTGAACCTGAGGAACCAAACATGTTTTAGTCAATGCTTTAATCTCTCAAACCATCATGACTTGATGAATTAAATTATTATCAAAATAATAGCGGAAGTGTTGTGAATATAAAAACCAAGATTTAGCATACTGTTTTGAATATCAAAGCATTGCTCTTTGAGGAAAAGAAAGTGCTGTTGTGATTTAACAGCAATTTTTAAGTGATTACACTGGCCTGCATTGAAAACATTTTTTCCAAAGGTCAAAGGTTTATCAAGTGATAGATGATCACCATTTTATACTGAATTTAAAAATATTATTCATTGTGTTTGGTTAATTCTGGTTTTTAAGATGTACTTGAATACTTCACAAGTTGTACACAATAATAACACTTATTCAAAAGCCTGTGGACTCTACTTGCCACAGCTGATCGTGGGTGCCTGATGTTTAGTACAGCATATAATGTTGTATGTGTACCTTACTACAGTGTACCAACCTACTCACTAACACTCACATACCTAGGGGGTATCCCTCAGCTTAAAATGATTTTAATGTACTGTGTCAACAATGAGCTAAGTGCTGATTTATTTTTTTCCCTTTTCAGCTTGACATTTGTATTCCTGTCAGAATGGATTGCGAGTGTAACAATAATCCAGACAGGTTTTGTTTTATCTACAGTAATGTGGTTCTTCCTATACATCAAGCAAAAATCACTATCACAATTACTTTGATGTCAAACTAGGGGATCAGAATAAGCCACTTGCTCTCCACATTTGCGGTAAAATGTGTAGAGAACTTGAGGGGTTGGAAGAATGGTAAAAGAAAGAGTATGGCATTTCCCATTCCAATGGTCTGGAGGGGAGGGAAGGAAAAGATCACATTATGAACTGCTATTTGTGCATGATAAATCTAAAACAAATAAATTGCAAGAACAAGCACTAAGTCCAATACTCCAATGTTCCTTCCGCCATAAAACCAATCTCTCATGGTCCAGACCTTGTAGTGGCCTCAGTTATGGCAGGTACAAGGCCACTTAAAAACATAGCCAACAATCCCCATATTTGAAAATATTAGAAGGTTGAAAGAATAAAAGTGTTTTGTTTGTAAAATAAGTAGAATTTTATTAACTGAACAGAAAAACAAATTTGTTAGAAGAAAATGTTCAAATAGAAAATGTACGTAGTTAATTAATTTGTAAGAGTTAAATGTTCAAAGAGAAAATGTACATCGTTAAATGTTCCAGAGAAATAGTAATAAGTTGCAGAATGTATGTAAAAAAATTAACAGGCTACTTTCCTTTATTATTGCAGGTGAGAAAGGGAAAAGGAAGGTGAAGCAATAAAGCAAATTGTACTTTTTAGTAGTGAGTTGAAGATATCTTGTTGTTATTTCTTTAACAGCGAGTGACTGAAGATGAAGAAAGGAAAGTTGGAAGGAGAGGAAGAACGAATGTATGTCAATGAGACATGACAGGGTTGGCATCTTTAAATTTCTTCCTTACATTGTGATGAGGTCCTTATCAGATCTCTGCTCCCATCGAACTGTGTTTGGCCAGTTAAGAGACGTGGATAAGTAGTTAAATCTAGTCACGTGGTTGGATACAACTGCAAATCCATTTTTTTAGGTGTTAAGAAAATTTAACCGGGGTCATGTTCAATTTGCTATTTCCTATCCAATCAGAATCTAGAATCTAAATTTTCATACTGGCTTGTAAAATTTGCCTTGGTCTGGTTTTTCCAAAATGTTTTCAGTCATTCAGATCCAATTTTTGCATGTGTGCAATTTTACTTTTTGCATTTCAGTTACTTGTTGAATAGGATTTGTATCCTATAACCTTCCTCTTCCTGAGCCAGATGGTAACATAATATAACTTTGATTCTGAACATAGCGACACGTCTGTTGTAGCTGGGGATGACATATATATACAAGTGACTTGATGACCAGCTACTACTAGGTATCACAAACTGGCTGGTTTAGGGTGCGAAAACTGGTAAATATCGTGAAATTCGCTTCAATTTCAATATCTCACTTATTTTTTGGGTTATTTTGATAAAATTTTGATGTAAACAATATTTAATCTTTTCTCGTTATAATGATACAGATCTTTCTCTTTTTGTGTTGATAGTTTTTTTTTTTTGCAGGCCACTTTAAATTTAGGTCACCATTTTCTGGTGATGACTGCTTTATTTTTTACGTGAAAAAAAGTTGATGTTTTTTGAATTTCGTGTTTCATACCACATGTGCTCATAATTATATGGTTCTCTCCATTTTATTTTGTGTTAATTCGTGTTCGCCTGTATTTAATCATATTTGTTGATATTTTTTGTAAATTGTTATTTCGACTAAGTTGGATATCCGAATATAAGTTTTGAGATTCAGGTCATTGGACACTCTTATTCATACTCATATATATTTTTTCTATTTTAATATTTTAAAATATTAAAACTTATTAAAACTTTATATAAAATATGATTTTGCCTTGTCGTTCATACTTGAATTGTTGGTCAGCGCATGTGTTGATATTGAAGCAGACCTGGGAAGATTACAGTTGAGGCAGGCATATGACTAAGCTTTTTGTTGATTGGTCCGATATAGCCAATCAAAGCAAAGGTAAGTAAGCAATCTTTTTACCACCAATTTGTTAGGTTGTTTAAACCATTATATAAACATTTTGCCACGAAAAATTACTCAGTTGCAGCAAGACATTCATCATGTCAAAAACATGGCAAAAGCACGAAGATTCATAACACCTGTTATGAGGATGCTTTTATATATAAAAATAATAATGTCTAAAAAGTTGTTGTAAAGGACTCTATTGAGTTCTACTTGTTGTTACAAAAAAGTTTTAATTCAGAAAGTGGTTGTAAAAATAAGGAAGTCAAAAATAGAACGTTTAGAAGGTACTAGAATGATTGAGAATGTTCCAGTAAAATCAAGAGAATTCGAAAGGTTCTAGAAATATGCAAATTATTTGTTAACCCCTATAAAAATAGGTTTTGGGCATGGAGTACTTAGTTGATAGCAGGATGGGTTGACCTCTACAGCTCCGGTTATGATTCAGGATGTATATCCAGCCGAAAGAATCTCTAATTCAACGACAAAAAATAAAACTTGAAACAGTTGATAAAAGGATGTGCTGACCTCATCAGCACTGGTTTCGATTCAAGGAAGTATATCCAGCCAAAAGAATCTCTAAGTCAAAGCAATTCTGCACCTTGTAGGGGCCTCGATGATGTTTATCAAATTGGCCTTGTGCCAAACACAACTGAAGTCCCCACATTTTGAAATATCAGAAGGTTGAAGGTTAGATGTTGGAACATGGAAGAATAAAATATTTCGTTTTGTATGTTAAAATAAATTTTTTTTAACTAAACAGAATAACAAATTTGTAAGAAGTAAAATGCTCAAATAGAAAATGTACATAGTTAATTTATAAGAATTAAATGTTCAAAGAACATTTTGTACGTAGTTAAATATTCCAGAGAAATAGTAGTAATGAGTTAAATGTTCAGAATTTTAGTTGCAAGTAGCGAATGTGTTTATTAAAGTCTGTGTTCCGTTCCCCTTTTTTATGGCCTGCAAGAAAGTGAAAAGGAAGGTGAAGCAATAAAAGAAATTCTACTTATCGAACATTAAGTTTTAGGAGTCAGTTAAAGTATCTTGTTGTTGTCATCTTTGTTAACTGCGAGAATGTTGAGGATAGAGAAGAAGAGGTAAAAGAAATTAGCACAAGAAGAAGGAATGTGTGATGCAACCTTATGTCCTGGTCAGACTTGAATTTTCCTTTCTTACATTTTAGCATGCTCTCTCTCTCTCTGTTCCCATTTGACTGTTTGGCTGGTCAAAAGATATGAATAAGTACTCAGAAGGTCATGTGTTTGGATCAAACTACATACCTGTTTTTTAGGTGTTAAGAAAATTTGACTGGCGTCATAGTTCAATTTGCAATTTCATATCCAATCAGAATCTAAAAGCTTAATTTTCACACCGACTTGTGAAATTTGCCTTGGTCTGGGTTTTTCCAAAATGTTTTCAGTCATTCTGATCAATTTTTGCGGGTGTGCAATATTACTTTTTGCATTTCATTTAAATGTTGGATGATATAGGATTTGTATCCTATAAGTTCCAACATTACTTAACGAAGAATAATATCAAGTTTATAGGATACAAATCCTATATCATTCCAAGAAATAACGAAAACAAAAAAAGTAGATTTTCCCACTCACAGAATTGGATCAGAATGACTGAAAACATTTTGCAGTTGGAGTTGACCATGTGACCTGATTTCACTACTTATACACGTGTTTTGATTGGCTAAATCAGTTTGATGGGAGCAGGGATCTGATAAGGACATCACCACAATGTAAGAAAGAAATTTCAAGATGCCAAACCTGACATGTCTTGTCAACATACATTCGTTCTTCCTCTCTTTCCAATTTTCCTTTCTTCGTCTTCACTCACTTACCATCAAGGAAACAACAGCAAGACATTTTCAACTGATTTCAAAATAATTTAATGCCAACAAGTACCATTTACTTTCCTTTTCACTTTCTTGTCGGCCATAAAAAAAGAAAGGAACACAGATTTCATTACTATCCTGTTAATCTTTGCATACACACAATATGAACTGCTAGTTACAACTACAAACTTTTGATACCTTTAACTATGTACTACACTTTCTCTTTGAACATTTACATAGCTAAGAATTTCACTTTTTTTAAACTGATGTTATTCTGTTCAGTTAATAAAATTCCGCTTATTTTACAAATAACAAATCACTTTTGTTTTTCAGCCTTTTAATATTTTAAATTGTGGGGACTTCAGTTGTGTTTGGCACAAGGCCAATTTTATAAACCTAACCCAGGCCCTTACAAGTTCAATAAGATGATCATGTAGATAAATCAATTTGTCATCCAATTACAGTGAAAAGCATTTATCCTCAACAACAACAAAAAATAAATAAATAAAAAACTGGCACAAGAGAATAAATTAAAATATAAAAGAAAGGAAAGAAGGCCCCAAGAACTGCAACAGTTTTTGACTTCATCCTTCCAAAAACAAGTTTCCCAAGGCAAATCTTCAGACAAATCAGCCACTACTGAATAACCATTTGCTTCACAAGTGAAGGCACTAGAAGAAGTCCTTGCAAAACCCAATATCCAAGAAATAAATACAGAAAATGAAAGGCAAAAGAAGGAAAAAGAGTGTCAAGCTGTTGCTGAAAAACAGAGAATCATCAAATGTGAATTCTAGCATGGTATTCCTGTAAATTCTGTTAAAGATATTCAACTGGTTTCATGAATTGGCTTTGTTACGGACATAGATAGCTACACACACACCTACACACATATATTGAGATTGGTCTCCGTGTGGTAACAAGGAAATGATCAGGTGGAAGCCTAGAGTCAGTTTTGGAATAGCAGGTCAAGGTTGGTTGACCCAGTTACCCTTAGTAACAAATGTCTATTCAGAAAATAGATAGAAGCTAAACATGGAGGTTGCAAAACAGCAGAAGCCAGGATTCGCGCCAAAAATCAAAAAAGCAAGATTTTGAAGTGAGTTGCAGATTGAATTTTGAACGAACAAGTCATATTTGCTGGGTGCTGAAAATGATGAATGAAGGGAAAACACATTTGAGATAATAGCGTAATTTGACCAATTCATCTTAAGCAATTCCAGATAAAAAAACAAACTCATAAAATTCTTATTCGGTAAAACAAGAAGACGAGGCTGAATTGTTGCTTATCAAGAAAAGGAAGAAAGATAGCAACGAAGATAAAGAAGAATTTGTAATATTATTCGTGCGCTGATTCCTGTTTGTTCAGAGAAGAGAAAGAAAGCGAAGTCAAGCTGTTTATTGAGAAAAGAAAAGAAAGAGAGATAGCAACGGTGAACAGTCAACATATAAAGGGAAGAGATTTTGAAGCAGAATTGTCTGAATACAGAAAATACGACACAGGTCTAAATAAAAGAATAAAGAAGAATGCAGATATTTCAGAATATTTGTATGCTAAAAATACGAGTCAACTGAAAGAAAATAGAGACAGTCGTAACTACATATATTTCAAGTGGACTGTGTTTGAGTCCAAAGCTGTATAAAGAAAGCGGAGGAAGAGAGAAAAAGAAAAGACAAGACAGTAAGAGAGAAGGAACTGATATAAAGATAAGTTATTATATTCTTAGACCCATGTTAGAACATGCATACACTTCCATGAATATTATGTTACTATATACACCATACCACGTGTTATTAATCATATGGTTTTCCCCATTTTTATTTTGTGTTAATATCTTGCATTCATATTTGCCTGCATTCATTCATATTTGTTGATATGTGTTGTAAATTGTTATTTCGATTACGTTAAGTATCCGAATATAAGTTTTAAGATTCAGGTCATTGGACATTGTTTCATACTTAATTTTTTTTACTTTTAATATTTCATTACTTATTAAAATTTCTATATTAAAATCATCTCGTCTTGTCGTTCATCCTTGATTGTTGGTCAGCGCATGGATCAATATTGAAGCAGACCTGGGAAAGACTGCCATTCGATTAACAGCAATCTTATTTTATTTTTTATTTATCATTGTCCATTTGTCATGATCTAGGACAGGTAGCCCGTATCTGTCTATAGATGTGAAAATATAAATATTCCCGAATCAACGTGTAATCATCTTGATAGTTATTGTCGAGGCAGGCATATGACAGCTTAGAAACACTGAAAGACCAACTGAGATATCTCAAGGTTGTCTTAGGTATCAAGATCAATACAAGTGGAAATAAAGTTCAGCTGGAAGTTGCTCTCTGTGATTACAACAAGAATAAAACCAGTTGATTCATCTTCACATCTGAAACAATAAAACAAGTAATTCAGTGAATCTGCCCAGCAGTTGTGATGAAGAACCAGCTCAAGTTATTTTCACTTACAAGGACAAGGATTATGACACCAACTTTTACACTAGCCAGGTTATTGATGTTAAATCTCCATCTAGTACTGTAATGAAATTTTTAGCCCCAACTAAAGGTAGAAATGATTATTTTCAATGGCCTTTGTAAATGATATTGCACAGGTGGAGTTAACATTTGTGTATAAATGGGATTTTTGATGTAATGCCAATGATGGCAGGATTTGGAATGTTCTGAATATAGATATATAGCAGAAATAGCAGAAGCCTATAAAAAATTTTGACTGCAAATCACGAAGGAGGGAGGACTGCAGGGGGACCATTAAATCTGCCTAGAAAACATGTTCTGCCAGTTAAAGATATTTTTTTGCTCATTTCACATTTTGAAGTTTAAAGCTTTACAATAAAAACTTGAAAAAAAAATGTATGCTTTTGTATCACAAATTTCTAAATTTTGTTGTCTGGCCTTTTCATCAAGTGTGTCCATTATGACAAAAAGTTTTGATATTACAGAGAAGACAAACATTTTTTTGAATTTGTCATCCAAAAATTTGTAAAGTTGCAAAGTTTCAAGCTTGTACCACCAATGGATAAGTTTAATGATGTATACTTTGATTCTTTTTTTTAAACCCTTTTTTGCTCTATTGTCAAATTGTGTTTCTGTCTGTTTTTACATGGGCCAAACAAGAGTCTTTTTATTGATTTACTATCAAAAGAAAACTTTAGCTTGATCTCTAATGTGCTATGAATCATATGAAGAAGATTCAATGAAATGAAACTTATATGAACAGTCAGATTTCCCTTTTGTGTCATTTTTGCACTTTTTTTGGGGTGGGGTAATGAGATTAATTTGTTTGCTTTTGGGGTTTGCCTATAAGTAGTCAAAAATTGTTGAAGTAACTCTTCCATCTCCTCTCTCCACCCTTGATTTTTTCAAAATTCTTTTAAAAGTATCTACAAATTTTTCTGCACATCCATTTTATCTTGGGTGGTACAGTGGCATTATTACATGTTCAACAGTCTATTCTCTGCAAAATTCCTTGAATTCAACTGCCATAAAAGGTATACCACTATCTTTTACCATTGTGTCCAGAATTCCAAATTTGGCAAACGGTTTTTGTAATATTTTAATGGTACTTCTGATTGTTGCTTTGTTACATCTTATTGCCTCAGACTATTTAGAAAAACTATCTACTATTACTAAATAATACCAGCCATTCGTTGGTACTGTACAACCCATGTGTAACCTGGACCATGACAGTTTTGTTTGGGGTCAAGATTGAATTTTTACCAGTGGTGATTTAGCTGTCAACACACAATCTTGGCAAGACTTCACTAGATCTTTGACATCCATGCACTTCCAGTATATGTAACTTCACATCAATGTTTGCATGTGAGATATCCCAAGTTGTCCACTGTGGAAGTTTCAACATTTGTTTTTGCATAGTTTATGGTATCACTACTTGTTCTGCATATATTAAACATCTGTCACATAATGACTTTTCTTCACCACCAAACATTTTTAATTCATTTGTTTTTCTTTTTTTTTCAACCACTCCTCAGATATTCTCTCATTTTTATAATACTGTTCTCTTTTTAGGATTCACTTTTAATATCCTCTTTTGTAATTGATAATGCCTTTATTTTATTCTATAGAGTATATTTTCAGTATTTACATTATTCAGACTATTGTCCTCATCGTTGTTGCCATTTGTATGACATTTTGGCTGTTGTATGCTCCGGCCTTCTTCAGGTGCTAGAAATTGCGAACTTAACCCTTTATTACAATCACTGGGGTATATCATCGTCATTCTTTGTGTAAAGCCTCAATTGGAAGTCATGAGTTATCTCCCTCTAACCCTGCAAGTTACTTGTTCACTACTGCTGTAGCCTATTGAACTCGTGTATTATTACTGCTCTGATAGCGTATTCAATAGCATCAATAGCAGCTCTTATTATTTCCAATGAATGGTCAAAATATGCCAGCACAAGTTCAGAAGTTAGTATTTAAAACTTTTTTTAAATGCCTTCTGGCAATCAGCTAACTAATTCCATTATTTTTCCTGCAGTCATGAATAAATCTTCTATTCAAATTATTTTTTCTTTTTTAGGTCGTGAGAATTACTTTAACAAAATCTATTCCTTTAGCACAGTTATTATTCTTTATTTTTTCATCGGCAGAAATCTTTGTGTCCAAGCTTCTCACAACAGAAACATTTTTTGTTTGGAACAGCAATTTCAATTTTTCCAGAAATTTATTCCTCCACTACCATGACATGAGTTCAGTGCAGTAGTATTTTTTGACATATTTTTTGTTGCTTTGACCCTTATTTTCATTTCTTTCAATTTTGTTTTTCTGACATGTGTCATGTTTTAAATTTATTAACTTTTGACCCTCCTCAGCCAACATCTGTAAATTTATCCCTGGGTCCTATTCAAGATTTGCTAACATTCTGATTCTTATTTTATTATCTTTGTGTACCTTTTCTTGCATAACATTCACAGTCCCTTTATGTAGACTTGTGCAGCATGTCTTTCTTTTCTTTGTTTTTGTTCAGCTGCAACAATAAAACTTCAATCTGAATTTGTCTGTTATATTGATATATTGTGAATGATGCTGGATTTTTGCAAATATCACACAGTACCTTGTAGTGCTAAAGTTGTGTGATTATTTTAGTGATGAGCATCAGTAAAAACCAATTTTTTTCTCTTTATCTTAGGAAATGTCATATCTTGATCTATTTAAAAAAATTATTTTGTTTCAAAGACTAACCAGCCTTTAGAAAGATAATTAAAATCAGAAATCTTATGCTGTTAAATATACATTGTTTTACAAAACTACAAGGAATATAATTTTGTTAAAAAAGAAGTTTGAATTAAATGGTGACTTATGCAAACTTTTTTTTCATTATAATTTAAAAAAAAAAAAAGATCTCCACTCTTGTGCATACTCAATATAATTTAGTAAAATGAAAATTTAAATTTATTTTGCATCATTTAGAAACATGAAATTGATATTATTCAGTTTACATATTTTATTGCCAAATGCCACATATCTCAATTAAAAATAGCCATAACTTTGTTGCTCTGTGATGTTGGTAAATCCTAGTCAGAAACTACTTTTCAATAGAAATCTTCTTTTGTAGTGAGTAAGAAATTTATAAACAGTATTTTGAAGGGTAAGGTTTTGTTTTTCAGATGAAAAAAAAACCCCACTAAAGTTGAATGCAAGACAAATGCAAGAAAATGAAAAATGTGTAGTTTCAAACTGGAAAAAATCCTTTATAAATTTTCAAATGAATAATGAATTGAATTTTTTCCAAGTAAAAGACAATAGGGGCAAAAGCAGCAAAACACCCAGTTGTAATTACAGTATAGAATGTAGTGCTGACTCTTCCCTACTCAGCATATGTTCATGTATCCCTTGAAAAACCATGCACATGCAAAGCTGTTATGTCTTTGTAACGAAAATAACACAATCAAGAAATATAATGTTGCTTGAAGTATACATGGTCTTGCTGAAATCTGTAGTACTATATATAATTTGCTTATGGCTAGCACTCTTGTATGAGTTTAACAGTCTACTATATGAGGATTCTTGACATAAGCATTATAGTGGGTTATCCATTCTTTTCCTGTTTATAGTGGGAGTCTGTTCTAGAGAGGGTAGTTGTGTATTGTTGAAGATTGACAGAATTTGGCCTTGTTGTAGATAGCCCACTATAAGTCATAAAATGATTATAAGTCAAGAAAAGCAAATTGAGTTGAAAAATAACATTTTATATATACACATATCAATTAAGGTTTTTACAATTAGAGTAATACTTAGATCCAACGGATGTTAAAATGCTCATGGCAATAAAATGCTGAAAAGAGAATTAATGATTAGGAATGTGGGAGCATTGTAAGTAAGGAATGTCTTTGATGTATTCACTCCTTAGGTCAGTAAGTAGTTTTGAGACAAGGAAAAGGTAAAGAGGTAAGGGAGGTGAACATAGTAAGCCACTTGACTTTGGTCAAGTGGGGTACTAATTACACTCCTCTTTCTCTAGTCAGTCCATGTGTGTCGGCCTGCGTCGGTCTGTCTGTCTGGGTGCTTTCTGTATTGGCTTTTTATTTTGACTTTTTGGATCGCAGGTGATCATTTGGGAATTCATATCTGTATTTGATTCTGGGCTTCCCATTGGCCAATAAATAAAATTTACGTAGGCTCACAAACTGGAAATTTAATATTAATTTTTATTTTTTAACCGGAACATCTGCGCGAGGCGAGCTGCGCATTGACGACTTTTGGTCATTTGCTTTTTGGTTGTGAAGGCGTGAACATCCGGTCCATTGCTTTTGCTCGGTCGATATCACCACAGCATTATACTATTTGGTTGAGTTGCTCTCTTGTAACTCTCTACTATGACAATTCTCAGTGTCAGTTATATCGTTTGGTCGACTCCATGTCACACTCTGGAGAGGTGTGGACATCTCCACAACACCCCCTTTTTTTTACTTGATACTTTTTCTGACATGGGTCTATTTTGAATGTTTCAGTTGAATAACGCTTTTGCTTACCCTTTCTTTGTATAGTAGTATTCGTTTTAGGGATACTTCAAAGTTATCGTAAAGTATATCCATTGGTAAATGAAACTGTACCGATTGCTCAATATGTGCATATCTAGACCTCAATTTATTTATATTTCTTTTATATAAGAATCGTCTAACAATGTACATCATATTACAAATGTGTTGAATTATTTTTCCTTCCTGCCAATCTTCCTTTCCAACCTTAAAGTTTTTAAAGAAAACTTTATCTCCAATCTTAAATGATCTAAAAGTTTGAAATTTAAAAATTTTCTTTTCATTTTCAGGCAGTAATGTGTTGAAAATAGATCTCACTTTCTTAGTAAACAAGACATCTGCAGGTGATGTCATTTGATCAGGCTTTTTGTTGCACTGTATCTTCTGCTTCCAAGCCTTTAGTTTTTCTTCATGATCTTTTGAAGGTGTCAACAAACTGCTCAGGTTGACCATTTGATCTTGGATAAAAAAAATGGCATTGTCAAATGTTCAACCACATAGCTTTTGCAGAAATTTTAAAATTCACTAGAAGTTGTTGCAGAGTTAAATTTATATTTATCAGAAGGAGTTTTAAGTTGGCTTCGTGAAAATAATCCCACAAACATTTAATTTTTCGTTTGGAAGGCACAAGGACATCGATTGAATAAACAAGCATAAATCAAAAAGATCCTTTTAACAATAACAAAGATTTTATATACAGATATACATGAAACATTGGACAAATATTTTAGGGAAAATTTTGTTTTATATTGCAATGGCAAAATCTAAACGTATTTATAAATGGAACATTGTCTCTGTGTGTGTGTGTGTCCCTTACCTATAGACTCCAAAATGGCTGAACCGATTTTCTTGAAAATTTACAGTTATACTATAAGTGTCTGCGAGTGTTCTTAGCTAGGTTTTGTGTCGAGGTACCCCCGATAAATATCAAAAATCGATAATCGAAAAAATCTGCTTATAGAAGGAGTAGTCTGATTTTAATCAAATTTGATACACTCATAGACAAAGACATAAGAAACAATATTCAGAAGTTTCAAGGTTGCAGTTCTTACAATAATGCAGAAAATTTGATATCAATACCAGGAAATCAAAATTTGACTTACATCCATTCATTTTTCTTTCAGTCTATGGTTTCGCTTTAACTGGAAACAACTACTGCTTTTTAGTCTTTCGTGCCAACGTCCAAAGAGTCTGAGCTCCAGGACCATGGATTAGTTTTAAAGCTTTCATTACACCCAAGCAACGCCAGGCTATACTGCTAGTTGGTTCATAAAAACAAGTTTGTCTGAAAGTGTTGAATAATGAAAATGAATTACAAAGTTCTGAATCAAGAATTCTAGTCATCAAATGAATGTTTGTTGTGTATATTTGTTGTTGGCATAATAGTTCAATAATATTCAACTGTCTTTCAACAAATGTCTTTCCAGAATGAAGCAACGCATAGCATGCTCTAAATTCGGTGCTAAAGACTACTGGTGACTCTGTAAAAGAGTACTTAACAAGAGCAAGTCCACAATACCCCCGCTAATCAACAAATTTGAGGTCTTCACATCCCCAGCAGATAAGGCTGAATGCTTTGCCCGCAGATTCTCGAACAATTCGTGTCTGGACTCATCTGGAGTTTTTACACCCGACTTCTCACCTAGAACTGAGGCACAACTGAATGATGTCCACATTACCCCTTTGCTTGTCTCTAAGATAATCTTAAAACTTGACCCTCACAAAGCGAGCGGTGGTGACGGAATCCCGACCATAGTCTTAAAGAAATGTGCCCCTGAACTCTCATCTGTCCTTTCTAAGCTCTACAACCTCTGCCTATCTGCTTCCTGCCTGTTGGAAATCTTCCTCTGTAGTTCCTATATTTAAAAACACTGGAGAACCCTCTGACCCTGCAAATTACCGCCCTATCTGCCTTCTTCCGATCTTTGGCAAAGTTTTCGAAGCCATTATCAATGCTGAGGTGGTTCAACATCTCACAGCACACAGGCTCCTCTCGGACAAGCAATATGGTTTCCGCTTCACCAGGTCTACTGCTGATATGCTAACGACCATCACCGAGTACATATACCAGGCACTCGACAGGAATGGTGAAGCCCGAACCGTTGCATTGGATATATCTAAGGCGTTCGACAGAGTTTGGCATGCTGGCCTTCTATGTAAACTGCAGAGCTGTGGTATAACTGGACATTTGTTTCAACTAATCCAGTCATTCCTCTCTAACCGCACAATGAAGGTGGTATTAAACGGACATGCCTCCCAGAACTACCATACAAACGCAGGTGTCCGCCAAGGCTCCATCTTAGGTCCTACACTCTTCCTGATATACATTAATGATCTCCCTGATTTCATAAGAGCCCAAGTAGGTTTGTATGCCGATGATACCACAATTTACTCTCGCCTTCTACAAAAATCTGGTGTAGGCGTCAAAGCTAACCTCGTAGCCGAGATTGAAAAAGACCTCCAATCCATAGTGGACTGGGGTAAGAAATGGCTAGTAAATTTTAATGCTTCTAAAACAAAGCTACTCTCAATTAACCATCATCGACAATCTCACCTACCTCCCATTAGCATGGACCAGGCTTGCCTCCTAGAGAGTAAAACACTACGCCTCCTTGGTCTCACAGTTTCAGTGGACCTCAAATGGAATGACTATATTGAATCCATTGCTAAATCTGCTGCTATGAAAGTCGGTTCTCTGTGTAGGGCCCAGAAGTTTTTTATGTCTAAATCTATCCTGCACATATATAAATCTACCATCCGCCCGTGCATTGAATACTGCTGCCATATCTGGTCGGGTGCCCCTGCTATTCTCCTCGATAAGGTTCAGAGGAGGGTCTGTAATGTGATAGATACCGACTTGGCAGACCGCCTGCAGTCTCTCTCCCACCGGCGCAATGTGGCTTCCCTGTGTCTCTTCTATAAATACTTTCATGGCTTCTGCTCCGATGAACTTAGATCACTGGTACCCCCTAAATACGAATTTGCACGAGATACTAGATTAGCAACTAGATCCCACCCTTTTACAGTGAAACCGATAAAATGCAACCGCAACTTCTACTCCAACAGTTTCTTTCCTCCACTTCCCGACTGTGGACACAGTCGGGAAGTGGAGGAATTCCCTTCCACAGTTGTTGCTTCCCTGACGGCTACAATCTCCAGGAGTTTAAATGTAAGGTCAATAGACACCTCCTAACACACTAACCTGCTCCCATTCTATCAAACACTCTTCCCATCTGCCCAACCCTCATCCTCGGTATCCTTACTCATCTGTCACCTTCCTCCTGACATTCTCTATGTCTAACCATTCCTTCTCTTTACGTTCCCCTATGTAGCCCCATGCACAATAGTGGCAGTGGAATGCCTTGCTTGGGGTGAAATGATTAAAAAAAAATATCTTGTAAATAAAGGATTTAAATATTAAAAGTTATCTACCTTTAGTTGTAGCTGGTAGCTGAAATAAAATATTTCCCTTTTTAGTTGTAAATAAGCTGAAAGGCAAAGCTGATTTCAATTTTCTTAGATGTTGATGTATGAAATTATGTTTGGTGGAAAAATATTAATGTGCTGGTCTGTTTGTGTTGAAACTTCAAATATTGAATTTTGTTGAAAGTTTAAGTCAGTGTTAAAAAATATTTTTAAATTTCATATTAAGGTTTAGTGATGATTGAGTGAGAAAAGGTTTGTTCTTGCATCAATATGACAAACAGTATTCTTGATGTTTCAAATTGTTCAGAAAGGTTCATAAAGCCTACATTTTCTAACGTCAAGTTTCTCACTAAAGATTTAGCTTTGTGCTAAAGAATTTATACACTTTTTATGTCATGTGATGGGCTCCACACAATTTTAGTGCAATTTTAGACCTAAATATGTGTGAAGGCGTTTTTTAAATATTCAGAAATATTAGTCAATCAACGCTGGTTATTTTCAAATTAAATCTCGGATCCTCTTTTGCATTTAGCTTGTTCACAATCTTTAGAAACATTGTAAAAATTGTTTCATTTAATATTTATAAACCTAATGATATTTACCAAAATATAATAGTAATTTTTTGTCTGAGAGTAAGGTCCTAAAAAGTAAACTGCGTTCCATTATCAGATACCACACTGTCAGGTATTCCAAATCTTGTAAAAAGCAAAGTTCATATGTAGTCTTGTCCATAGTATATCAGTGCTCAGCCATGCCTGATAGTTTATGGGTGGTGATTTTGCTGCTGAATAATGACCATTGCAATTTCTAAATGTATTTTCAATATCTTTGTTCAGCTTTTGTCAATAAATGTAGCTTTTCATTAGGGTCTTTACACTCATTATTCCCAGATGTCCTACATGGAATTATTTCAGAATCCTTTTTTGTAGTGATAATGGAATTTTTCTGCATACAAAAGTACTCCAGGACAAATAGAAAATGCTGTTACTAGAATTTTACTCCATTTCAACTCAATGTCATTCACAGTTTTTTGAATAAATTATTTTTTAAATGAATTTTGATATCATCTATCATGACAGGCAATTCTTCCTTTTCAATTTGACTAGCATTTTTCCATATTTGTCAAACTTCTTGAAGCTCAATGCTTTCACTGTACTGCCTTTGAATTTATGCCATATTACCACTCCAATGCCACTCACATCCAGTACTACTATTATTTGTTATTGTGGGTTGTAATGTGTCACTGATAACTTTGGAGTCAGTAGTTTTTTAATTTCTTTGAAAGCTTTTTAAGAATCTGCTGACCGATTCCATTTCATACCCTTCAGTAAATTATTTAAAGGTGCTCGCAATTTGTACATATCTGGCAGATAAACATTATAATTTACTAACCCAAGAATGATTGTAGGGTTACCAAAGTTGTCAGGGAAGGCATTCTTTTAATGGCACTTGCTATCTGGTCTTCTTTCTTTTCATTATTTGACTTAAGTATTTAGTTTTGTCCATAAAGAACTGAAATTTCTGTTCAGTGATTTTGAACCAGTAATCATGTAGTCTTTGAAATACTTGTTGAATCAGTTTTATATGCTGTATTTTTGTAGTACTCTCAATAAGTATGTCATCAATGTAAGTGACAGTACTGTCTACTCCAGCCAGCTTAGTAGTATTATTTACTAGAAAATATCTGGGGCTACTTTTACACCAAAGAGTAATTTTTTAAATTTGTGAAGTCCTTTATGTTCATTAATAGTTAAATACTTCTGGCATTCCTCATCCACTTCAATTTGAAGATATGTCTCAGACAGGATTCTTTTAGAAAAAAATTTACCACTATTTAATTTGGCAAATATATTGTAGTAATACTAAGAGCAAAAACAGGAAGTTACCTCCTTTGTAGCTTAAAACATAATGACATATTTTGGGCTTTGCACAATAAGCTCTGTGCATAATTTCCAGTTGAAGTTGATAAAATACAATCCTAAATATATATTGACCAACCAGAAAACAAAATATATTCAAAATTGATCCTATTCTTGGTCTTCAAAATGCTTAAATACATGTGATTTTGCCTTTTATCTTCAAAGGGCCACAGCCACGGGCCATCTCCCAGACTGTGTCCAGCTGACCTGTATCTTACGCTCACATCTTCTCTTTTCTCCTCATGCAATGAAAAATAAAGAAATACAAACTTACAATCATCAGTCTAGAAATACAAAAACCAAACAACACAAGTATCACTTTCACTTTGAATTTTCTTCTTCCTCACAACTATCCAGCAACAACAAAAAGAATTTGACAAACATATGAACATTTACTATTATGCATACATTAAAAACATCAAATATACTTTCCTTCAAAATCATTTCCTCTTGAAACAAAAAAAAAACAAAAAGAAAAAAAGGAACTTTTTACCCTTAATTTCAGTTTTTAATAATAGCAAAATCAAGATATTTTTTATCCTTTAATGTATGTTTAACACATTGTATCTTTAAATGTAGGGAGCATCGGCCATGTTTGCGAAGTGGCCTTGTACAATATCCTCTGAAGTTGGTAGGGGATATACATGTGGATGGAGACAGTCATTCAACCAGGTTGAAAATCTACACAAGAGCCAGATCAGGCCTAAAAATGGAGTCCTCTTGTCATATTTGTGTGGGAGGAGCTGCCCAGTCCTTACTTTTCAGTTTCAATAAAGTTAAAAAAATATTTATTAATATTATTTTCCACTTCCAGTCTCTCTCTCTCTCTCTCTCTAAGGCAAGACATGGCAAACCTTTCACTGCTCTATTGCTATTTCCATGGAAAGTGCTCTGACAAACTGCCTTAGTTTCCTGCAGTTAGAACCTTTGTGGTCAGGACCTGCCATGCCACCCACATTGTAGCAAACCACCTACATTTGCTCCATATTCCATTAGTGAGAAATAAACTCAACTCAAACAGCTTCTTCCCATGAATCATTGCTCTGTGTAACCAACTTCCAAGAAGATGTTTTCCCAATCATTACAATCTTAACCTGTTCAGATCTAGGGCTGTTATCTTTCTCTTATATCTGCATAAACTACCTCTTACAGTAACCCTCTACATGATCTCCTCCCTTAAGAATCCCTAATCTTTGGAAAGCTCAACCTCATCCACTAACTCCATGATGGCAGTAATTATTTGTTTCTGGTAACATTGACTTTCACTTTTCATTTTTAATTCTGTTAAAAGGATCAAATCATCTATACCTTTTTTACCTCTAATTTTCATGTATTCTCTTCATCTCTTCCAGAGGGATCACATCATCTGTAACCCATTGCTTCCTTCTAGCTTATGGTCTGTCACTTACAATTACCAGAGAATATGTGTTTAATTCCATTTCCAACTGGTGTTCAGCCAATTTTATTTACATGCTGGCTTTTTACTTTCTCTCTCTACCAAGACATCCCATTCCTCTATGTTAGCTAGTTTTAAATTATTTGCAGAAGTCTGCTTTATTTTTCTGCTTCCTGGTTTGAAATTACAAAAGTGACTAACTATATTGTTGCTCATTTATTATTTTGGGAAACTCTTCCCCATCATATTTCATTCTGGGCCTCAAAAGATTGTTTATGACAATCTACAGGCATACATTCTGTAACATGGGAAAAACCTGCTATTCTTACAGATAAAGAATCTGTCTGTTGTGAAAGCCTGATTCAATGATAAATCCCAATTCTCATAAAATTCATGAGATGATTCACTCCTAAAAATCTGTGGAATTGTTACACCTTCATATTATCCCGTGGATGATAAAAGCGAGGTAGTTACTCCCTTCTTGTTTCCTTTCTCAGTCACTAACTTTGTTGATTAAGACCGCCCATAATGATCATTCATCTTTCTCTTTTCTTTTCAGTTAGGGTCATTGTGTCACTTGATAGGGTTGATTTGTGTTACCCAAAACCTTATAATATTGAAATTGACAGCAAAGTCTATTAGTAGACCAATAAGTACATTGTGTACTGCAGACAAGATTGAGTAATTCTTATCGGCTGCGGTAATTTTTGTATTCATGTTTGGAACAACGTTGGAGAAACAAGGTTGGAATAAGATCTCTTTCAACAAAATGAAAAACACTGTAGTTTTACTGAACATTAAGACTAGAGAATAAAATGTCTATTATCTACAGAAGGACTAAATCAGCCTCTAAATGAATGGTTGTGGGAAAATATAAAAGTAATTACTATTAAGTAAGACTGTGCTTAATTCTTCTGTCATGTGCATGTCTGTGTTTGATCTGGCCACAAAAATGTTTTTTTGATGTGATGGCAGTTAATATAACTTGGAAGAAATCTCTGACAACTGACTGAGTCTTTGGGACCCATTAGGCCTTTGTTTATATAGATAACCCCCACTAAATTTGACCTTGACATCTAATTTATCTTCTTCTCACCTCACCCCAGTCTTAGAGAATCTTTTACAAACACACGGCTCCCTAAATATTTTTGGTCATCCTCCTGTAAGGATAATAGTGTTTTGGGAAGATAGTATTAATATAAACAAATCCCACATTTAAGATTTAGGCATAAACCACATAGCCCAACCTTGTTAAGAGAATTTGGGTCACTCTTTTCTGTAAGGATATAAGCATTTTAGACAGTATTAATATAAACAAATCCTAAATTTAATTTCTCAGGATAAAAAATTTGGACAACACATTTATCGTCTACTTATCAGGCAAGGTTAGGAAAATTTGTATAATTTTATTCAATCTTGACTGGTTATTTCTGGGTTCAATTCTCCTTGGAAATCATTCTGAAATTCATTTTATTGTTAAAAACATAATTCATTTGTTTTTCCATCTTTCTCACAACCATTCAATCTACTTTTCTGAGAATTTTAATAATTATTATCCAATTAGTAGTCCCTCCAAATCATTATCTAGCTATTTTATATAATTTAACATTTGAACAGAGCCAGTGCCCTGTTACACTATTTCCAATGATTTTTGGTTCGATCTTCTTGGGGTTCATGACAATAGATCTGCAAAACTGAAAGGTATTCTATATGGCGATTATAGTTATTTAATTTCAAAGCTCATTGATGAATTTTCTTATTTGTCTATTCAGACTCAAACAAATATTGTAGTAGTCTGTGATCTGTCTTCATCACAAACTCTGTTTTATTCAACAGTGCATATACTATCACACAGGCTTCCTTTTTTCCTGGTCATCTCTGACAGGTCCTTCCTGTTCAGACATGTATACATCAGACAAGCTCCAATGCACTTATCACTTGTGTCAACTTTGTTGATTTGCTTAAGTCTGGGTATGCTAACAAAGGTACAGCTGTTAGTTGTTTCTTTAGGAAAGGATCACTGGCAATTTTTAGTCCATTTAAACCTAGCATATTTCTTGGTCAGGTTTATCAAAAAGGTTGTGATTCTGGAAAATTCAGAGATAAATCATCTATAGTACCCTACTATTCTGATAAATCCTTGGACTTCTGTCATTGTTCAAGGCTCTGGCATTACTCTGAATTTATCCATATCCAGCTTCACTCTATTTCTATTGCTAACCCAAGATACTTTGTCTCATCATTCAGAAACTGACACTTTGGTAATTTCAGTTTCAGACTATTGTGCTATACCGGTGATATATACCAGAGCGACATTGGTTTGCAGGTTATACAGCCTATTTTGATGATCGGATGTGTGTACAAAAATATATTCACTTAGTTTATTCTGCAATGTGACAATTGTGTGTAGAAAAATATTCAGAAGTACATGCACATATGAGGGAGAGATGGCTGGAGTTGTCTTAAGGAAAGCTTGTCTGCTTAGTCCTCTGACTGTCCCTTGACCTGGGGAAACAAGGTCACATATAAGTTCAGGCCCTTCACCCAATTACGCCATTCCTGGGTAGGACTTAACTCGACTATATTCTGTAAAAAATGGTTTAATTTCTATTTTTTCTTCAGAAATTTAATTAAATCAACTTTTCAGTGTTAGCTGCTTGTGGTAATTCAACCGGGATTCAGTCCATTTTTCAGTCTGTTTTTCTGTAATTTTTGGAAATTTTTTTTTTCGTTTTTTGTTCGTCTTTGATTTTTTTTTTGTCAGTTAGTTTGTGTAAATTATTTTGCAATTCAATTTATTTTTGATTTATACAAAGTTAAAACTTTGTAAACCTCAGTCACTTTTTTTTTCTTCCTTTTTTTTTTTAATTGGAGTAGATAGTTCCTACTATTGGCCGGTCTCACACTCCACCCCCTTCTTTTGAATGAGTTTAGAGGTGATTGCCTTGTTTCTTGTTTAGGAAGGGGTTCCCGGTTCATCCCCCTTCTCCGGTCTTAGTGTTAGTTCAGCTGGAAGTTCTTTGCAGTTATGGAGTATGGTGGCAACGTCTTTACATTCTGAGGGTACTGGGTTGGCAGTTTCCTGGCTGCTGCTTCCGACCGGTAGTTAAGAGCCCGAACTCTTGCATAGCGTCTTGAGAGGCTGCTCTGATCAACAGTTGAATAATACCGGGGTTCTTGTAGTGCCATATCGCGCATGGACGGGTGTCCCTGCATGAACGTTCGGTGGGCAACCCCGAGGCCACATTATGTTGTAGTTTCCATCCTTCACAAGTTGCAAACGACTGACTGACTGATTCTATTCTAAGACCTCTTCTTAATTGAATCACTATGGAAAAAAGGAAACATAATAGCAAAACTAAACCAGCTCATTTGAAAATGACCAAACCTGTCTGCATCTCTTTCACTAACATACGCGGCATCCGCACCAACTTCCTCAGCGTAGATTCATTCCTCCATAATAACTCACCTGATATATTAGCCCTATATGAAACTAATCTTAACTCTTCTATCCCCTCATCTGAGTTCTATGTTTCTGGCTACCTTCCCCTCTTCAGGAAAGACTCCAATGTTCATATGCATGGGCTTGATGTCTATATCAGCAAACACCTTCCCTTAGCTAGGGTGTCATCTTTTGAATCCCCAGATCATTCTTTCATGTGCTTCCGCCTCTCACTTCTCAGCTCGATTAGCTATCTCTTCTTTCTCTACTGCTCTCCTTCCTCCCCTGACTGTTCGTTACTTGACATCATTTCTGACAATATCGACAAAGCCATTTCTTCCCATCCCTCTGCCCATGTATTCGTGTTTGGTGACTTTAACGCCCACCACATCAAGTGGCTGAAGAATGCTGTCACCGACCCTGCTGGTGTCCACATCATGAACTTTTCAATCACCCAATCCCTTATGCAAGTAGTGGACTTCCCCATGCGTTTCTCCGACAACCCTAATGGAAGGGACTCACTTCTAGACCTCTGCTTCATTTCCATCCCAGACTCTTGCACTACCAGACAACTCTGCTCACTCGGAAACTCTGACCACACTGTAGTGTCCATCAATATTTCACTCCACTCCTGCCCGACCCATGATACCCAGACAAGTAGAATGTCCTACTGCTATCAAAGAGCAGACTGGGATTTGTTACGAGACTTCCTCTGTGATATCCCTTGGAACAACGTTTTTAGTCTTCCCATCAAAGAATGTGCATCCGAGGTCTCCTCCTGGGTTAAGGCTGGCATCGATGCCTTCATCCCTGCTAGGAAATTCCAGCTTAAATCTCATTCCTCTCCTTGGTCTCACACTTTCAGTGGACCTCAAATGGAATGACTATATTGAATCCATTGCTAAATCTGCTGCTATGAAAGTCGGTTCTCTGTGTAGGGCCCAGAAGTTTTTTACGTCTAAATCTATCCTGCACATATATAAATCTACCCTCCGCCCGTGCATTGAATACTGCTGCCATATCTGGTCGGGTGCCCCTGCTATTCTCCTCGATAAGGTTCAGAGGAGGGTCTGTAATGTGATAGATACCGACTTGGCAGACTGCCTGCAGTCTCTCTCCCACCGGCGCAATGTGGCTTCCCTGTGTCTCTTCTATAAATACTTTCACGGCTTCTGCTCCGATGAACTTAGATCACTGGTATCCCCTAAATATGAATTTGCACGGGATACTAGATTAGCAACTAGATCCCACCCTTTGACAGTGAAACCGATAAAATGCAACCGCAACTTCTACTCCAACAGTTTCTTTCCTCGCACTTCCCGACTGTGGAATTCCCTTCCACACGATTGCTTCTCTGACGGATACAATCTCCAGGAGTTTAAATGTAAGGTCAATAGACACCTCCTAACACACTAACCTGCTCCAATTCCTCCTGACATTCCCTATGTCTAACCACTCCTTTTCTTTACCTTCCCCTATGTAGCCCCATGTGCAATAGTGGCAGTGGAATGCCTTGTTTGGGGTGAGATGATTTAAAAAAAAAAAGGACTAATCATCAACTGTTGTCTTTGGCCAGTTGCATTATGTATTCAGTTTTATAACCCAAAATAATTTAATGTAAATTATATTCACTTCTGACCAAACAATTTAATTAAATTATTTCTATTGTTTACATTTCGTGACCTTGAAAACTGTTGTTGTTTTCACAATACCCTGTTTATTTTTTGACTGAAATCATTGCATGTTCTTTTTTGCCTTCGACAGGAATAAAGTCTTTTCAAGTTCAATATATTCTATTGGTCCCCAGTATATATAACACTCCTTCGATACATAAAATATTCATTTTGAAAAATGGTATGTCCCTCCTCCAACATCTCTCTACCCACAACCGAGCCAATTGTACAAAACATTTACATAACATAAAAAGAAATGTACTTAAATGCTTGTTCCACTCTCTTTTATGAATGGGAGTTCTATACTGCCTTAACCTTTGGATAATCTCCCAATATGAATTTTCTTTTTTTTACTGTCTGGTTCTTCCCAGCACCTCATTGCCTTTCAGTAATTCAGTAATTCAGATAATTTCTTTTTAAATTCTTCTGGGACCACCAGCTTCACATCATTTATTTAGTGGACTTATGCTGATAATTGGTAAATTGGATTGGTTCTTTGGTTTGCTGCATCTAGGGAACTTGTAATATCTTGTGCCTAGTCATTAATGCTCTTAATGACTCTTTTTGTTTAATTCCAGCCAATGCATGTCAAGCTCATCAGTCCCAACTCAATGCACTCTGTAGCTCTGACCACAAAATATTTTTCTTTCCTTCTCACAATGTCATAATGAAATTGGATGCTTCACTCTCTGTATAGTTGAATACAAGGGCAACTACTTCTGTGTCCACCATGTCATAAATTATTTCTTTTTAATGAGAGCCTGCAGCTAAGCCACACTCACTGAAGTGTGTCAGCTTCAAATCTGTGATCTTTAGGTTGGCTATTAAGTAGTTGTTCGCCTGCCCCACACTCTTACTTGTATTACTCTCTTCTCCCTAGAATTTGTTTCTATCTTTAATCTACTTAACACTAACTTTCCTAAAAATCCAAGAACTGTTAACAATGCATAATCGAGCAGAGAATTGATAGGAGCAGAAGAGAATGAATTTCTGATCTATTTTAATGCCACCCTACTCATCTTATCATATCGCTGCTGTTCTGTTTTATTAGAATGCTCTTTTTAAAACTCAGTCTCAATCACAGGCCTCCTAACCTGAACTCTATCTGCACTCGGTATAAATTTACTGGTTAGTTTATCACTGCCTTGTACCACACTTCAAGCCACTCCTCAGACAGGGCTTTGTGGGCTGAGTCCTAACAATCTCAAATCAAGTCATTACAGTCATATCTTGGTTATGGAGACATATTATAAGTGGGTTCATAAATGGATCTGAAGCCTGGTCATGGAAATCAGTTGTGACCAAGTTGTTTCTAGCCACCAAAGCCAAATGTAAACAGACACCCAATAAATATTCTTGTGTACCAGCTACAAACTGTGAAGGGTTGGGAATGGATCAGACATTCGCTGTGCCCAGCAGGCCATAATATGTGCACTTATCTTTGCCAGCTCTTCTAGTTTGACTGCTACTCTTTTAATTTTTTTTTTTTTAATCATATCACCCCAAGCAAGGCAGTGAGGCCACTGATGCGCATGGGGCTACTTAAGAGTAAAATAATTGGAAAAGAGAAAGCCGGAAACCATATCCTAAACAGGAAAAAAGCGATGAGTCTCTTCACCTGTGCAAAAGATGTGGGTGGAGTGTGAACCGGGCGATAGTTAAGTCTATCTACTCTAATTGAGAACAAAAAAAAGTGACTTATTAAGTTTCAACTCAGTCAAAAAATTTTCTAAAAATAAAATCAAACCTACAGTTAGACATGAAAAGTTTTAAAATTAAGCAAAAATATTGGGCAAAAACTGAGGAGAAAACAAAACGAAAAAATATGGTATACTTATTCAAGTCATGATTCCAAGCTGAACTGCCGGCAAATTGAATTAAAAAAAAAAATATTTCTAACTTTTTGGTCAGGGAAAATCGAGAGATGACAGACTAAAAGACAGTGTGTCACCTGTCCACCAACCAGGCAACAGAAAGAAAGAAAGAAAGATACAAACATACTAAGGAAAAATAAAATAAAGACGAGATTCAGTCAAAAAATTTTCTAAAAATAAAATCAAACCTACAGTTAGACATGAAAAGTTTTAAAATTAAGCAAATTCAATTTCTTGATAGCAGTCACAAGTGGTTTGCTGTGCCTTCTATTTTGATGAATCTGGTTTCATTTTTTTTACTTCCACAAAATTGTAGTAATTTTTTGTTTTTTCCTTCTCTTTGTATGGTTGCTTTGATAATTGTGGTGCCTGGTTGCTTTGCAGCATGCTTGCAACACTTGCTTTCCTTGTGTCTATGTGTCCACTCTTTACCCATAATGTGTGTGTGCTTGTTTTTAAGTGACACGGATTTTTTAGCACTAGAACTTGAGATCTTCTCGCAACTCCCAAAGCAAAACACTCTTTCAGTTTACATGAATGCTCTCCACCAGGCACTATATCTCAATTTGATATTGCTGTATATAAAAATTTCCTCTTTTGCCTGTATTATTTTAATGGGCCTATTGTCCAAAAAACAAATTCTCCAACTTTTAATGAGAATCAACTCATATGCATAGCATTATAGCATTAATTTATCCTTCTTTGTTCAGATTTCAGCTTGGAAATTCAAGTAAATATTTTTCCTATGTAAAAATTCTGAAGTTAATGACTTTTCACCAAATTTGTTTGGGGTTCAACACTCTTTGATTCCCTCATCAATTTCATTTTACATGTTTAATTTAAATCTCCATTTGTTTTCCTATTTTCCTCCTAATTATTTAAGAGATCCCTATTTTAAAATTTTTTGTAACATTTCATACACACAAAATTACAAATTTCACTGCATTTTTTGGTGTGCCCTTATCTGCTATTTGTAGGGATTGAATAAAAATACAAAATAAAATAAAAACTATGAAATAAAATAAACATAAAAAAAAAGGAGTCCTCTGACAGGAAAGACAATGTACACATGTGCAAAAAGAGAGGCTTCATGGCGCCAAAAATAAACTATCTCTTTTTCTGTTGGACTTTGACTGGTAAAGGTTGTTGGAAACAAAAAATAAAATCAGTGTCCAAACTGGACTTCTAGTGTCTCTGTATCTTTCTTTTTCTCTTTGCCTATTTATTTCAGTGATGAAAGCTATTTAACAAGTCTTGGATGTTTAGGTGAAAGAACCAACCCAGAAGTAATAGCTTTAACATCCATATATTCATCACACACCAAGAGATGGTTGGGGATAAAGTTGCAGCTGAAAGACATTATGAACTTTGTAAAAACTATTTTATACATGCAAGAGCTCTCAACTGTAAAGAGTTATAAAATACTGAATGGATGTGGCCCAATTAAGGAAATATGAGATGCTTTGAGAAATTAGTCATAGCAATGAAAAAAAAAAGACTGATCTAAGTGACCCTACTTTTGTATCATATATTGTTTTTCTCATTTATCTAACATCATGTTTGAACAGGCTTAAAAGTTGAAGCTTGTATTTACTACAAACTTAATGTTTCATTTTGAGAGAAACAATGGCGCTTTTAAAGATGTTTGAACAGAAATCCCCTTCAAACCTTTTAGTGATAGTCATAATTTTTCAAAGGTTCTTAATATTCCTTATTTTAGTTGTGATGGGATTCACTTGGATAAGCTACGCACTATGCACCAACTTGTACCTTGAACACAACTCATCTTCATCACTGTAAAATCAGGTACTGAAAATGCTTTTCTAGACTAAAAAATAAAAACAAAACACATTTTATTTTAAAATATTGATTTTAAAAATGTTTATTTTCATTTTTCTCTCTGAGTCATTAAATATTGTAATGTCGAAGTTCAGCTGGAAAAAAATCCTCCTGTCTGACAAGCCACATTTTTTTTTACATCAAAGGTTCATAAAAAAATTATAAAAGTTTCCCTTTATTCCTGATTTCTCTTTTTAAAACAATTTTGAATTGAAGTAGTACATTATTTAAAATTAATTTATATCAAAATATGTTCTCATACTAATTCTTTAATGGTTTGTTTATTTTCTTTGTTCATGTGGAAATATCAAACATTTGAGGTTGGGTTAACTTATAGATTTTTAAATATTGAATTGTATTAAGCCTTTGGCATGTTCTACATTGTTATAAATTAATAACAAAACAATGACTTTCTTATAGAAAATCAAAGAAATAAAAAGGAAATTAAAGTCCTTGTAAAATGGCATTATGAAACATTAGCTAAAAATAACTGATTTTTTTTTAAACAATTTATTACTTGAGTGCTTTTTGCTGTCATGTTTATCTTATTTTTAAAAGTTGTGGCTACTGTACAAAACCTTATAAATATCTTTATCTTAAACATATATATAAGCAAATTTAACAAATTAAATTTTATTACTCACCCCCCACCCCCATTCTGGAGCCACTGTAAATGATAATTTTTCGGAATGTTGTATAGAAAATATTACATTTTCAGGTGTCAGCCCAAAATTTCTGAATATCAGAAGTTTTGTCTGTTTACTTATATACACACACACATTATATATATATATATATATGTGTGTGTGTGTGTGCTGAAAATTTCTTAATTCAACATATCTTGGTATTTTAATGACAACAATATCAATCTAAGGAAGTGGGATCAAGCCAAGAACTTTTCAGTATGACACACACACACATACATCTATTTTGAGAAAAACAAGAGAGAGACATCACAGGTGTATATTTAAAGATTATTCAATAGATTGGCTCAATTAAAAAATGGTATTTATTGATAATAAAGAAATTTAAGAAAAAAGGTTATTTACTTACAATTCTTGCATATTTGATAACAGTTGATATTTAGCTGAGACCATGTTTTGAAATTTAATTGATTATGCTAGCATATTGATAGTATTATAGAAGCAATAATTTCAGAATACTGAAGTCAATTGATTTTTTTTTCTGTAAGAGGAATCATTCAGTTGGTTTTCAGTGTCCTTAAAAATACATAATTTCTTCAGAATTAAACATAAATGTTCATAATAGCTACTATATTCTACAATATGGAGAGAGTGGGAGTCATATATTAAGTAGTTTTAATCTAGATTAACATTAATGTTTTGTTTTTGTGTAAAATTGAAACAGAAAATTTAATTCCATCAAATTCATTTGTATCTGCTAAACATTAGAGATTCTGAAAAGAGCTCTTCAAACAGAAAACATTTAATGATGACTAGAGAATAAATTGAATAGAAGGCGATAAAACCTAAAGATGGTGAACTGAAAAAATTATTCACTGATATGTTGATTAACTTTACCGAATTTACAACAAATGAGAGTAATAAACAAAATAACTGAATAAAAATAAGGAAATTTCTCTCAAAACTGATATTGATATAATCTTTCAATTACATAATTTCACATTTGTTGAAATTGCAATGCAAAGTTTGAAAATAATTACATTTTAAGAAGTCTAGTCTGCAAGAAAAACTTGAAAGAAACTTGATTCAGTAGTTAGGTCAAGAATCTTAAAGAGAAATATGCTAATCTCTATAGAATATGTATCAAAATGTGTAACTCAAAACAGTTTCTATTTTGCAAGTTAAAAAAAGCACTATTTTTTAAAAATGACTGATAAAAAAGACAAAAATAAACAAGTCTACCTTCTTCTGGATTGACTAAATCTTTAAATGCATTTTAAAATTTTTTTTTACTAAATTTTTTTACAAAATGAAAATTTAAATTGTTTAAATTACTTATAAACAAATTGATTACTAAAGATTCTAGAGTGAGAGTGGACATTTATGAAGTGGGTAAACTTGTAATTGCTTCCTATCAAATTAGGATAAAATGTTGCACCTGAGACAAACTCTAATGGCAGTTTTACTTGAACATCTTGCTAAGGTGAATAAATTTTAGAGCTATTTTTTCAAAATCTTTTCAATATTACATTTCTTTTTTCAATTCAAGTTTTTTAAGAATGTACAGGTAGTGTAATGGTCATTCAACATAGAAAGCAAAAATGTTGGGTCCAGCCTAGTATGTTGCATTCACTTTTATATTAAAGCGTGAAATCCACCTCTTCTACATCTATGGTTTAAATAACAGGGTAGTATTAAGTGGCAAACTATATAGAAGAAGGAAACTTGTAAATTTCAAACCATAGAGAAGGAAGCTGCTACCCTATATTTCTCCAAAGGCATAGCAAACCACAGATAAGGGATCTATGGAAAACCATGACTGACTGTGTCTTGAAGAGACATTGCATTTATATAAAAAAAAATGGCAATTTAATAGCTTTTTTTAAAAAATGTTTAATCATACTTAATCAAGTTTCCATTTCATTTACAAATGTCAATTAATTTGCTTATATTTTCAATCAGAAGAATATTTCAGTACTTAAAAGACACATCAATTAATTTTTCATGCTATGTTTAGGCCTCATTGAGAGCTCTACAGAATGAGACCTAAAAACAAAAATATTTTTCTTTGTATAAATTACTATTTATCTGTGAAAAATCTTTGTTTTGCAGAATTACCTACACATGTAAGATAAAATAGTTAAAATATCTAAATGGAAATGACTAACCAAGTACATTATTTTGACAATAACAATACTAGCTAACAAAATCTATAAATTAGTTTATAAAACTGGATTGAATACAGAAATTGGTCAAGGATTAGAAAAGAAGTTTTTGTAATCAGAAGCACATATTTAGTGCAATTATCATGACAAACTAAGACTGACAGAAAAATTATAATAATATTTGGAAACATTTACTTAGTTTGTAGCACTTGTCAGTGAGGAGGTCTTGTCTACTTCTGAAAATTAATATATGAAATTCTGATGTTTAAACTTACTACTGTTGACTATAAAAACAAAACTATTTCAACTACCAAGTATATTTAGAACTGGATGTTTAGATGATTTACAAAATTCATAACTCTTCCTGGAGAAGATTTATTATTTCTATTTTGGTTTACATGTGTAATATTTAAACTGGCTGTAGATATTTTCATTACAATACTTCATACTGTAAAATATTATATAGACTACAGGCATCATATGAAGTACATTCCATATTAGACAATAAGCAGTGTAAATTGCTGTCATGTAAAAAGAAAAAAACACTTCATAGAAATATATTTGAATTTAAATATTTTTTATCAAAAGTTTGGACAGTTCAGATTGACCCATATTAAAATAAAGGAATTTTGTTTAACAGTTGATGCTTTAACTGGATATATCTTATTGCCAAGCAAATGTGAAAATATTTTCACTGAAAGAAAGATGAAATTAAACATATTTCAGATGATAAAAAATTATTTTGAATTTGAGTAAATTTAATGAATTAAAAAATACTCTCATTTTTCTGTTGGTGGTAACATCAACAAAAAAAATGAGAGTATTTTTATGAAAGACAATTTGAGAACAAATATTGTTAAAGGAAATAAAATTGAATGCAAAATCTTTTATACATTAATAATAATAATAATAAAACAATGAAAAATTTAAATCAACATATTTAAATATATTTCCTCATCATAGCCAAAATTTAGTGAAATTCTACAGAGCAAAAATATTGTGTACACATTAAAAAAAGAAAAAAAAAAAGATTAAATTTCTGATAATGAAGTTCAGTATTAATTCAGAGAGTAGATGTCTTAAGATAGAGATTAAGTGAAGACAAAAAAAAAATGAATTATTTGAAATATTTTCAAATAGTATCCCCCCAATTAAGCATCACTTGTAATGAACTTGTATTTTTTCTCCTAATATTCCCTACCCTAGATATAATAAGAATTAAAGTATCATACCAAAAATGGAAAAAAAAATCATTTAAATGTTTTGATGTTTAAGAATTAATGGAAATGTTAGAAAAACTGAATTAGAAAATGTAAACTTTGAAATGAGAAAAGGGGACATTTTTCAAGATCACAGATTGCAAGAGCACTTCCCTCAAGTACTTAAGTGTCATAATATTGAGAAAGTGTACTTTCAGTGTTACAGCAATTGGCAGCCTCATAAGTGTGCAACAAAAGACGAGGGAAACGAGAAGTAAAATATACTACAAAGCCTGAAGGAATTGAGCCCAGTGATTTCTGGACAGCCTCTGGAAGTTCTCGGTAATGATGTTTCTGTAGAAAAAGAAAGCAAAAGTATTTAAATATCTTAGTCATATAAATTACCTATAAAAAATTAGCATGATCTTTGGTGAAATTGTTTTCCCAGCATACTTTGGTTACTAAGGCAAAGAATTAATAATGAATATATTTTAAATATTACTCTTTCCTACCTATTTAAGAACTTTTCTCCCACCATAGGGCCATTTGACTCCTTCATGGAGAATAAAACTATAGCCTCACCACACTAGATATTGCTTTGGTTTCTGTAGCCAGTAGGTTTTTTTATATGGGGTGAAATTACCAGTCTAACACACAACCAGGTTTTAACTCATTGCCCTTAGATTAGACTTGTTGCGAGTGTCTTGTTATTTAATTCTTAGCTGGTGAGAGAACATATGGATTCATAATTTTCCCAAGGATATTTATGCAAAAGCCAATGTAATAAAATGTTGAATTTAAATTTATCATATTAATTCCATTTTCCACACCAATAACTGCTATTCTACACTCTCCTTCACACTTTAAGAACTAATGAACAAAAAAAAAAAAAAAAAAAAAAAAAAAAAAAAAACTGCCCATTAGAATATTGGCAAATAAAAGAATTACTTAGCAAGATGTTTACTAATATATCTAAGAATAAACAATTTTGCACATTTAAGGTTTATAATAAGACATTAAATTATTGAATACTGATGTGGTGCAGGGCAAAGGTCACCTGTGAGATATTAATAATTACAGTTGTTACGAGACCCCATTTCCTTATACTTTTAACACAATATGCTAGTAAATACAAAATCTAAATGATGCATTAAATCTATAGCTATTAGGTCCCTTTTTGCCATCCAAAAAAGTTCCCATTCACCAAACCATTTAGATTTAATAATAATGTTCTTTTGTGTTCTGTGGAACTTTCTAGAGATCTCTAGAAACTTATACAGAGTTCTAGAGCATCTAAAAAGCATATATATAAATGGGAGTCCAAATAGATTAGTTAGTTGTTCTCACTTATTCCCAGTTCTTGCCTGAACCCACAACAGTGTGTAAATTTAGGTCAATTCTGGCTTGTTTATGATTCAGAACAAACGTTTGGCTGAAAGAATCTATTACATAAAAGACCCAGAACAGAAATGATCATCGGTAAATACTGCTTCTTCTTCTTTGTATAGATTTTGTTGAGCAAACTATCATAGTAACTTAGAATTATTATTATTATTATAAGCAGTAAACAATCCATTTTCATTGTTTGCATGATGTATATCTAATCTCTTGCAGATTTTTCCCCTCACCCACTTTATTGACTGCTACTTGTTGGGGCTCTCACATTTAAATTGTATTTACCAGAACTTATGATGTTTTAAACCTCTACCCAATTTTATTGTAAACCTTATATGTAATAAATGTAAATAAATTCTGTTTTAGTTTGTAAATACAATTTCGTTTTTTCCCTGCCCTTTATACAGTTTTTCATGTTTTGTGTTATGCTACCTGTAACATAACAATATATAATTTTGTTTATAGATGAGAAAATAATCTGCGGTGAAGTCTGTGCCCTGGGAATCTATGCTTTGTCGGAATAATTAATAGAAAATGCTAACACAATAGTGGTCATATACGACTTTAAAAAATAGACAAAGAATAAATTGTTTATTCCCGGGAGAGTTGAAATTGTACTTCAAAAGTATGCCATGGAGGGAGCTGGTATGGTCGAACTAGGGGAGAAGTCAATAATCAGGTTGTATTCTAAGTTTACAACCACCCACCGAGTTTCTGCCCCCACCAACTACTTCTATTTACGAGTGTGTTACCGTGAGCACAGAGGTGAGTGGAGTTGAGGTGATTTGAGGCAGTGGGGTAGAGTTGACTACAGAGAGAGAGAAGTAGCCAGAAAGAGAAAAGCATCTGCTGCTGCCGTAATTAAGTGAAGAAGTGAATTTAAGTTACCTGTCATCTTCGCGCAACACTGCCAGCAAATTCCCTCAAACACTGATAGTGAAATAAGTACAGCAACTCCTAAGAGCAAAAAGGGTGAACCCGAAAACTACATCTGTTCTTTTGAAATTATTTGCAATATTTGTTTAATTTCTTTTTTTTTATGAACTTTACTTTATATACACTATTTTCTTTTAAAAGAGACATTCCTTTTGTACCAATTCTCTTTGTTTTTCTTTTATATATATAAATTTTTGTTGGACTCGAATTGACCTGTTCGTATTTTATTTATCTGCTTGGACCAATTCTCACCATAATGAACTTGCAGGAAAGCCAGCTGAATTTTTAGGGATCTATGATTTGTTAACTGTTCTCCAGGATAAAATCACAACATGGCTGAAAAGTGGAATTGAATCAACATTGTGAACCAGAAACTTTGATTGAACCAATAATACTGGATGAGGACAAGACCTACAATCGGTCTTGTAGAGTATATCGGTCCAGTGAGGTCAGAATTAGTGTTACACTAAATCTATCACAATAAACTGCATACTTAGTGTATATTGTAGGAAAACTTATTTAAGTTTAACACAAGTGAGTAGTAACTTAATTACTTTATGAAAAATTTGTTTTTTTTTTTACAATAAAAATAAAGTTTTCAATTTTAGAAGAGATGCATTTTTAAGTCTAATGCTTAATTTCTAAGCTTAAATAAAACTTTTTTTATTGTATTTTAACTTGTTTTATTAAATTTTTATACTACTAAACAATATTATGATAACAACAATAATAACAAATGGGATTGTTATTACTTAGTTATTTATTTTATTACATTGTTAATTAGTGAACAGTTTATTTAGATTTGTATATTTTTTTTTATATGTTGCTTATATGAGCCACACACCGAGCAACTGTTTCAGCAGGTGAGCTAAAGCACATGAGGAGGTAGTGTTTACAATGCACTAGTGGTGGAAGAACAAAAGAAGTGGACCATGGCCAGGGAGGTGGGGGTCTCATGATAGACTAAATGGTTTAGTGTATGGATTGCATTCCACACCATATTCTGTGGTCTTTGGTTGTTGGTCAACAGCTTGGAAAGAAGATGGGTGCCGTCAAGCTATCTGAAAACACAAGGATCATAAAGAAGAAGCAAGGTAACATCATACTAGATCAGTCAAGGATCCACAATAGCTGCATGTCACTTCGACTCACTCCAGGATAGGTGTAACAAGTAGGCAGTTTGAGCGATAAACATCATGCTACCTATGCAGGGTACAATCATTGAAATGTGGAGTGTTCATACTCTCTATACTTGTAGCAAAATTCAAAAACTAACACAGAAACTGAGACACCATCGCTAGGACATCATTGGCTGCCTGAAGTTAGATGGACTGACATTGATGAAGTATCAACAGAAGATAGATACAAGCTCTGAAGAGGAGAAGAAACATCAGTATGATGTGACATTCATTGAGGGAGGGTTTGGTTTTATGGCACATCAACCATAGTGAGTCATTAAATGCCAAACGGTTTACACATGTATACAACATGTATAATTTGAAAACGAACTGTGACAAAGTTCTGATCAATGAAGTTCATTTAGTGGTAATGTAGTCAAGTCTATATCAAGCAGTTAGTCTTTGTTCTATAAGAGTTGGATGTAGTCTGTTTTTTTAGGTACTCTATTATTTGAGAAGAAGATACCTCTTTGAATAGCAGGGCAAGGGTTGTTGTATGGTAGCTTTTCTTCTGAATGTTTTTATATTTTTTGCAGTCAACCAATATGTGACTGACTGTGAGTAGTTTATTGCAGTAAGTACACCAAGGTGCAGTTTCTCCCTTGAGCAGATAGGCATGTGTTAAGTATGTATGTTTAATTATAATTCTGCTTAATATCTTGTCTTCGGTTAGATAATGGTTTTATGATTTCCAGTTTAATTGTAGGTTGATGTTTATAGAGTTTGTTATTTGGGAACATGTCCCATATTGTTTGCCATTTTCTTCGTATGTATTTTTAAAATTTGGTTTTGAAGTAAATGAATGGAAGAGTTGTGATCATCATTTTAGTTGCTTCTTTTGCAAGTGTGTCGGCCATTTGGTTCCCCCAAATGCCCACATGGCTAGGAACCCATGCCAAGACCACTGTTTTGCCATCGTATGTTAGATAGTGATATTTTTCTAGAATCTCTTGTATGTATGGATGATTTTGGTTTCCTTCTTAGATAGCTATCAAGTTGGATAGAGAGTCTGAGAAAATTATGTATTTATCCATCACTAAGCTCTTGATCATGCCCAGTGACATTTTAATTGCTTGTAGTTCGGCTGAATAGAGGGAAGCGTTATCAGGAAGTTTGATTGTTGGTAGTTCTTTATATTAGTAGCTGCTGCTCCTGTTCCATCCATGGTTTTTGATCCATCAGTATAAAAGGCAATATGGTCTGAATACTTAAGTTCATTGAATTTGTTTTTGGCAGATGAGGTTGTTGGTTGTATTTTTTTCTGTTGTATTAATGTTAAATCTACATGAGGTTTGGTGATTATCCATGGGGGTAAATTGCTTATTATGAGTGGTGAAATATTGTTGGCATTTTGGTTTATATATTTGTTATATCCTGGGAGGAGATAAACAAAGAATAGTGCAAGAAATAATTCTAGACACTGAGGATATATGAATAGAGATTTATTATACATCAGTACAATAAACCAAATACATGTACACCAACGAACAGTTAACAAGAATAACAATCAAGAAGGCAATGTCCCTGTATAGGACGTATGCGTCCGTCTTGTGAAGAATGCTTCCGTCTAATGATGTATAACTCTCATCTAATCACGATCACACTGTAGTTCGTTCTAGTCCCGCTCTTTTTTTAACCCGGGCCATACCCATTCCTGGGTAGGACAGGATATTTCACTACAACACTTCCCCCCGAGCTAAATTCTTCATTGAATTTTGCTCAATACTTTTTTCTTTTGGGGTCAGGGCATAGGTGTTTAGTCTTTTTTCTTTTTCTTCTTCTCCTAGAGTCCTTGATTTCCAGAGAATCCTTGGTTATCTCCATTGGTACATTTATGTTCGTGGGAGTTTTAATCTCGAATGCATTGTAGAGAACCTCCATAGGAATCTCAAAATCCTTATTTGTGGTTTCTACGAATCTAGGTCTTAGTTGGTTCAAGTGTCTCTTACAGACAAACTTTGGTCCTTTCACTAAATAGACCACCTTCCCAATCCTTCGAGTTATTATACCATCATCCCACAAACATTTTCCTGCGTGATAATTTTTGAAAAAGACTTTTTCGCCTTCTTTGAAAAATTTTGTCTCCGATTTTTGTTTTCTTGAAGTCTTATTTCTATCCTTAGGTAATAATCTATCAAAGATTGACCTAATCTTCCGTGCAAACATTACTTCTGCAGGAGATAGATTACCACTGATATTATGATTAGGTGTAATCCTATACACCATTAAAAAGGTTTGTAGGTTTTTTTCATCCATGTCGATACCATCTGCTTTCCTCATTGCCCTTTTAAATGTATTGATGAATCTCTCCGCCTGCCCGTTTAACCCTGGATTATATGCAGGTATCGTAACATGTTCTATTGCTAACACCTCGCAATAATTCTTAAATTAGGTTCCATTGAACATCGTCCCATTATCACTTACGTTAGTTTTCGGTACTCCCAGCCGGCTAAAAACTTCATTGAAAGCCTTAATTGTGTTTACCGCTGTTGGTTGCTTGAATTTAAATACCTCAGGCCATCTTGAAAAACTATCTACCATAATTAGATTGTATTCACCTTTTATTGGTCCTGCGTAATCTATATGAATTCTCAACCATGGTACATCAGTTTTAGGCCACGGCTGTGTTTTTACAGGTGGAGATTTAGCTGCTAGCTGACAGTCTTTGCATTGTTTCACCGAGTCTTCAATATCTTTGTCTATTCTAGGCCAGTATATGTAACCATTCGCCATTCTTTCCATTTCTTCCGGTGTTACTGGTAATAAACTAATGGTGTTAACTAGTACTTCTTTCAGTTCCTTTTCGGGAATCAGTTTTGATAAACAATCCGCACATGCTATTTGCTTTGATGGTATGAACTTCATTTTGAAATTATAATTCAATAAAATTACGAACCATCTTTGAAGCCTGTTTGCTGAATGGGTCAGGACACCTTTTTTGGACCCAAATATGGACAATAGCGGTTTATGGTCAGTTTGCAACATAAACTCTCTACCATAAATAAACCTATGAAACTTTTTAACTGTATAAGTTATGGCCAATGCTTCTTTTTCTATTTGACTATAATTTTTTTTAGCGGTTAGCAACGCTCTCGAAGCATGAGCAATAGGTTTTGTTGTGCCATCATCTAGCTTATGTAATAATACAGCACCAATACAGTATTCACTTGCATCCATTGCCACAATTCATTCCTTCTTTGGATCGAAATGTACCAGCGCCAAATCTGACAGCAAACATTTTTTTATCTTTTCAAAAGCCTCATTGCAATCCTTCGACCAACACCACTTTTTATTCTTTTCGAGCAATTTGTTTAAGGGTGCTCTCAGGTTGTGCATCTTAGGAATATAGATGTTGTAATAGTTTGCGAACCCAAAAATGACTGAAGCTTCGTTACATTGTCTGGAATTGGCATATTCTTAATGTCTTCAGTTCTGGTTTTCTATCATTACGATCAATAATTTGTCCTAGATATTCGATCCTGTCCAAACAAAACTCATTTTTCCAATTCTACTTTGAATCCGTATTTTCTAAGTCAGTTAAATACCTCGTGGACGTATGATTTATGTTAATCAATGTTTTTGCTTTTGATTAAGATGTCATCCAGGTATGCCATTGCATAGTCCAAATCTGATAACATGGTGTCCATTATTTGCTGAAATGCAGTAGGTGCGATTTTTAACCCGAATGGCAGACATTTCAGTCTGTACAATCCTTTGTGTGTATTTAATGTTAAATACTTTGGGCATTCTTCTGCTACTTTTACCTGTAAATACGCTTCTGAAAGATCTATCTTAGAGAAAATCTTTCCTCCATTTAGTTTTGAAAAAAATCTCCTCTGCTGTGAGGAAGGGGATATTTATAGTCTTTCAAGCATTCATTTACCCCAGTTGAAAACTGCACACACCCTGATCAGTGCACACCCTGATCTTGTTATTTTTTTTCTTAACGTAGACGGTAGGCAATTCCCAATCTGAGTAATCTACTTTAGCAATCACGCCATTACTTTCTAATCTTTTCAATTCTTTATCAATGGCCTCTAGTGATGCGAATGGAACTTTCCTTTTCAGCCTGAAAACCGGTTTCATATTTTTCTTCATTTCAAATTTTACTTCTGTTTGAGTACAGCACCCCAGTTCCTCCGAAAAAACATCTGTAAACTCGTTTTTTAATTCTTGTATGAATTTTTCCGTTTGCTTAGACTTTCTTTCATTTGACACCTTAGTCTTAGTGCAGAACATATTCATAGGTTTTTCCAACAAATTGAATAGCACAATTAAATCTATGCCAAAAAGATTTGTATTTCTTCCTAACATCACATAGATCTTCGACTTTTGCACTTTTCCATCAAATGTTATTTTAGCCATAAATTCTCCTTTGCAATTTTTTTCATTTTGCTTAGCTCTGGTCGACCAATTTTATTCCAGGTATGCTTGTCTATTGCAGAGATATTACCACCGGTATCTAATAAACACTTTACCGTTCTTCCATTCATTTTTAAGTCCACCTATTTTCTGGTACTGCAATCGTTTGTAACTTTTTTCATGACTAACGTATTAATCTTTTTGGACTTTCGGTCCCTTTTTTTTCTACACATCACTGCGAAATGTCCTTTCTTTGAACATTCGAAACATATTTTGTTTCTAAAATAGCATTTCCTAGTGACATGGTTATTCTTTCCACATGCTTCGCAGTATGGTTTTTCTTTTTGGCAAGCCTGTTGATTTACTTTGTGGATATGAGCCATGCTCTTCTCTTCAATGCAAACATTGCCTTTCTTAATGTTTAGCAATTTCTGGTATTCTTCTGTAACTTTTTGTAACGATATTTCTTCGTCTTGATTTAACATTGCGAGGCGTTTCAAATGTACGTCTGTCTTTCTGTGCTGTTAATCCTTGTACAAAGATTAGACATTTGAACATGTCCTTTTTAATGTCCTTCATTTTAAACCTTTCACACTGTAACCTTTCCAGCATATGTAATGAAATCTTCCTGTTCTTCTTTTTCCATATTTAAACATTTATATTGTCTGAAGAATAAACTTTCACCAAACATTTTCGTCAAAATCTCTATTGTTTCATCAAATGATATGTCCTCCAGTTTTTTTAGGTAAAATAAAATTTGTATATTTTGTGTTTTCCTGCGTTCCTATCTTCTGTAATATGAGCACTACTTTTTCGTCATCTGACCATGCTTTGCACCGTCTTGCAAAAATATTTTCATATCTTTTGTAATACGAATTAAAAGTAATACCTTCCTCAGGCTTATATATAAGTTCTGTGAGCACATTTGCAATGCCTTCTGCAGAGAAAACTTTAGAGGCTTTTCCCGTTTCGTCCTGCTCTATTACCAATTTTTTCAACATCTCTTGTTGCAATATCATTTGTGTTTGGAGATCCTCTTGAATTTTTTGTTGGTCCTCCTGTTTTTTCATTAACAATTGGACTGATTCTACCAGTGTTTTAGTTAACTCGGCTAATTGTTCATTTTTTTTTTCTGTGTATAGTTGACGAATAAGTTGTATCCACTGGTAAGCAATAATACCATTTTTTTTTTTTTTTTTTTTACAAGGGGGGTAACAAGACTATCTCTCACCTTAACTTATTCTTTTATGCGTCAACTTTTCAAATTTTTCTCCTCAAATTGATATTTGGTGAGCTTTACCGAATCTTTGTTAAATCTGGTCTTTTAGTGAGTCCCAAATCTTTATTGTCACTCTGAAAGTGTGAATTCCACTTCAACAATCTGTTATTTCTGGCGTACCCCATGTAAGTGCGAATCCTTTGTCGCCAAATCTGTTATAATTGGCGTACCTCACGTAAGTACGAATCCTTCGTCGCCAAATCTGTTACATCCCAGGAGGGGATAAACAGAGAAAGAATAGTGCAAGAAATAATTCTAGACACTGAGGATATATGAATAGAGATTTATTATGTACACCAAGTACACGTACATCAACGAACAGTTAACAAGAATAACAATCAAGAAGGCAATGTCTCTGTATAGGACATATGCGTCTGTCTTGTGAAGAATGCTTCTGTCTAATGGCGTATAATTCTCGTCTAATGACAATGGCTCTCGTGTAATCACGATCACTCTGTAGTTTGTTCTAGTCCTGGTCTTTTATAACTTGGGCCATACCCATTCCTGGGTAGGACAGGATATTTCACTACAACAATATTGTATTGCTTCTTTGATGCGGAGGCCAAATGGGGGGAGAGCTAAAGGTTTACTGGTGTAGAAATGGTTGAACTGGGAGTTATATGTTTTTTGATGTGTTGAATTGTTTGGGCTGGATTGAAGTTTTAATGCATATTGGAGAGATAATTTTCCCATCTAAGGGTGAATGGAGTTTCGTTGGCTTTGGTATATAGACTTTGCATTCAGAAGGCACCTAGGCTTAATCTGAGGCATTGGTTATGTACAGTTTGCAATTTTTGAAGGTAGGATTTGTGTGGCACTGTATATGGAAGATCTGTAGTCCAATTTGGTTCTGATATGTGATTTGTAAATTCTAAGCATGACATTGCAGTCAGCACCCTAGTTCATTTCTTGTTTTCTTTTAAAAGTTTTGTCTTTTAGGTATTTCTGTAGTAGATATTGCATATGTGCTTTGAAATTTAGTTTGTTGTCAAATATTATACCTACATACTTTGTTTGCTGAACCACAGGTATTATATGTCCGTCTATACTTATTTCTGGATCTAAGCGATATGTACGTTTTTCTTTTACAGAAATGTATACAGACAGTTTTTGTTTTTGAGAATTGGAAGCCATTTCATTATCTTGTTAAGGCAGTTTTGCAGTTGTCTCTCAACTGTAGGCATGTTTGGTGATGAGTATGCTATGTATGGCAAAGTCATCTACATACAAGAATTTTTTGATTCCTGTGCAGATAGATTATGTGATACTATTGATTTTAAGGATGAATAATGTAACAGATAGAATACTGCCTTGAGGAACTCCTGTTTCTTGTTTGTGTATATCTGATCTTGTATTTCCATGTCTTACTATAAATGTTCTGTATGAAAGAAAATTTTAAATAAATGCAGCCATATTTCCTTCGATTCCAGTTTTATGAAGGTCTTTTAGGATCCCGTACCTTCATGTTGTATCATAAGCTTTTTCAATGTCAAAGAAAATTGAAACTACATGATTAATTAGGCCATTGCTGATAGATGTTTCAAGCCTTATGAGTTGGCCAATGGTACCTTGATTTTGTTGGAATCTACTTTGGTATTTGGATAAGATGTTATGTTTTTCTGGATACTATATCAGTTGTGCGTTGACCATTCTTTTCATAGTCTTACAAATGCAGCGTTTTAAGGCTATGGGACAATAGTTTGTTGGGTTAGAGTGGTTTTTTCCTGGTTTAAGGATTGGGATGATAATAGCTTCAAGCCAGTGTTTAGGGAAATTGTTTGACCATCATATGTCATTGAAAATTTGCAAAAGAATTGAGAGGGATGTTTCTGGTAGGTGTTTCAGGAACTGATAGTGGTTCTCATCTGGGCCAGTGGCTGTATTTTTTCCTTTGTTTATTGATTTTTTAGTTCTGTGATAGTGAAGGAGGAGTTGTAGTTTTCGTTATTATTTGATGTGAAATTGAGTTTTTACTTCTCTCAAATGTTTTTATATTTTTGGAATTTGAGGAAGTAATGGTTCGTTGAAGAATTTTCACTGAATTCTGCTGCTATTTGGTTGGCTATTTCCTTTTTATCAGTTGTTTTTCCTCTGTTTAGTATTTTTAGATAGGTTATAATTGTTTGGAGTTTTCTCCCACTTATTTTCCCTATGATTTCCAATGTTTTATTTATTGGAATTTTATTATTTAGTTTGTAGATGTAATTTCTTCAGGTTTCTTTTTTGGCTTTTTTGATGATATAGCGTGCTTTTGCTCAGGCTTGTTGGTATTTTTGAAGAATGATTCTGGTAGGGTTGCTTAAAGTTTTTTAAACTTAAGCAATTTTTTTCCTATTTTTTTACTGCTTCTCTGCATTCTACTGTGAACCATGGGCTTGATTTTGGCTGTGGTTTGGTGGAGGATTTAGGGACTGTTTGTTCTCTGCTATTTTGATTAGTGTGTTGGTGAAGACTGATATTGGGTCTGGTTAATTGATCATTTCTTCATCAGAGTTGAGCAGAGTTTGTTGAATTTGATCCAATCAGCTTTATGGATTTTCCATTTAGGATTTGTTTCGTCTGGTGTAGAATTCTTTGATTTAAGGAATATCGGTGAGTGGTTGCTGCCACATTGATCCCTGTGGACTTCCCAGTGGAAGTCCATGAAGATCGAGGAAGAGCATAAAGTTAGGTCTATAGCTGATGTCGTTCCATTGCCTGAATGAAGGTAAGTGTGGGTTTTATCATTAAGGATACATAATTCAGGTGATTCCAATATGGATTCAAGGATTTTTCCATTTAAGTTAGTGTTGTTGCATCCCCACATTTTGCTGTGGGCATTAAAGTCCTTAAAGTATGATAGGGGTAGGGAGTTGTTCAATCAAGTTTTTAATTTCATTTTTATTTAATTTGTGTTTTGGTGGGATGTAAATTGAGCAAATGCTTATTGTTCGATGTAATGAGGCTTTTATTGCTATTGCCTGGAGGTTTGTTTGTAGTGGTATTTTGTTTTTGATTATAATTGAAGTACCACCAATATGTCAGTTATCTTTTGCTGATCTGTTTGTTTGGTTATAGGTGTTGTATCCTTTGAAAGTAATGTTGCTTTTTTCTTTGAGAAGAGGTTCTCATAAGCAAATTATGTCAGGATTGTAATTTGTCATAATGCATTTTATTACCTCGTAATTTGGTTTTATGCCTCTGCAGTTTCATTGTATTAAGTTTTGTTTTGTTTTTCCATGTTCCATTTAATCCGACATTTAGTTTCAGGTCTTGTGTTTTGGGATATTTTCTGTTTTACGGGATTTGTTTGTGGTAGTTTAGGGGCTTCCTTCCAATTCCATTTTTTCTAGTGTACTATGTTTGCTGCTTAATTCAGGTGTTTCATTCAGAATTTTAGTTTGTTTGTGTTTGGATTGGGATCGTTTATGACACTTCGCCAGGTCGGTCGCTGTTGGCTTCAATTCAGACAGCTGGTCGTAGATTGACTGTTCATGATGATCTCCCTTGTCCCACGTTGTGTTGATTGATCACAAGGCAGTCATGTGAGTTTTCCACCAGCTGTCTCTCTGCTGAACTAAACCAAACTGGGAAGCATGCACACAATTGGATCATAAAAGAAAGAAATATGGCACCAAAAAAATAAATGGATCGACTTCTGAAGTGTTATAAAAGAAAGTCTTTATATACAGAAAATAATTCACGTTAATATAATAGTCATTCGGACATTTCTTAATCTCTGCTCCTATCAAGTTGGTAGTGGAATGGAAGTCTCTTAAGTAAATCAAAGTTTCCTCCTAAGTAATAATCAAGAAATCTGGTTAGTCACAGCGCTTTGCTCCAAACAGAGTTCTAAGTTCGCAGCAAGTCTAGTAGACTTTGGTTCTTTCTCTCCGGAATGATGCAGAAATTGCCCAAGTGCTGGGTTATGGGTAGGTTGGCACGGTTCGTCTTCAGAATTGGAATTGAGGTGGATTTCTTGTTCCAGGCTAGATCACTCTTTGTCTTTAATTCTGTTCAGCTGGCAATTTCTAAAACCTTGTCTGCAAAATCACTTCTTGTTTGTCTTTAACTCTGGTTGGTTGATTGGTGACAGGCTTCTCTACGGTTGGCACCCAATGGCATGGCGTTTATCTGTCTCTTTACTTCTTCAGCTGGGAACTGTCTTTGGCAGGTGGCGATTTTTCTATGGTTGGCACCTAAATGCGTGGCAATTATCTCTCTGTCATTATGTCCCTGGGCTGGGAGCTTGAACTCCAACTGACTTTGGTCCCTTGGGATTCTGTATTCATGCCTATGCCATAGTGTTAGGTCGACGGACGCTGGGTATCCAACCCCTCATCTTTGCAACCAATAGAATGCTGAGGTTAGCTGCTACTCATTGTTGCCTTTGGTTTACCCAATGGTATTAGTCTTATTTCCACGATGTCAATTACTGGTTGTCTTCTCCTTTCAAGGTGCTGGTTCACAGAACTAATGAGATACCTCCCTGTCTTATGATGTCATCTTCTTACACCCCTTTTCTGGGCTGGACTTATCCAGCGAATTTTCTTTCCCACGAAATAATTTTGTTTTTTTTTAATCAATTACTATTAAGCTTCTGAACTTGTCATAAAAGCCTGTAAAACTAAACTTTTCCCTTTTTGCCTAAAACAGACAGACCACATCTTTGTTTACATTGTCACCTAGATAAGAATTCCTGCATCTGCGTTTCCAATATCTGTATTTTCGGTCACAGACATTTTTTTTGAGCTTCCCTTTATGACAGAAAGATATTTTTTATCAATTTCTTTTTCCGAATTCATGCTAGCCAGACAATTCCTTCATTTCACTTGTCACCTTTGTAGGTGGGCTTGATTCTCTTAACTTTCCAGTCTCAACCTTCGTCTAGGTCATCTGGATTGTTTTTATGTTTTTAATCAAATTATCAATGTCTATTGTTCTGTTTTATCTAATCCCAGTTTAGAATAACAACAAAGAAAACAAAACTTGTTGCCTTTCATTTCTTTTACCTTCGCTCATATTTGGAGAAATAAAAAAAAATTCTTCTCAGTATGTTTCCTTCTGATCTATAATAGTAATTCCTCTGTTTAAAAATTTTTACAATTATAGTTTATAAATAATTAATAAAATTAATTACTTCCGTTCTGCTAAATATTGTTACGTGTTGACATCGTTTGTTTTGATGTTTTGATTTGGGTAATGACTGCTTATGCTGGGTTTTGTCTGTATGTGTTGGTGTGGTTCCCATCCAGCAAGGCTGTTTTCTTGGAGATCTTGATGATCTGAATTTTAGAGGGACTTGGGTATTTTGGGATAATTTTTCCTCCTGACGACATTGTGGTGTTGTTAATTGTTGTTCTTGAGTATTTTTTATTGTGTAGGTAGGGTTTTGGGGTGAAATTTGTTTAGATTGTTGTGTGGAAGTCTGTATGAAGGTTGAGAGTTCATATTTGTTATTTTTTTTTTATGAAGAGGTTACATTTTTGGCATTCAGAAGTGGAGGGGGTTTGTATTGAGTAAGTAGTCTTGACAATTTTTTGGGCTTCTAGGAAGGCAATGTTTTGGGTGTACTTAATATTTTTATCTGTTTTTCTTTCTTCTACTCTTTGAAGAATCTTAAATCAGACGAGTGTTCTCCTTGGCAGTTTATGCATTTCAGCCACTGACAAGTGGTTTTTCTGGTGGTCAGATTTGTCCATTCCACAATTTTTGCAAATTTTCCTTCTGGTACACCGGCTCACATGGTGCCCAAACTTGACAGTTATAGCATCGTCATGGATTAGGTATATAGATATCCTCTTTTACTATTATATATCCAATCTTAAGTTTTGGTGGTGGTTTGGGGTAATTGAATATGAGAATGTAGGTGTTGGTATTGATTATTTGATCATTTCTTTTTATTGAGATTCTTTTAACCTCTATCACTAGTTGCTCTTTCAAGTTTTGTTTTATTTCTTCTATTGTGCAAGTAGCTAGTTCAAAACTTCTCACCACTCCCTTAGAAGTGTTGAGGAATCTATGATGATATGCTTTTATTTTAATATTATGCAAACTAGTGGTTCTTAATAGTAGTTCAGCATATTTCTTATTTTTAACTTCTACAATCAGGGTGTTGTTGTTTGCAGAAAGAAATTTTTCTATTACAAAAGGAGAAAGTTGTGTAATAGGTTTGTCTTCCACCGACTCTAGAACTATGTAAGTTGGGAAGAAGGTGTTTCACTGTATTTCACTGTCAGGGTATCTGTCTGGATGTGGTCTCTTGTAGGGTTTTACAATTTTACTTGGGCTTGCTTGGGTTTTATTTTCAGGTGCCATAAATATAGTTTATGAGTTTCATTGACCATGCTCCCCACCCACCCCAGAGCCCCTTATGGGGATGCGCCCAGGAAAAAAACCATTTGCCCAGTAACATCAGGGTACATGGTCAGTATACTCATGCTGATGATAGTTTAAATTCTATCCCTGGGTTTTTCATTCCAGTGACAAAAAAGGGGATAGGTCTTTCCTCAGCATAACTGATCCTACAGCCATTGTCCTAATTCATATTTTTACAAAAATCTGAAGAAGGACTGACATGACCAGCTGATTGATCGGATTGAGCCCAATTTAACCGCCCGTCTAGCCAAAGTAAGGGCCAAAATGGTGTGTTGAAAATAAGTAATACTGTCAGTTGTATATCTGATCAGACCTGTTTTAAAAATGCTATAAGATATTTTATTCTGAATTTAAAAGGTGTCTAAAAAAAGATTTTGAAACAACAAATTTTACCTTATTTCTCATTGCTCGCAATAAATCTGTGACTGACTTTCCATTGTATGTTCGAAATTTTCTTAAATCTGAAAACCAAGTCAATAGAGAGAAAAAAATAAAACAAGAAAAAAGGTCTGACTTACAAAATAGTGTTTCTTCAAAATAGTACAACTGGCAAATTTTCCTTAAAAAAAGTCAACAAAAAGAATCAATTATTTTTATCATTGTGATGATAGTCATCTTGGTAATGGTTATATTATTTACATATATAACATCAGCAGACACTTCATTAAAAATAAATTCTCTGTAAAATGCCTATAAAATTTTGGTTTTTATTGCTTGCATAATTATGTTTGTATTTACTTATGCCGATTACAAATTAGAAATTACAAATTTAAAGAATGAAAAAAGGTATTTTGAATATTAATAGTGCAGTTACATTCATGCAATACACCTGAAAATAAGATCTGGTGGAATCATAACCATGATAAAAAAATATGAGAGGGGGTAATGATGGAGAAGTCTTAAAAGTCTATAAAATGTAACACTTTTAGAAATTTTGCTATAGTTCAAGGTAGAATAAGCAAAACATAATTAGCTATATACATAAATATATATACATACAAATACACATATATATATATAAATATAAAAAATATATATAAAAATATGAATATATATATATATATATATCTCCAAGTGAATACAGATAGTACATTTGTAGTGGATATATAAGAAAAATTCTGTACATGTTCTAAAATATAATTTATAATAAATATATATTTATTATAAATTATATTTTAGAACATGTACAGAATTTTTTTTATATATCCACAACAATTGTACATTTATTTTGACATTGAAACTACAATGTCTCATCAGGCAGTGTGGACAGTAATGGAAAGCCACTTTTCTTATATTTGGTCAGTTGTGTGTGGGATGTTGGTGGGGGTTAGTGATAAGGGAATAAGTCTTGTGGATTGACAGAGTTTTAAAGAAAGTGGTGTGGGTAGTGAATATGGCTGATTAATGGATGTCTGTGGGTTTTGTAGACAGATTTAAGATTAGCAGTTAGAATGTAAATTTTATTATCTTGCAACTAGACTATATCTTTTGGATTTCTCAGAGGAGCAGGTAAGGGATGGCATGCTTATTTTGTACAGAATATTCTTGTATTTAAGCAGAGTTTTAATAATAGATCTAATTTTGTATATTTAATCTTAATTTTGGATTTAGGAAATCGATATTTTCTATAAAATTTTAAATTGATCACATTTTGGAAACCGATATTTTCTATTAAATTCTAAATTTTAATTAGATCACTGTTTGCGATAAGATTTAATGTAGGAGGTAAAATTTGATGTTAAAAATTTAAGGTAATAGGTAAGTAGGTGATAGGTGTGTAATAAGTTGAATTTTATATAGGAGGAAAGATTAAATGATTGTAATTTAAGGTAATAAATGAATAGGTAATAGGTGAGTTTGTATTTAAGGTAATAGGTGAAGAAGCCTTACTTTAGAATTTAGTAAATTGAATTTTTCTATAAAATTTTAATTTAAAAAAAAAATTAATACAACAATTTTTTTTTTTAAATGAGGTCACAGTTTGTGGTGTATGAAGGTGCATAGTTAGTACAGTGAAGGTGTATCATTTCTAGGGGGTCCTAGCACTGGCTTTTGTAGTATATTTCAGCATGAATGTAAGGTTAGTTCTTTAATGTGCTTGCAGTTTACTGTGGTTTCATGCCTCTGGATTAAAACCATGTTGCTATTCATATATTTAATTTATAAATAGCAACAACTTAAAAAAAAAATTTTTTTTAAATTAAACATTCTACAGAAAAAAAATACATGTATATATATATATATATATGTATATATATATATATATATATATATATATATATATAGATAAGAACATATAGGTACGTCTAATTTTACCGTGGGAAAATCAGCATAGTCTGAAGTAAAAGGCCTCAAATTAAATAAAAACAAAGTTTTCTCGGCAAAATGTTTATGCTATCATAAAGAGGATAGATCAAAGCATTTTTTAATTATTTTTACAAATTTTTAAAATTGTTCTAACAGGTCCTGAAAGGCTCATTTAGTGGTAGAAATTTTTTTTTCTCTCGTCAGTGAAAGGGGTAAATTGACACTAGAGTTTATTATGTCAAGAATGTAATATTACGCGAAGGTATTTTTTGACTGTGAAAGACACCTTAATTTGGAAATTCTTGCAAAAGTCAAGATAATCGTCTGATTTTGATGAAAATTTCAGGACTTATTCACAAATGCCTGAAATTATTTTTTAAATAATTATTTTTATAAAATATTTAATATATTTTTTTAATTTGTGACCTCCCCCCACCCAATATTTAATTTCCAGAAATGTCGAAAAATGCGACTAGGTCACAACATATAGATAGTTTTCATTAAATTAAGGAGTCATTAAGGAAAGCTAATCAACTTTCTTTTTTTCTTCAAAACAAGCTACCCTTTAGAAAATCAGCCCCAAATTAGGTAAACAAAAATGCAATAAAACTATGCCAATTTTTATTTGGGTAAACTTTTAATTGCTTTTATAAACATAAATTAAAATTGTGTCATCGTCTGAATAAAAAAAAAATTTTCTGTTAGTAATGAATTTTTACAAGAATTGTTTTTATTTTTCATTTTTTTTTATTAAGTAATTTAAAAATTTTCATAAGTCTTTTAAAATTTTCTCCTTATAGGTCTCTTAGATGTTTTTTTAATTAATGTGTGGCAAATATATTTATTAATTGAAAAATTTAAACAGTTACTCTAAAAGAGTAGCTTTTTTTTGTAATTTAATTAAAACTGTATTTTTGCATGTTAATTTCCCGTTTTTGGTATGTACGAGTGCCCATAAACGATATAAATCTGTAAAAGGTCAAGTGACTCAAGGGTTGTCCACCCTTACATAAAATTTTCCCGTTTATAAACCCCGAAGGTCCTTGCTGCTATTCTTTTCATGCGTGTCTCTGAATCGCTCAAGAAAGAAGTCATTTCTAGTCAGAATTTAAATATTTAAAGTAACTTTTATATTTTTTACTTATTAGTTTAATCATTTTTAATATTAATTGTGAATCTATCTACTTGACAGAATTTAGAAAAAACATCAAAACTTCTTTTTTATTTAATTTGTTTTGCTTTTCTGGGCTGTTCATTCCAATGGCATGTGGTAATGATTCATACAAGAAATTATTAGGGATAAACATGTTTACTTTCAATGTGTGTTTGCAAAATGTGACTAAGAAATAAATATGTACTACAATGTAATGGCACATGGGCTAAGATTAAAACAATTTAGAAAAGGTTTCATTTTCTTCTTTTCAATTGAATGAAAAAGCCATTTTTTATTTTCTTTATTTCATAGCCTAATCCTACTATTGAAAGTATGCATTTGTATTGTTATCCTCTTACTTTTAATTTTTTTTTAATTGCAAATGAATGTACCAAAAGAAAGAACATGTTATAAAATTATTTTTACCCCTATGCATCAAATTATGGTAGATATCTAGGTATCTCCCATA